>JARKIE010000918.1:0-20234 GCA_029378255.1 Mycena rosella
ACGCGGGACGAGAGCATGCGGCGAGCTCGAATATGGAGCGCTCTAATTCAGAGGGAAAGTCGAGCAGATCTGGATCCTTGGCCGTCGACGTGGAAGGCTGAAGCTGTGCGTGAGATGGTCGGTCTCCGGGCGGGAATCCGCGGGATAACATTCACCCGCAAGTTAAGCGGCGTCTCGACCAGTTTATTCCTCAAGCATCGAGCATTCCACTCTGCGAGTCGCGGGTTGCACTAGCAATAGAAAGCTCTTTGATAAATCTCAATCCCGGCTCACCCAAGAAATCCAAGAAATCTATGTTCGGGATTTTTGGTTTCTTATAAACGACGCTGCAAAAAAATCTACCTGGTTTGTTGTACTGGATTTGCATGATGGTACGACCCCCACGGGGGTTTCCTCTATGCGTTCAGGTTTGTCGGCTAGCGGCAGTCGAAATTCTTCACTGTGCGTTATGATAACGCAGGCATTATGATAATGACCAGATCATGGCTGGTGGATATATCAGAGCCTGTAATTAGAGATCAGGCCGGATACATCCAGCGCTCTCCGTGAGAGATCCGGCTGATATATCCACTCAGATATCCTCCACTTTGGGCCGTGGCTCCGAGCGTAAGCCATCCGCGCTGCTCGCTGTTCCCGTCGATGTCGAGCACTTTACACATGTTTGCCAGGGCGGGCTGACTAAGCTGTCTCGATTCGGTCTACTATTGCTATATAGGGCTCATATACATCTAGAAGTATACGGGGTCCTCCGTGTCAGGGTCGTCGCCAGCGCTGTTACCACTACCGCCATCCTCTTCGTCTCCCTCTTCGCCACTGTCTGAAGCCCCCTCGTCGGTCGATTCCCCGACTTCCGCCTCTGCAGCCGCCATCGCGTCCGCCTCGGCGACCTGCGCTCTCGCCTGCATGAGCAGCGCCGGTATGGGCGCCCATTTCCTCTCGAAACGCGCCGCGATGGTACGGAGGATCCGGGCTTGACGCGTTGCGTACGCGTCGTGGCCCTCGCGCTGCGCTTCATCGTGCAGCACATCTCGATGCTGCATCTCGTCACCGTGCTCCTTCTGGGATTCCCACCAGTTTTCCCGCCAGTAGAGGTACACGGGGGTGCGACGCATTTCTTCCTCCAGCAAATCGACCTCTTCGGTGTTCCGGAGGCCCAGTGCGCGCGTTTTAGCCCATTCGATCCGTAGCGCTGGGCAGACTGTCAATGGCGATCGAAATCAGAATCCGGTGCTTACCTTCATTCATGGCCGGATTACGATCCGCGTCTGCTGCCGACCCATCCGCCAGCCAGATCCACGACACAGGCGTCGCAGCCGCCAATCTGCGCCGCTTCTTCTCCCGCTCCGACTCCTTCAGCTTGCCCTTCCCTCCCGGCCTTCGAAACGACGCCTCCGGCATCTGTCGCACGTCTGCCTCCTGCAGCTTCTTCAAAATCTTCTCCCACCCCACCTTCCCCAAACGCGGCCCAAGCACCTCCAAGGCGCTGCGCGCCCCTCGGTACGTCGCCGCGGCGCGGTCCAGCTGGTCGTCGATATTCTTGAGCTTCGTGTTCGACCGCATGGTTTCACGGACCCCACGGACTTGCTTGTCCTTGTACTTGTACTCGTGCGTCCGCACGAGCAGCTGGTGTCGCATCTCGTGGAGCGCCCCGTGCGCTTGACCCTCTCGTAGCCGGAACTCAAATGTCTGCAGCTCCGTCAAGCAGGGGACGCTCGCGTCCAGCGCCGATGGGAGCAGCAGGGGAATGTCCTGGACGAGGTCTCCAGGGACGGGCTCCAAGCCGCCCTTCGCCGCGCGCTCGTCTGCCTCCACCTTCCTCAGGACCGCCACCTCTGGCATGAACGACGTCTGCAGGTCGATCCATGTCAGGATCTTCCGGCGTGCCTTGCTACATCGCTCCAGCATGACACGCTTCTGCTCCACCGTCGGATGGTTGCCTGTCGCTGCCTGGTCGAACCTCAATTGACGCCTACAAAGTCGTTAGCAACCACCTTCGATATCGATCCAGGTGAGCCACGCACTGCGTCTCCTCCAACTGCACACCCTGCGACAGCATCTCCGCGCTATCCGTGTCCCCTCGCACTATGCCACCGCCCTCCTCCGCGAGTTTGAAGCGAACGGAGCCGATTGTTACCTGCTCCGTGGTTCTCTTGAACGGATTGGGTTTCTTCCAGTCCTCCTCCCACGCAACCGCCATCTCCCTCCACTCGCTCAACGTTCGCCTGGGCAGTGTTCTTTCTTGGTCAATGGTGTCGCGACGGGTTTTGACCATGGCCGGGATGTAGTCGCTGATCCTGTCAAACATGAAGACGCCTATCCATCTGTCAGTAACCATGTTCTAGCCCGGAGTCGTCTCCACTCACCCATTGCCAAAATTTTCTTCCAGTTCCAATCATTGAAGTGGTCGTCCAGGATTTCGCGCCGGAGATGGGGCCCCATCTCCCTCGTACTCGTCGCAAGCGGATTGATGTTTGCCCAGCCGCGCTCGGGGGCTTCGCCGTCCGTCTGACCCACGAAGCGCGTCAAGAGGAACGAGAATTCGGTGGTGCATGCTTCGATGTGTGCCGGCAGGTGGAACTTGGGGACGAGCCACACAAAGTACTTCCGGTTGTTCTCCTCGACTATGCTCGTTGAGAAGATCTTCATCCGGTCCCAGATGTTCTTGTGCCACTGACAGGCAATGTCGTAGGACACGAAGAGCATCTGGTTTTCGGAGCCTTCGAGACTCTTGAAAAACATATAGTCCATATTTAAATACCTGTCCAAGACGTCAGCGAGGGTATACACGGCGCGATCGCAACACACCGCTCGCCCTTTTGGAGGTCCCCCACCCCTCTAGGTCGCTTCATATTGTGCCGCGCACAATCCACCGTACCAATTCCCGATGACGCCGTCCCGCGTACTTCTTTGTCAGGTGTATTAACAGCGTCGTGCGCAACGCAGGTGCTCTTCTAGTTGTGTTGTCAATACTCTGGACCAAAATCTGATCGTACAACGTACCGGCTGAGGCTGATCCCAATTAGCCTCCAGGTGCTTCATGTACGCAGTCACTTCACCAAAGAACGCGAGCCCGTTCCCCAGATCAGGGTCCTTCGTCTCGCTGGACACATCCTTCCGCTGCATGCGGAAGTTGGCGTCTATCGCAAGGAAGAGTGCATAAAGAAACCTGGCGCGCAGGTCAGCCTGACTGAAGAAAAAATACAGGAGAAATGCACGATACCTTTTCTCCGGCTCGACATCCTTCCAGCTCGGCGGTAGGTTTTTCCCGGGGTGAGGACAAGCAGGGCACACCAGCGCGCAGGCGCCCGGCTTCGTTATCGCGATACCGTCAGTTTCGTGTCCACGGCCGGCCCGTTTGAGAATTTGAAGATTGCGCCAGGCCCGCGTCATATTAATAAATTCTTGGTAGTGGCTCTATGCGACGCCATGTAAGCTTTAGTATTGTTGCGAGAGAGGCTGCAAGACATACCGCTGGGGGCTCGCCCGTGTTGTTCGTCAATCGCACCAGGCTCTTATAAAACTCGCCCATTGAGCACTTCGATTCCAGCGAGAGCAGGTGATATCTGCGCATCACATTGAACGTCGCCGCCGTCCTGGGCAGCCTCCCTGTCGACGGTAGCCACTTCATACGAAATAGCTGCACCGGGAATGATTGCCCCTTCCCGCAATCACAATAGTACAGGTCCACGTCGTGCAGCCCGTTGCTGTCCATGACCACGAATTTTTTCCCTGGTGCGCGCTTCGGATGTGGGCAGATACGGTCTGGATGCAGTTCGCGCCCCAGATAAACGCGAAGGCCGAGTGCTCTCAGCGAGACGTCGTCGAAGCACCCAAGATCCCAATTCCATCTCTTGATGCCTTTGGTCAGCCACGTCGACTGAGAAGCGATTTTAACGCACCTCCACGCGATGCAGCGGATTACGCTCGTGCTCCCGCACGATGCACTCCGCGGAGAACCCCTCGCAGCCCGTACAGTCCTTGCACCGCAGCTCTGCTCGCCCTTTGTTGCAGTGGGGATGTCCGCAAATGCACAGGGGGTGAGCAGCATGGTCCCCTCGCCCTTCACCGCGCAGCAGTTCATTGAGCCATGTCCACCGGTATCGTAGCTTCCATTTCTTCATGGGTCTGTACTGCGGTCACCTCGTCAGCTAGTTTCCGCATAAAATATAGATATACAGGACATACGGGCTCACGCTTGGTTGGCTCGTCGTCATCGTCGCTGTCGGAGGACTTGGGGACATCGGCGGCGCCCTCGTCGTCCGACTGCGCTTGAGGTTCTTCGATGGCGAAAGTCCAGTCATTGTCCATGAAGTCGTAGATCCACGTCGAGCCGTCGCTCCGCGGAGGCGGGCGCACAGCCACCCTTTTCGTCGGGGAGCTGCGGACTGCAGCGTTGAAAAGTGTGCTTGAGTATGTGGTCCGCCCCGCAGCATCTCTGGTGATGCTCTCGAAGTAATACTCTTCCTCCTCCCCCGACCCCTCATCGGCGCTGCTGTCGGAATCGGAGGGGGCTGGAGTCAGCGTCAGAGCCCGGGTCCAGGAAGATGTCGCCGTATTTGCGCTTCGAGGTCATCGACGACGGCAATCCAACGAATAAATAAAATAAATAAAAGCGAGAAGAGAGAGGCGTGCCGCGCCTCCACTTCCATTTCGGGACAACTCCCGACTTCAACTCCCCCAATAGGTGTTTTAATTTCGTTTTAGCATTTAGCGTCATCCAAGCATTATCTTTCCAGTGCGATACCTTTTAGTATATTCATGGATTCCATAAATCTCAAGTAAAAAACACGGTGTATTCAAAAGAAATCAGTGGCGCTCGCTTCGACACGTCCTCCGTTATACAAAAATACATTTAAATTAGTGCGCGGAAGGCCATCCAATGGCTACGACGCCTCCGTTGACAGTGATGACGCCTCTGTTGCCAGTAACAATGCCTCGCTGTCCCACCCGTCAGCTTCGTTCGACTCGCTCCTCCACACACTGTCCCCGCCTATCGCAGCGCCCCTGCCCATCGCACCGTCCCAGCTCTCGGCCACATGGCGGCGACGTGCCGCACACTCCTCACGGATCCACTGCTGTCGTCTCTCGATCTCGTCCGCCGCTGCCGGCGCCTCCCCTGCCAAATCCCTCCACAAAGCAAACGCCCTCCGTCAGAGATGGTGAGCTTGCGAGGGTGGGGTTCTGGCCGTCGGCCTGCATCTGGTGGCAGAGATCGCGCGCCAGCCCGTAGTCGTGGAAGACAACACCCTGGGCCATTCCCTTCACCGCATACGACATATTGCCAGGAATCCCCACTGAGTCCGACTCCCCAATGTGCGACAAGGGCTCGAGGCGTGCTTGATGACGCCGTCCTTGCTGGGACAATTTGGGCGGGTCTGTGGGCGGATTTGATGATGGGTGGGGCGGCGGGGGCGGATGGGGTAGTACAGCGTGCAGACGAACCCCCATGGCGTGATCGCTGGGGCCCGATATGCTTGTCGCCGTGGACGCTGCGGTGAGAGCAGAAGTCTTCTTTGATTTGGGCGATTTGCGTGATCTTGCGGGGAGGGCGTGGGGGCGACGGAGAGCTCGTGATGGTTGATGAAGACCCCCAGAAGTCCGATAATCCCTCGCGCGTGGGTGCATGGGTGGTGCCGTGGACGTCTGGGTCGTACGCGGGATGGGCGTGCTCACCGCGATCGCACCCTGCAAGCCACGCGGCCTGCAGAAGCATGTAATCCTTGTAGGCCTTGACACTGGCGTTTGAAACCCGTGAGTACTGTGCGTGAGCACTCGGCCTTATTGGATACTTGTTAGTGAGAGTAAAAATCTGAGCGCAGACGGGCTTACCATGACACATACGCACCGGGGGCCCGAACGTTGCGACCAGTCACCAGGTATATCTTCTGCCCAGGGAGAGGGCTGCTCGGCTGACCAGGGTCCCCGTAAAACGGGACATTGCACCGGAATTTGGAAGACATGGCAGAAAGCAGCAGGATGGATGAGTCATGATGAGATCATCAATCGCAAGATTGTTCGTGATTTCTTCGACGACAAGCGCCCAATGCACGCGAGTAAGTCCTTGCCCCAGAAACACAACACTCGCTGATTTTTATTTGTCAGAAACCACGGCAGACCTACAAAAGGGTGAGCGCTATATAAACATGGATTATCGATTCCAGTGCGCAGCAAATATTTTAAATCTGTGCCTGTCTATATGTCTTCACTAGTTTCAGGGCCTGTGACGCCAAATTTCGGTCTCTAATCCTCTCCTACGACACCTGCTGCCAATTCAACCACCCAAAATCTTATATTGCGGCGGCAGCCGCCTTCAACGAGACTTTTGATTACAGTGATCTGCCCGATCTCGTCGAGGCGCACAACAAAGCGGCGGAGCAGGAGACGTCGTGTCGCTCATTTGTTCGTGCCAAGTTGTAAAGCAGGGTGTTTAATAGTCGGTTGTAAAATGCGAAACACATATGCTCCCTTCTAATCGGACTCCTCGCTCTTCACCTCGCTCTTCACCTCCTCGCTCGCCTCGCTCGCCTCTGGCCCAAAAAGGGGTATCTTGCGATGTTTCTGGGCGCCAACACTGGAACTCCACGGCATGGGCCCGAACGTCAGAGCTTGTCGTAGCCCTGCCTCCATTCCACTACAGCAGCAGTCAGTAATTTCGTTTCGAGGGTGAGCAAAGAGCATACCGTCGACCAAGAAATTTGTGCGACTCTTTCCATGCATCCCGTTCGTCGATCCAGCTGCGCTCGGATATCTCGTAGGTGACTCCGGCGTACCTAAGTACCAGCGATTTAACTGAGGCAATCAAGAGAGATTGAAGGGACTTACATCGCATCTGTCTCATCGACCCCGGTGCAAAGCTTCGTGTGGGCTACCTCATGCAGGGTGTCAAACAGCTTGTCCCATTCGCCCAGGTCCAATGGACGGACAGCCGGCTGCGGTTTCGATCCGAGAGCCCATTCGCGTTCGGGCCCCTCGCCGTATGTGCGTCCGATAGAAAGATCTTGGGTCGGGGGTTCCGGAGCAATGCCCTCAAGGAGATCTAGAAAGAGGGGTGGATAATAAACCTACACCAAGACTGCTTCAGACACGTACCCGGCACCTTGCGCTTTTGTTCAATGGATGTCGCAGCTCGCAATTTGCGGGGCATTTTGAGAACTCAGACTAGCAAATTAGAAATCAAGCGTGATATTTCATTGGAAAGATGTCTACGAGCAGCTACGCTTCGATATCACTATCAAGGGATCAGCGAAGCACGAACAGAAGGAGGTAAATGCATACGGCATATCTTTTCCGGGCTCTACGCACGCCGGGCCGAACGATACCACATTGTTCGCGTGGATCCTGTCAAGCATCGCGTCGCGTAGCTTGAGCATCTTGAGGTGCTGGAGTATTCTCCATTGGCGAAATGCGGCTTCACTAGAGCATTAGCGAAGTCTTTATAATAACCTATAACCTCACCGCGTCGTGTTTAAATTCTGGGTTCATTTTGATTAAACGTTGGATGGGATCAAAAGAAAGATCAGCCCGCTATTTATTCCAAAAGAAAAGCTCAAAGGAGACATCTTGCTTGCTGATTGTGCGACCACAGACAAGTACCTCGTGGGCTCCATAGGTTCCATTGAGTGATTGCTGCGATGGTAGGATATTGACTGATTGCTGCGATAGTAGGATGATCAACAGACAGTATTAGCCCAGAGGTGGCCCAGTTGCATGCAGGTACCCAGATTCTGCAGAGTCCCGGGGTGAATCTCGCCCGTTGTATCGTCTTGCACGATATGCTCAACAGTGTGGCGGGAAAGGCGAAGTCCATCTGACAGCTCATGATTGATCTGGGAATGATCCGGGCGGTGTTTCCACATTGGGACCGGAACAACGTAGCGGAAACTTATTAAGTAAATCTGAAACTAAATTGTTTGTAAAATTCTTGCCACCATGAACATTTTTCAGCTCATCGCTCTTTTGCAACAGCACGGGTGGGGCTTAATCCTCCTCATCCTTACCGTATTAACAGCGTGACCAGCGCACCATCAGAACTCATCAACGAGGTCCTCCGCTTGAGTGCATTGCGCACCTACCTTTACATGATGAAGGACCACGCTCAAGGCTTGAAAGAGAATAAGCGCATCTCGCTCCGGATCAGCAGGATAAATGAGAGGCTTTTGCGGCGATAACACCCATACAATATCTAATTTTAAACTCTGGGCCACCTTTTTGACTTGCCCCTTCCCTAGCTCTCGCAAACGCAATAAAACGTGCCACATTTTCCCTTCGCATTTCAGCCATTTGCCTCTCCTCGGCCTCGGTTAAGTCTGGAATGCCACGATCGGTACGAGTGTCCCGGGGACATCGTTTTTTTTCCAGCCAGCGGAGCACCTCAGGTCTCGGGGGCCCGGGTGGGTGCCTCGGACATATTGGATGGCCTCTGGAATAATTTTCCAATATTGCATATGACGTATAATAATTCAATCTTACCGAGCTTCAAATTCGCGCTCGATCGCGTTCACTTCACGGTTCAATTTCGCTACACCCTCTGTCGGATTCACCAGTGGGTCGTCAGTTTGAGTGGCAGCGTCGGGCATTTAAATTGGGGGGAATGAAAATCCTGGCCGTATATTAAACACAGTTTACCCGACATCGTTGATTAACAGGTGATGGTAGTTGCAATTCCAATGGTTGTGATTCCAAAGTTTAATCAGATGTCGCCCGCGCCAACGCAAACGCGATAGCGCAGGTCGGCGCCAAAACACAATCCGGGTAGAACCGCTCGCATAGCAATTGGTGACCGTGCCCTGGCGCATCAGCGCACCCGCAGTAATCTAGCATAACTTCGTGGGCTCCCTGCGCATCAATAATCACGAAGTTGTCGTCCGAAATGCGGAGGGACAGGCTTCTGGTAGAGGGTGTCCTAGTTGCACTCGCAAACCGAGGGCTTTGAGATTCCCCGAGTGCAGGCGGCCGTCTTTAAAAGTCTGCTCGCAAATAAGTCTCGTAAAAGAGTCTACTAAAACAGCTTACCTCGATACGATGCAGAGGCGTCAGCCGGTGCCAGTCCAAGGTGCACTGCTTGCACATGAACACTGGCGTGAAACACTGTTCGCAGCGGTTATTGGATCGGGACCGCCGAGTTGCATGCCACATCGGGCTCCAGTACGGGGAATTCCTTCTCGAGTTTGCGGATGCGCTGGAGAATTGGTTCTATGGTGGGGTTTTTAGCTGGAACAGCTTGTATATAGTGAAAGGACTTACGCGCTGTTCTCGATTCATATACGCAGGGAGTTGGAAAGGAGTGAGAATGGAAGTAAGCGGCGGTGTCTCCACATTAGGAACGGATGAGCGGACCGATTACGCATCAGATCACGCATCGATCCGAATCCGCGTCAAATCAATCTCTGACTCCGACCTCCACATGGCGTGACGACGGCGAGACGTTTCACCCAACGGCGCATTCCGATCGGGCCTGTGTACATGAGCTTGGATGGGCTCATCACACGCGATTAGTAGGTCCGCCGGCACCCGCCGGAAATTGTACTGATTTCGAATTTTGCAGCAATTATATCATCGAAAATCAAGAGCCGGCGGATCCGCACAAAATGCTCGAGGGCGAGACGCTCGACCCCTGCGACTGGCCATGATCGCTGCCTCCACCTCCCGCATTTGGCCCTTTACCTCCCGCTCTGCGATGACCTCGAGCCCCTTTAAAGAAGTGCCAAGGCGGCGGCCGGAGGAAGCAGATCAGCCCCATCTATTTTGCCATCGAGGGCAGCGAGAAGATCTGCAAAACCATGTGCGTTGCTGTCCTGTGTTGTTTCTCCAAACTGACGGGCCGTAGTACTGAAGCTGAGCTCGAATTCAATAATCAGCGACTATTGGGGCAAAATCTTCGCCACCGATTCGTACGAGAAGGCAGAGCAACATGCAAGGACTTTTTCCAAGCACCCTCGCCCGACTCAACTTAGCTACCATCGTTTCTACATCCCGCGTTTACCTATATGCCCTGTATAATAACATCTTGATGCTGATTTGATAACTGCCGACTATTGATTTAATAATACTTTGCATTGCAAGCGGGACTACATCAGTATCAAGAAATGTTCGGCTAAGCAAGATGTACAAGTAGCGGTGGTCGTAGAGTAAGAAGCAAGAGATGTTCGCCTAATGTACGAATAGCGTAGTGGTAGTGGTCGTAGAGTAAGATGCTACTTGTCAAATGCAGCGGCGCGATCCACTTCCAACTCATCGTGTTTAGAGAACAGTCCTAGCGCCCACTCCCAGCGGGATCCCGGGTCCGTCAAACTCGGCCTTGAGTGCTGCACCGCCTTGGTCGCCAAAAGGTCCTTGCGGAGCGAAAACCATACGTGACCATCGGAAGAGCCCCCCGCAGCGTATTGCGTTATGGAGTGACGCGTCTCCCGCGCTGGATGGGAGTGTTGCCGTGGTGGAGGCATCCGGATGGGTAAGCATCGAGGCGGCGCTGGGGAATTGAATGTACAGTTAAGTTGTTCATGTGAATATGGCCGCCGAGGGTGTGGTCGAAGGTGCCGCCGCAGGTGATGCCGCAGAACCCATGGCTCAAATTGAGATGGTCTAGATGGCTAAACGTGATGGCGTTGGGCCACAATTGAACGTGACGGTGGGGAAGATGGAGTTGTCGAAATTGTGAACGAGATCGGGATGATGCTGGAAGAGTCGCTTGAGGACCCAGCAATAATATTGATAGAGTTTTGGGGCGTACATAGCGAAGCCCGCTGTCGGCGGTCAGGGCGGGGATGCAGCATAGGAAGGGGGCTCACATGATTGGAAGCCGGCAATGCGGGGATGTATGGGTTCTTGAGTAGGCGGCGGATGAGGCGGCGGAGAATACGGCTGTTCCGAAGGTTTCCAGGGCGCTATAGCTTTTTCAGCGGGATGGACAAGCCGATGAAACGCGGGACTCACCTTTGTCCGCCGCCAAGGAAGCGCCGGCGGTAATGGGAGGTAGCGTCCTCTCCGGTGGGAAGTGCCAGGGGCCCAGACACCATAGCGCCGAGCCCGGCGGCGCGCACGAACGAGGGCCTTGATGGCTTCCTTGACTACATTCTCCCAGTCAGGATCCTCCGGTGTACCGAGGAGGACGGCGATGATGCGCCCCTCTGCGTCGAGGACCAACTTGGGATCCCTTTGTGAGAAAGTTAGTCGTGGAAGAGGGAGGGGGTGAACGGGCATACCGGCCGTTCCACACAATCAGCTCGCAGCCCCTATCCTTCAGCTCCTCGGGCGTGCACAGCCGCTTTGGGGTTTTGGTGCGTGGCCCAATCCACGATCCCTCTCCGGATACTGGCACTTGCACCGCGTCGAGGTGGGTACGGTGCGGTGGCTCCTCACGGTGCGACTGGGAGTGTTGCGGCAGATGGCGGTCGTACGGTGTTGCTGGTGCTGCGGCCTGACGTCGCTTTCGCCGACGGGTTGCTGTACGCTCCTTCTGGCGCCGCAGATGAACGCCGTCGGAGGATACGGGGGAGGGGCCATGGATGGCCCGGCAACAGGTCCGGGTGAGGCTGGGCGCGAGAAGGCAGCGGCGGCGGGTCCGGAAGACGCTGGGGCTGTGGGGCTGGAGGAGGGCATGGATGGAGCAACAGGCATGGGTGAGACTGAGCGCGAGAATGCAGCGGCGGCGGGTCCGGGAGACGCTGGGGCTGTGGGGCTGGGGGAGGGCATGGATGGAGCAACAGGCATGGGTGAGACTGAGCGCGAGAATGCAGCGGCGGCGGGTCGGGAGACGCTGGGGCTGTGGGGCTGGAGGGAGTATGGATGGCCCGGCAATAGGCGCGGGTGAGGCTGAGCGCAAGAATGTAGCGGTGGTGGGTCCGGGAGACGCTGGGGCTGACGACAGAGGTGTAGAGCCGGCGCTGGATGCGGAGGTGGATGAGATGGGCGAGGGGGGCTGGGAGCAAAGCTCTTGGTCGTCCTCCCATCCGTCGTCGTCCATGGCGGAGCCGTCGTCAAGCTGGGCGGCATGCGCGTCTGCAGCTGCAAGACGCTGCTGCAGGACGGAGTCGAGGGAAATGCCCGTACGGATTAGGCCAAAGGAGCGTCCTGCAATCTGGATGGAATCCAGCTCGTAGGGGGAAAATTGTGCCCCGCTACGAGTGGTGCGCGCCATGGCACCTGGGAATATACATGAGTTTCTGAGTAAAAAAAAAGAACAGGGGGACGCCTGCTAGACGCCACGAACGGCACGCGCAGCCCCACCATAGGGCCTGCGGTAAGACCCAGCGCACGGGTCTGCGTGCGCCGTTCGTGGCGTCTCCCAGACCAGAGGGAGGGGGAGTGGATGGGCACGTACCACAGGCGTGTGGTGGCAGAAAGAAAAGAGCGACGGCGAAGTTTGGGCGGCGTGCCACAGAGAAAGCCCCGCCGATATGTGTTAGTTTTGGAGCAAAAGAAGAACAGGACGGCGTCTGCTAGACGCCACGAACGGCACGCGCAGCCCCACCATAGGGCCTGCGGTGAGACCCAGCGCGCGGGTCTGCGTGCGTTGTTCGCGGCGTCTCTCAAACCGGAGGTAGGGGGTAGATGGGCACGTACCGTAGGCGTGTGGTGGCGGAAAGAAAAAGGTTGACGGCGGAGTTTGGGCGGTGGCAGAAAGCAAAAGAGAAATGGCAAAGCTGGGGCGGCGCGCCGCAGAGAAGCCCTGCCGATATGTGTTAGCTTTGGTCAGAAGACCGGGCGAGAAATCGGCTTACCGTGGGCAGGTGGTGGCAGAAACGAAGAGAAGTGACAGTGGCAATAGGGCGGGTCACAAAAGTGATGAGGACTGATGAGGTTTCAGAAAGCCAGAGTCACGCTAGTACGCAGTGTCCAGACGGCAGAGCACGACTCTGAGGAGGGTGAAGTTTGTAAAATCAAGAGCCAAGTGTTTATCTTGAAAAAAGGGAAGACCTTGAATCATCAGATAATTAAAAAACCATGCGGTTTGCGGGATCCTTGCCTTGCCCTGGGCTAATCGCTGTGGCGAATCGAACGGGAATGATGAGCCAATGATATGGGCAGTTGAGTCAAGTTCTCAGGGGGTGCGGAGGGGAGGATAATTGAAAGTCGTGGATAGCGCGAACACAAATATAGACCATCAGAACACCTTAACTCTTACACTCATATGGCCAATCCCTTACTATTGCTATCTAAACACAAAAAATCTGGGCGCAAACCTTCTGGGACCTCAAAAAGCTTGTTCGAACGTAAGTCATTCCAGAATACTTGCGAGGTTGAACGGACAGACAACGGGTTTTACAGTGCCAAAGATGAAGAAAAGGCGGCGAAACACCGAAAGGCGAGCCGGGAACACTACGAAAGGTGTGTGCCATTATGCTATGGCCTTTCTGGATAACCCCGCCCATGCTAAATTTGCAGGAACCCACACATCCGGGAGAAAAATCGGCTTCACGCTGCAGACGTTCGGTATGTAAATTGTGGCTTCAATTTGCCTACAAATTTCTGTATCTACGCAGCGCCAACAAGAAGGCGAGACGGCGACAGTGGGACCCGCCCAAAGCCAACAAGCTTGCAGCTATCGATGCTGTAGCGGAAGAGTCGAGATCAGCCTCCTCTCTGCCTCTTCAATGTGCACCATCTGCGGACAATCCTCGACTCAGCACTCCTCCTGAACCGGACCCGCGGGGACAAACTGACGATATTCTAGAGCTGCTGGGGCCCGCACTGCTGGAGGACGACGAACAGCGTGTTTTACTCAAACAGAAGACTGCGCGCAACTCCCAGCGCGGTGCTGATTGCGGTAGCGCCGGCTCTCTACGCCGGCTGAACATGCTGCCATGGAAGCGCTCGCGGCGATGGCGAGTCCGTGGTCTCCGTCTGTCCCATCCGTGGAAGGAAATGTGCTGGAGGGTACCTCGTGCGCTCCCATTTTATATTATTTATTAACGCTGAACATTGGGATCCAGGACTCATAGATTGGAAGCACGCCGCCAGCGACACTTCAACCGATGCTCATACGGCTGGGTACGCGCGTGCGCGACGCAAGCGCCGAGGTTTTGGCACTCAACTCCGGTGCACTCACCAAGCCGACTCGGTTTGATCGCCAATTTTGGATTCGCTCTCGGGAACCGGACCCAGAGGAATTTCTGACCGACGTCGCGGCCTGGGCGGTATCACAGTGGCGCAAGCGGATCTGGGCGCACGGTCACGACGGAGAGTTCATGTGCGCCTGTACTGGGTGCAGCGTGGATGCTCGGGATGATTTGCGGCAATCTCAGGTGACGTTTCATCAATCACGAAGTCATGTTAGCTACATCATATCGCGGTTGTAATTCGAGCAGAATCCTTCACAAAATTGATAGATCATTAGACGTGAAAGCCGTAAGAAAGAACAAATGGGTCAAAATTTTAAGAGGAAGCCGTAATAAAAAAACAAATGGGTCAAAATTGTACGCAGAAATCATTTGGGGAGAGGGGGGCGCGCGAGGTGCAGACACTCGAATAAGTGTGCAATTGGAGGCTATACTATATACAGTGGGCGAAGGATGAACTAGCTAAACAACAGCAGGTGCTGCATCCGTCTGTCCACGGCC
The DNA here is from genome assembly GCA_029378255.1 of Mycena rosella. Lineage (NCBI taxonomy): Eukaryota > Fungi > Basidiomycota > Agaricomycetes > Agaricales > Mycenaceae > Mycena > Mycena rosella. Next base: position 14,559 of record JARKIE010000918.1, read on the forward strand.
GTAGAACCGGTTGCGGCCGGGGCGTCGGGGGCGGGGACAGGAGCTGGGAGCTGGATCCATTTCTTGACAAAGTCGGGATAGTTGGCGGCGTAAAAAGCAAGGGCCTCGGCACGACCAGTCTTGCGTGCTATCACCTGGTTCGGGACACCTTTGGTCTGCTCCTGGGCGGCGGCGCTGCGAACAGATGAGAGAGTGGAAACAGAGAGGAGATGAGAGACTCACGATGTGCGGTAAAGACCAGGCTGGCGTCACGAAGAACGACCCAGTAGTGTTGTACCTCATCGTCCGCGGGAATTGCAGCGGCGAGCTCGCCAGGCGTGGGAGGTATGCCCGCAACGAAGGACGGTACAGGAACAAACGCTAGAAAGATAGCTTGTTAGATGTGCTAGGGAATGAAAATGGCCACGTACAGCCAGCGATGAGCACATTTGCGAGACAACCTGACAGCGCGCATGAATGGGGGACAGAAAATTGCAGAGAGGACTCACTCTGAGCTTCAACCGCAGCCTGAGCAATGATTTTCAGCTCAGCAACGAGCTGAGCGACATTTTGAGGGGTGGCGGCGGTGGCTGGAGTTCGTGCGTGAGGATATTGCAGTGCATTAAAGGTGGGACGGGACGTACACTGGGCTTCGACTGCGGCTTTGGCGATAACCTTCAGCTCAGCAGCCAGTGCTGCGACTTCGAATTCGGGGGTGGGAGACGAGACTTTGGTGGGGGGTGAGGAAGACATGTATAAGCGAGGTAGGTGGGCGTAGTTTATATGATGGACCGGCTATTTGATGCTCCTGATACGAGATAGTGGATACGATGAGTTGATAAGGAAGGGGGGCGTTCAACCGATCACTTTGTATTTTTTTGAAGCGTATATAATTCTCGATTGGGACGGGGCAGAGGGGGGTCGGTGGTAATTTCTGATGCGTTAGAGATCAGAAATAGATGTGCATACCGTATCGTCTCGAACTCACCGTACCCGTGCAAAAAAACCTCAACAGCTACTATGCCGCCTCACAAAAAAACTACGCTAGAGCAGCAAGAGTTCATCCAGACGTGGATGCCGGAATTCCTGCTGAAGCAAGGACGTAAAACATTGGAGGCATTCTGGCCGAAGATGAGAAGCGCGTACCTCAGCGAGTGGCCCGAGGAAGTGGTGCTGGGATTACCTCTTCAAACCGTCGACAGAGATCCGAATGCAGAGCCGCCGGTGCCACTCACGGATGCGGAGCGCAAGCGCTTGACAGACGCACTCGAAACGAGATTCGCTGTGAGCAACATGTCTCCGAATCCAAATGAACATGCAGCTTACGACTAATAGAAATTGCGCAACTCTTTCTACAACGAGGCTGCGAAAATCAGGAAGAAACGTGGGGGAGTCAGTCGGTCGTCTTTGTCGCTGGCTGCAATGCTTTTCAAGCAGCGCCCGAAGGCCAAGCGCCGCCACCAGGTCCTGGAGGTGTATCAGAAGGAGCAGAAGGAGAAAATACGGGACGCATTGAGCAAGTCGGGATACGACAAGCTCAACGAGGCCACGCAATGCCGTACCGAGGATGGGGATTGGGTCGACGATGATGACGACGAGGTTAAGATGAAGCGCCTGGCAACGGCTCGCAAGGAGCGAATGCAGCTGTTCCGGCGTGTCGTGCAGCAGGTGTGGGATTCAGAGACTGAGGCTGTTAAACAAGGGATCCGTGAGAAGGCGCAGAAGGAGGTGGTCGCTCCTGCAACAACCGACGAGATGCTCGAGGGCGTCGAGGGTGCCGAGACCGAGAGAACGCCGCAAGAGTACCAGATGTGAGTGATTTGGGCCTGGAGTTAGTCGCGACGCTGATTGCTGGCAGGTCTATCGATGAATCGGGACAGGTGGCAGAGATGTTCTTGCAAGAGTTCAGAGGATGACGGGCTGGATGGGCGTGTTGGTGTATGGGGGACCAATTCCTAGACTGGCAGGGCGTCTAGGTGTGAGAGCGTTAGTACTGCCGTTTTGGGAAGTCCGGCGCTTAACTGATCTTCTTCTGCACAGTGTCCCATTTGGCGCTATTCGGGCGGGCTCACCTTCGACAAGTGGCACCCGGACTTCAAGAAGCGAGTTACCGACCCTCTCGTAGGTTTCTGCGGCAGGCGATTCGTAAGTGTTCTCGTGCTTCATGTTGCCGGACAAGATCTGATTGGGAGCCTGCAGCACGCGACGTGAGGCTTAGCCGCGGGATCTTCGACGAGGACAACGACAAGGAAGGAGAGGACCTTGACGCCTCTGACACCGAAACCCTTGACTCACCAGCGAAGAAAACCAAGACGAACAAAAGGAAATCAAAAGAAGTCAACTCAGCCGCCACCAGGAAAGCAACCGGACGCCACAGAGAAGCCTGCACATCGACCAAAGACCAAGAAGAAGACAGGGGCCCCGGCGCCTTCGAGCACGCTGGCAGTGGCCCAGTCGTCGCAGCCTACGGAGCAGCCGCCGGTTCCATCCTCGCAGGATTTCGCCGTGCCCCTGTCTTTGCAGGGTTTCGACCCGCACACGTCCTTGGAGGGCTTCGACTTGCGCGCGTCTTTGCGCACCTTCGACGCGGGGCCGACCTTCGACGCCGGGGCTCAATTCGACACGGGCAGGGACTTCGAGGCGTCACCGGGCTTCGAGACTGGCGTGGATTTCGGGACGCATGGCTCACAGGATTTCGACATGGGCGGTTCCTTGCTGGAGTTCGACAACGGCGCGCATTTCGACTCGCAGGGCGCGCAGGAATCGCACGCCTTCGACGCGGGCGGTTCCTCGCGGGACTTCGACACTGGCGGGCAATTCTACAGGCAGGGGCCGCAACACATGGACCTCGCCGTTGCGCAGAACTGGCTGTCGCACCCCACAGAGTCCGAATCCACCCCAGATTTAGCCCCACAGCAATCGCCCTCATCACAGCGCTTCGACCCATTCGTGGGGGACTCGACACCTACTTTCTCCTCCACTTCACCCTTCGGGCATCCGACAATCTTTGGGGCGCCGGGCCAAAAGACCTCCCGGGACTACGCACCACTGGCGCCCTCGCAATCCAGCTGGGGGACGTCACAAGAGACTGCAGGGTACGTATTCCCCCCTGTGTTTGGACTGAACGGGCTGGGGGAAAGTCCACGAGCGGCGAGCGACTTGGGATCTGCAGGACCAGCAGCACCTGCGCCGCAGACGCTATCGCGGGCTCAACCAAGGCCCACACCACAGACACCAGCCTCAAAGCCATCAGCAGCACCGACATCGCCCTCGGCGCCCGCCCCCCAGACACCATCGCAGGCTCGAACGACCCTCACGCCGCGGACGCCGAGCGCCTCAAAGTCATCAGCATCGCCAGCATTGCACTCGACGCCCGTGCCCACACCGCAAACACCATCGCAAGCTCGACTGACACCCACACCTCGGACGCCAGGCCTCTCAAAACCGTCAGACACGTTCTCATTCGGACGGCAGCCCCAGTATCGGCTAGACTTCCCAGTGGCAAAGGGTCTGCCTGCAAAGATCATCACCCCGCCAAACGCCTCATCTCAACTCCATCCCGATCGTCACCGCTCGCTGGGCCGCCGCTACAGATGTCATCCCCGTCGCCGTCGCCGCCGCCATCAACAAGATCCCGACCCGCAACACCTCCGCCATCGACCAGCGCAGCATCGCTGCCTCCGCGCTTACGCCCATCTCCAGTTCGCACGTCGTCCGCGGTGCAGATAGCCCCGCCGACGAGCCCACCGCGCCTGTTCCCACGGTCACGGCCTGAGGGGAATCCCCCAAAGGTGAAGGCCGCACCGCCGTCGGCCGAGGAGGTGGCAAAGCGGATGGAGAAGGCGCGACAGGCAAGGAAGAAGAGGGCAGCAAATCCGAAAAGCAAGAACGCTCGCGGGGCAAGAACGCAAAGAACGCGGAAGAGGGCGAGGAGGAAGGGGGGGAGAGAGGGGAAACGATGGGGATGAGCCTTCGGCGGAGGTGGAGGGGCCGGTGGTGCCACCGGGAGCTACCGCTGACACGCCGCCCGCCTTCATCTTCACAATCTCGAACAACAACGGGGCACGGGCGCGGGCGGCGACGGCGGCTGAAAAATTGAGCCAGAAACTTCACCACAACCCTGACGGCCCAACACCGCTCGTCATCCTACCCCGCCCACGACGCGCAGCTCAGGCCCCGAACAAGGGGACACCAATTACCTTCCAGCAAATGAAGGATGCGCGCACCGCCCAACTGAACGCGAAACAGCAGGCCGAAGATGACGCGCTGATTCGGAAGCTGACCTCGGGCAAGGGGCAGGGGAAGGCAGCGAATGGGCAGTCGCAGAGCGCCGCAGGCACGAAGCGGAAGGCGGTGGGGGAGGAGAATGCCGCCCCCAGCAAAAGGTAGATTTTGTCTTGCGTTCTTTATCTCTTGGGTCCTGATGGTTTCGCAGGCAGAAACGGAAGTAGTATGTCGAGCGGTGATTTAGTGTAGGTTAGGCGCGAATATTCTGTGTTGGTAGTGGGATTATTTCGACTCGATAGAATTTGGTGGCGAGAGCTTGGTAGTATCTTGATATATTTATTTATTTATTAAGGATGGGAAGCTAGGCACGACTAGGGTCCCGCGTACGCAAGGCCCACTATGAGCATTCTGGCCTATGGGTTTCATTGTACGCTGTATTTGTTTGGTTCGCGACGCGATTAGCTGGTCGTGGTTCAAGCACCACAGTAGGTTTTTTTTTGCTGCACCTTCATTGAAATAATCGTTTTTGTCAACGCAATGTCCCTTGTGGAGCTGCAAGTTGTTGCGGGGGGTTGCATCACACCGTGTTCACATAATAAATGAAATTAGAAGGTATCTCTTGGGGTAAAAAAGGCGCAAAACATAGCTAGATAGCAAGAAGTGAAATAAAGATGGATGAAGTAAAGTAGTGCAATGGTAGGACGGATACATCACAAGCAAACGTGGATGGGGTAGCTGGGAACGCGGCAGCGGCGGGAACGAGGCAGAAATGGGGTAAAGCGCAAAAGCCGCCTGTCCGGGGCAACCAGTGAGGATGCGGGGTAGCGGGTGGCGCCGAATGTGAGGGGGGATGCGGTGCATTGTGCCCCGTGCATGCGCTGGAGCTGCGGCAGGAGCGGGGGCGGCGGGAGCGGCGGAGTAGCGGGAGGCGGTAAATCGCGCGGGGCGGGGCAACCAGTGACGGTACGGGGTGGCGGGCGGCGCTGAGCGCGAGGGGGGATGCTACGCATCGTCCCCCGTGCACGCGCTGGAGCTGCGGCACGAACGGGGGCAGCGGGAGCGGCGGGGGTGCGGGGCCAGTAAATTGTGCGGGGCGGGGCAATCAGTGACGGTACGGGGTGGCGGGCGGCGCTGAGCACGAGGGGGGATGCTGTGCATCATGCCCCGTGCACACGCTGGAGCTGTGGCGCGAACGGGGGCGGTGGGAGCGGCGGGAGTAGCGGGAGGCGGTAAATCGCGTGGGGCGGGGCAACCAGTGACGGTACGGGGTGGCGGGCGGCGCTGAGCGCGAGGGGGGATGCTGCGCATCGTGCCCCGTGCACGCGCTGGAGCTGCGGCGCAAACGGGGGCGGCGGGAGCGGCGGGAGTAGCGGGAGGCGGTAAATCGCGTGGGGCGGGCAACCAGTGACGGTACGGGGTGGCGGGCGGCGCTGAGCGCGAGGGGGATGCTGCGCATTGTGCCCGTGCACG
>JARKIE010000919.1:0-20194 GCA_029378255.1 Mycena rosella
ACAAGTGGGAATGATACCAGAAGCTGAGTGGGAATTCAACAAGACGTTCAAAACGAGATATTGAATACTGACTTTCCAGTTTGCCCGGCCAGTATCAAAGACGTAGTCGAATGTGGTTGAAGGGGCGATTGGGCACTGGTTGACGAATCTGCGAGAAAGGTATGAGTGCCGGTCCGTTTTCGGATAAGCGAGTTGCGTACGAGGGCCCGTCCATGCCTGAGGTGCGGGCTTGGCTGGGGCGTTATTTCAGCGGGGCCAAATCCAACATTCTCAAAAAAACGTACAAAAAACCGTGCCAATGCTAGCGGGGGAATCGTCAGAAAAAACGATACAGAACCAGACCAAGAACCCACAATGGAGGTACTGCGACGCATCCCCGGGTCGGTGAGCTTGTTGTGTGTATGGATGACCACCGAGTCGCCCTTGTTCACCATGAACGTGGGCCCCGGGAACGTCCCGTTGGGAACAACGGTGCTAGCACGCGATGAGCAGGTGGATCAACTAAGTGGGCTATTTGCGTACCTGCGCGTGAAGCCATCGGGGGCCAGCTGTGCATTGACGATGTCGAGGTTGAAGGTGCGCTGTGCAGCGAAGACAGAAGGGAGCAGCGTTAATGCCGCGAGCCGAAGGGAGGAGGCCAGCATTGTATGGTGCAAACGATAACCCTAAGGACCGGACCCGATAGAATGCTCTTTATATGCGCGGCTGAGGATGGGCGGGAATCTGATTGTGAGGCATTTATTCCAGATTTCTCGCGTGTCCTACTCGTCCCTCCAATCGAGCAGTTTGGTTTGGCTGCCATCGGTGTGGTTTGGCCGCCATCGTGTGGGTGCTAGGATGAATGCGTGGGTATCAACACACGACTTCGAATGCCCCGGATGCCATTGAGCGGAGATAGGTCGCTGATGCCATCATTTATTGACAGCGCTTCCCGCTTAAATCCGAAATGGCCGAAGGCCGCCGACCTCGGAGCTAACTGGTTGAACAAAAAACTCAATGGATCTCGGCTGCTACAAAACTCGATCCCAAAATCATTTCACGTTTGATGTACTCCGGTTATTCCGGTTCACCCTGTTCACAAGACTCTGTTTTTCCACGCGGAGTTTGAGTGACTCACTCATTCACACCTGGACCAAGCAGAATCTACCAGTTCACAAATGCGTCGTAAGTCGACGTCCAGACGAAATCGAAACAAACTCAGTGGGTCTTGGCACACATTGGGCCACACGCGCAGCCCGATCACACAGGATCCATTTTTCCACGCGGAGTCCGCGAGTGAATCCCTAATCCAAGCAGGATCTACCAATTCGCAAGCTACGCAATGCGAGCTCACATCCGGACAAAATCGAAAGAGAATCAGTGGTTCTCCGGGACATCACCACAAATTAGGACACGCGTAATATTACCTTCCCAATTATCTTGCACTTCTCTTCCCACATTCCAACTATATCTACCTTTCACCGGTTCCAAGGCATTCAAGTTTCATCCCTATGCCACATGGTTAAGTGGAGTGGCTCAGTAAACCCTTGGTAATATATGGCAATTTTAGGGCTCAGCTTGTGCCAAGCCTAAGCCCGACGAGCCCCATCCCTCCCAGGCGCATGGGAATCTTTGTGGGAAATTGTGCGGGTCCGAATGCAGCGGAATCCCGACCTGTGTTCCATGTTCCCGCCTTCAAATCACGACCCTTACCATTGGGCGACACATCGAGAGCTTGCAACCCACGGACCACTTGGGCGGAACCCACGCATCTGGCTTTAATATGCTTGGGGAATATATGGTCCTTGTTGTGCTGACTTTCGTCCACCTTACCAATATGTTTTCCCTGCGCCGTATCTTAACCCTCGCCCTCGCCTCGGTTGCCTGCGCGCGCGCCCTCGACGTGCGGCAGGCGGCTAACACAAACCCCTCAATCAGCACGATTGTTGACCACCTGGATGAGACGATGCGCCACGCCGGGCCTACGATCTGTACGTGTTGAGGATGGCTGAAACAATTATTGTATCGGGGCTGACGGTTTGAGCAGTGACGCTCATGGCAAACCAAACGCTGAGCGATGCGACACTCCAGAATCAAATGAACACTATCGGCGCGGCGTTCAAAAACGTAACGACTGGACTCGCGGCGACGCCCGTCAGCAGCGGCTCGACGACCGTCATGCCCACCGACGATGACATCGCCATCACGTACTCCGACGCTATGCAGTACGTCCACATCTCGGAATTTCAGGACCGCACCATTAAATGACTTGCACCGTAGACTTGTTTCCGCCAGCCTTTCGGGCATCGTGCGCAACGGTAAGGCCCCCAGTTTCCCCGCAATGGTGGCGACGCTCGACCCTATCATGGCGGCCGCGGCGAAGCAGTTCAACACAACACTTCCAAACTCGCTCAGTCTCGTCGCAATCATGTAGGTCGTGTGAAATTCTGGGATTCCATGATGATAACATCCCCTTAGGCTCCGCGACGCTGGACAGTTTCTCATTGCAGAGGGCTTCAACCAAACCTTCGCGGCGATCGGCCCTATCACTGCGCCGACTACTTGAGAAAGGCCGCTAGGATTTGGATGCGTCACGTCCCTATCGGACGCTTCTTCACCGTCGCTTCGTCTGTAGTTATTATTTCCTCCCAATCATATTGGATCCGTGTAAATTGCGGGATTGTGCGCGCTGAACATCGTATCATTGGACGGCAGAAGAACGCGCGTGCCTGTCGCACGATCCTCTAGCCATATCACATGGGCTCGAGCCAGCTGGGAAAGCCGACGTTACGGGAAACCCGGATGGTTGGGAACTGATTCCTTTCGTCTGGCCACAAACCCGCAGCCTCGTCAAAGCGGCGGATCTAGCTGGGCCTTGGGAAACGGCAACCTCCTGGGACTATGATAGAGACCTGCTATCGTCATACAATCGTCCAAAGCAAGAAAAACAATGGGGCAGGCTAACAGATGATAGCTCACTCGACAAAGCAGAAGAGATATATATCAGCGTAATCTGGAAGCGAGCAGCAACGGACCCACAGCTAACTTTGTGCAAGATGGAGCGCTGCATCTCTCTCCTCCGCGGAGAGCACCCCAGCTTCGACTGCACCCGCAAGCACCCAGTCCTGGCAATTCCACTCCCCATTCGGCATGCAAACCTCCGTCCGGGCGGCGATAGCTTCCAACACGCGTCGTTGCGCTAGCGCAAGCTGCGCGATGGGGACTGCCGCTAACGCTCGCGGATCGAACGAGCGTGTGGCGGGCCCCCAATTGGTGTAGTGCGCGCACCCGATCTCGGTGACGATGTGGAGTATGCGCTGCACTTGGTGGCTGGGCGAGCGGCCACCAACGGTCCACGAGATGGCCCAGTGCTGGCCGCGCAGCTCGGGGTAATCTCGATTAATGAGGAGTTCGACGGCAAGCGGGGTGTCTAGGTCGCGATATAGGTGCTCGATGCCTACAGGGCCGATGCGCCCTAGCGCGAGGTTACGGATCAGCGGAGAGGGAGGGGGTTAAAACCACAGCGGGGCGACCCATATTCTCCATTCGTATATTCGACATTTGGTGCGAAGTGCCCTAACTAAGCCTAGTAGATGGCAAGGCTGTGAGCACAAGAGTGTCGCTGAGTGTGACTCACACATACATCAGGAAAACCGTAGCCGAGATGTACCTATGGGGCCTATGAGCCTATGTAACACTAGGCAGCACTGTTTGAGCACTGTAGAGTGCTCCATAGTTGTTCCATAGTGGGTCATAGGTACATCACAGCCACATTTTGCTACACAGTGCTATAGAGTGCTATGCAGCACTGTCAAGACACTTCTGGTTTTCCTGATGCCTATGATTTGAGTCAAAGGCCAGTGAATGGCATTCCGAGTCCAGCCATTTGTTTTAAACGCCGAAGTCGGCGGAGCTTCAACTAAAGCTGATACAGAATCGTCAGGCGTATATGGCGTTATGATATATCAATAGGCTTCCGTTTGGCGAGGTGTAGTGATGTATCAGACTAGTGTTGTCAAGGTCCGGTTCGGGAAATCGGTTCGAACCCGGACCGGACTGAACTGAACGCCAAGTTCAGGTTCAGGTTCGGGAAATGCCCGAACCTGAACCCCAAGTTCAGTTCAGCGTTCGAGACAAGCAGAAATTTGCTGAACGCGTCCGAACGCGTCCGAACCCCCGAACCGGGATAAAAAATATCCTAAATGGCGCTACCAAACTGGTTTAAAATTCATCTCCGTTGTCCCTGCAGGCAACTTGTTGCCTGTGTGCCTAACCAGGTACCAAGCCTGCTGTCTGCCACCACTTATTCCCCATTTTATGGACTCCTGACTAGGTGTACTCGTCGTATAAAAGGCATGTCAAATGGTGCTTTCATCTCAGTCCTTTTCGCCCTCTTAAAACTCTCTCACCTATTTCGCTCTCACCATGTCACACTCCGCACTCGGATGCGCTCAAAATGAGGATGGCTCACTCCGGGACGCTTCCCAAATTTTGTGGTATAACGACGTCGATGATGAGCACTCAATTTCTGGACCACCACCTGCCAGCACTGCGTCCTCTTCTCGTCCACTTGCACCAATTTTTACACGTGCCAAACCTGTGGGCAAGGTTGCTGGCTCCCGTCGCTCTTCTCCTCGTCGTTCCTCGCGTGCCTCGCGGCCATCCGCACGCGCTATTGACCCTAACAATGCGGAAGCCTCCACCGCCTTTGGTAAACGCAAGTTGGGGCCCGAGAATCCTCCTGTTGCTCCGTGCAAAACTCCTCGAATTTCTGAGCCGGCTGCCACGGATTCCGGCGATGATGAATCGGATGCCGAGTCGACAACACCGTCGATGGTCGGTGACACTGACATCGAGGAAGTGAACATCAGTGCCGGAGAAATTGCTGGAAAACGGATGGAAGCACTCATTTCAGAGCTTGTGGAGGAGGGCTTTGGTTTGGATGACGACGAGGACGATCTGTGATACATTTAATGCATTTTCTCCTTCTGTGTGTTAAAATATACAAGTGGAGAGAAAAAAAGTTCGGTTCATGCGTTCGAACGCTGTTGAACGCCGAACCGAACCTGGTGAACCTGAACCTCAGGTTCAGGTTCAGGTTCGGAGAAATGCCCGAACCGAACCGAAGTTCAGGTTCGGCGTTCGGAAAAAAAGGTCCCGAACCTGAACCGAACCGAACTTTGACAACACTATATCAGACTCGGTAGATGACCGAGTTGTCTGATATATCAGCTGAGAGACCTGGCCCGTTTGGGGGCGCAGGGTAGCGCGCGCTCCGCCGCTCACCGGGGGCGCAGCGCGCCGATTCCCTTGGTCCGTGCATGGAGGGCGCCCCGCCGTCCTAAAATGGGTCTTGTTTACACTTGTTATCATCACACCCTCTCTCCTCCTGCCACGCCGCCCCTGGCTCCTCCTCCTCCCCTGCTGCACCTACCGCTCTGGCTCTTCGCCCCACTCCTCTCCAACTTCACATCCACCGCTCCGAGCTTTAACCCGGCCGCCTCGCGCCCTTCATATCGTGCAGGAGCGTTTGCGCGCACCGCTCCCCTCCGCCGAATCCTCCATATTTCAGGCCCACCCTGGTTTCTTTCCGATCCCCAGGGTACCTGCACCCCTTCTAGGCCATCACAGTGTGTATTGTCCGCCTCCGCTACCCGTGGCTGGCTCTCATCACACATACCAGGCACCCACTTTTCGCGCGCCCCTTCCGGCCCGGCCTTCTCTGGCCCCCTGCAGCACGCTAGGCCCTCCACCCTTCCTCAGTACTGCCCTTCGTCGTCGTTGCCCGCCGTCGCGCCGCTGATCCTGCGCTTGGCCCCCCGGCTCCTTCCAGCGCCCTTGACCGTCCTCGAGCGCATGCGCGATGCCTTTCGACTCCCCGCTTACGCTTGCGCTTTCGCCTGCGCCGCGCTCCTGCTTTTGTCCCCGCCCCGCCCTTGCCTGCGCCTCGTTTTGCCGCCCCATCCGCCCCCGCCCTTTCGTCTTTACACGCCCCTGTGCACTTCCTTCCGATTCCCCTCATATGCGCTACCCTTTACATGCTACTGGTCCTCAGACGGACTTAATTTAGCTAATTTGTTTTTCTTTGCAGGACCGTCTTGTCTGTAGCCATGTCTCCTCGTCTACCTTACTCTACAATGTTCCTTTGGCGTACTTCGCACCACTGCTCAATCTAAATTTGCCTTGACCTCAGAATGCTCTGACTTCTAACCTCGATGGCCTCGTTTTTTTGCGTCATCCCAAGTTTTTTACAAAAAAATACCAGGAAAAGCATTAAGTCCACTGATATATCTATGTACTTTCCTCTCGCCGCTCCCTTCGCTTTAATAATAACAAGTATGTGCAGAACACGAGAGAGAAAAAGGGTGGTCAAATATACGAGGACATCGGTTGAGCGGTGAGCGGCAAATGACCCCATCGGACCTGGTGAAGTAGGCAATGAACTGCCGGTCGAACGACAACGGGTCGATGCGTCCATCACACGCTGGTTGAGCAGCGCACATGGAATGCTACGCATCTAGCTCTAGCTGGCTGTCTTACGCCTATAAATAATTTGAGCAAAATAATGAGAATGAAAGCGATAAGGAAAATGTACCTCTTGCTGCTGCCAGCCTTGGCCAGCGTCTCCCCTGCCGCCCGCTTCTTTTCCCCCGCCTCGACCTTCTTGGCTGCGGCCTCCGCCCTCAGTACTGCCGCCGCCGCCACCGCCACCTCTTTCTTTGCTGCCGCTGCCTCCGCTTTTTTCGCCTCCGCTACCTCCTTCTTTGTCGCCGCCATCGCCGCCGCTGTGAGCTCCTTCCCCGCCCCTGCCTTCGCTGCCGCCTTCTTCCCCGCCGCCTTCTTCCCCACCCCTGCCGCCTTCTTCGCCGCCGCCGACCTCGCCAATAATGCCCGTTCCTCTGGTCCCATTTGACGTAACTCCCTCGCCCGCTTCACCCTACTTTTCTTCGGAGGAGGGGCCTGGTACTGCGACCCATCAGCCAGTTTGGCCGCTTTCCGCGCACGTGCCTCGCGCGACGGGCCAGGTAGGATGTCGAGAGGCCTCTCGCCATCCGGATTGAAGGTGAGCATGTTTTTCTTGTAGAGCGCCGCCTTCTCCGCCTTCGCCGCGTTCTCACGCTCCTTGCGTGCCACGTCTACTTTGCGATTGAACGCAAAGCAGTCGTTCGTCGAGGAGTATATGAGTGTGGGCGGCGCGGCAGTGACGGGGAGGACCGCAGGATCCCCTGCATCGGGCACGGCAGCGACAGCGTTGGTGACGTCGCCCAGAGGCGCCGTTCCCGCCGGCGCGGTCTTGCGCATTGCTACCGTCGCCTTCCTCTTCGCTACCGCCTCCGCCTTCTTCGCTGCTGCCGCCTTCTTTGCGAATGCGGCGGCAGTCGGCCCCTTGGGCTTGGTGGGGGATTTGTACGGCGGTGCCTCGTTCGCCATGGGCCGCGAGCGAATGAAGGTGGGGGCGGGCCGCACGGGGATCGTAGGCGGCGCTGGAGCGCCGTCAGCAGCCGCTCCGGGCGGCAAGGGGGGTGCGGAGGGTACGGATGGTGTGCGGGAAGCGGTCAGGAGGGGTGCAGACACGGATGGTGCGGACGATGCAGACGGTGCGACATCGCGTCCGCGGACGGGGCTGGCAGACATGTGGCGATGGAACGCCTGGAAGAGCCCGCCGATGCGGCCTCCAACTTCCGCGTGCGATGCAGGAAGGGGGAAGTTAAATCCCCCGACCTGGGTCGTAGGGGGGCGCGTGGGCGTCGACGGTGCGGCGGGCGCACAGCGGTCTGGTACCACAGCCGGGCTCCCAAGGAGGGCGGGATCGATTGCGGCATAAGTCGCGCCTACGGGTCCACCGCCTCGCTCAGCCCTTGCTGCCGCTGCCGCAGCCCCAGGGCTGGGGGGTGGAGGCATTCCCTGTGCCCACGTCGTTGGCGGAGTCATAGCTCTTCTGCTGCCGAACACATCGGACGTCGTGTCGAAGCTTTCGACCCCGAAATCCATGCCAAAAGGGTCATATTCGTATTCGTCAAGGGCAGGGCTCGGTGGACGCGACGTCTGAGAAAGAGGATTGTCGAAGGCGGGGCTCGGCGCATGTGACGTCTGAGAAAGAGGAGTGTCGCCATCCCCACCGAAAGCAGGACTTGTAGGACGCGATGCGTCGGAGTTGTAACCTTCGTCAAGAGGAGGGGGGAAGTAGACGTTGCCAGGATCTGGTGGTGAAGTGTTGCCAGTGTCAGAAGGGTTGCTCGAGTTTTTCTTGGACTTTTTCATGCGCTTTGGTTTGTGACGCGGAGGAGCAGTAGGTGCAGCGACGGGGACTGTTGGCGCGTCCTCCATCCGGAAGAGACCGTCGAGGGCAGGTAGCGTCGCCCCAACTGTCTCTTCCTGCGTGGTGAGCGCACGAGCGCGACGTTCTGCGGTGGCTGAAAACAGGCCTAGTCAGAAAAAACTGTTCCTTCACGAGATATACACACTACTCACACCAACAACGTTTCAGATACGCTTGAAAAGGCTTGCTGATGGATTCGTCGAAAGAGCCATGAGAAGCCTCGAAGTCGTTTCCCGCCGGTGACTTGCCAAAGCAGACGCTGTCAAGGACGGATCAGCAAACGGCATCTTCCCATTTTGGATGCACTTACACCTTCATGCTCAAACAGCCACCCTTCGCTGGATTCGGCCCCCCGTACACAGTAAATCCGTACCAACCCGTTTTTTTCCCCAATACACGATGGACGCGCGCGATCACTCCTGGAGACTCGTCGATTGCGCTGCAATAAACGGCTGAATTAAAAAATGATGCGGTCGTCCTTGCCAAATGGAAACTCACGCCTGGTACTGCGCTGGGGTTGGCTCAGCTCCATCCTCCACCGGCTCCCTCCCCTTATTAGTCTTCTTCCCCACTGCCTTCAAATCCGCCTGCTTCTTCTCTTCCTCGACAAGCTCGTCAATTGCATCCTTCTCCTCCTGCGAAGCCTCTGCAAAGAGCGCGTTTACGACACGCGTCCGGACGATCATCCGCTGAGACTGGGTGGCCTTCACGCGGCCAGACGCCTGCTCCGGGCTCTCCATATCCCAGTCGACGACCTCATCCGACATGTGTTCTTCGTTCATGCTGAAGAAGCCAGCCTTCTCGAGAGCGGCATCGATAATCGCGGGATTTCGCTTCTGAAACAGCTCGATGGGGCGGTGAGGGCGATGCTGGGGTGGTTTTCTGAAGAGTATGTGCTCAAGTGAGTCTGCGCTGCTACGCTGAACCGTGCCAACAGTGTTGGCCTTCTTGCTGTGATTTCGAAACCAGTTTTCTAATCGCTACGCGCGAGGACACGTAAGTAACGCGTCTTCTGAGCTGGAAACACGACTTACCTCCTTTCTGGCCTTCAGAGCGGCTCCAAGGGCGCTCGACTGCTCGGCCGTCAAGTCCGGCGCGTCGCCCTCGTCCGTGAGCCCTGGGAGCCCGAGACGACGCTCCTCAGGAAACTCCTTGAACCACGCTTCTTGCATCTCTGGCCAAAACTTCCAGAGTTTGCTTTCTGTCTTGGCGATCAAATACTTGGGCATCTGCGACTGCAGCCATGAAAGCTCGGGGGCCGTTGTCCAGGGAGAAGGAGCCATGGGGGAATTTTTTTGTGCTAGACCTGCGGTCGATTGGGAGTAAGGCACACTTTTTTTGTTATTTGTTTATTTGCTGATATATCACCAATCCCGCCATCCATGCGTCGTTTCCAGGGGATTTTCGCCCCGAATACGGCGTGATTCCGCAGACGGCTACAATTTCAGTCCTAAAACAGATGCTTAAACCGCCCAAAATGTATATACCTCCAAACGGCAATGCCAAGTTTCCGAATGTGTTTCGAATCTCACCCTTCCATCAGGTGAATTGTTTTTCATGTGCTCTCGGAGCTCGCCCCGAGCTTCTTTGATTATCGGCTAACCATTTAGGCCTTATTTATTATCTGGTATCTATTGCCCCACCTTCACCCCACCGCCGCTCTCCCCACTACCACCGCCTCTCATGACCGACACCGTGCTCAACGCAATCAACGTGTCCAACCCTCAACGAGAGATGGACGCCTTGACTGCCAAGGTCGCGGAGCTCACCACCATGTGCCTCGACATGACCAAGCTGTGCATCGATGTGCAAAGTGAGTGCGCCCGCTCGCACCTTGCCCTTGATTACTCAATTTTTTATGGACATCGCGCCTGGCGTCGCCCTCACCAAGAGAGCGCTGGAAATGACGAGCCTTTGCCTCGATGTGAAATGTGAGCACCTTCCTCGATTATCTATTGAATCTACACTCAGACTGTTCCAGCATTGATCCCCCCTGCCTTTAGCACGGCCGCGACGGCAGCGACGGCAGCTATGAATGCTGCCACCGCTGCCTCCGCCGCAACCGCCGCTGCCTTCGCTGGCGCAGATGCCACTGACAACGCCATTTGGGCCCAAGGTGACCCCCGGACCCCCGCGCAGATGGAGGCGCTTTTCCCCCCGGGTCCCAACGATGGCCGACCCTTCCAGGTAGTCTGCATTGGCCGCGAGCCCGGCCTGTACGCCACCGCGTATGTTTTCTCTTTGTATCTCCGAGTCCCACATATTGATCTGGTAAATTCCTCAGCGACGAGGCCAACGTCCAGCTCTTGGGCGTACCCAACCAATTCCGGCTCAAGAAGGATACTCGCGCGGAGGCTCTCGCCTACTACCGCTTCCAGTACAATGCTGGCAAGGTTCAGAAGTGGACTGAGGTTTGGGATGGTGTGGAAGACGATGCGGCGGCATAACAGTAAGTGTCTTTCAACACTTTACTTATACACCATCTAATCTTTTTTCCAGATTTCTTCCTCAGCTTCTTGCTCGGCGCGTCGTATACATTAAATAGTTTGCAATACACCTCGCTTTCCGCTTGCGCCTGAAATAACTGAGTTACCTCACCGCATACGTACGGTTGTTATCCTCAAGGAATTAAAAGCCACCGACAATCTTGCATCGAACAGTCGAAGACTGATAGCCTCGATACCATGTCAAAACCTTAGCGCTTAGCAGATAACAGATCCTTCGTGGAGGATTCACGTTAATTCGTGATATTTTGCATTGTAATAAATTATTATTATTCCGCGTGATTCGTTGACTACCACAGGGGGTCCTCCCAATCTTTCACCCCATTGAAGTGCTCCCAGCACGCATAATCACCCATCACACAGTCTAAGCACCGAAAGCACAACCCTTCGCTGTCGTCGCCGGCGGTGTTGCATGCATCGACCTTCCTGCAGTCTCCGCATATACCTTGACCGGTGACGCCAGATGGCATGCTTCTTGCTTGACGTGCGGCATTGTCGGGCTGTGGACCAACTGGTTCGTAACGATATCCCCGAAATACTCTCGCCGGTCTTGGTTGATATTAATGGGCAGGTGCGTAAATGGTACGGAGGGGAGAAACGTACCGTGTGTCGCTGACATCCTCGATAACGACAGCGATTTCGGGGGCACTGCTGTCTAAGGTGGATTCGCCGTCCGATCTGTTTTAAAATTTATGCTGCTCGGCTCTAATCATGAAGGTGATCACAGACCTGCATTGCGTCATCTCAGCGCCCTGGATAGTCAGGCTGCCGCCGGCTTGCTCGTCCTCGCCCTCGGGTTCTCGTGTGTCCGATGGCATCTTCAGCTCTTGAGGTGCAGACAACCCAGCCATGGATGCCAGGGTTTCCGCCGCTACGACCTCGTCAGCAGCCCGCAGTGTTCCGAGTCCCGCCCATTCAGGCCGCCAAAATTCGTCGGGGTCGTCGTTAGCTTCTTCCAAGAGACGCCCGGCTGAGGCTTCTTCGAAGTAGTCTGCACTGTTCTCGGAAGCCGCTTCAACAGTGTAATTGATTAGTTGAGAAGTGAAAGAAGTGAAATTTATGCGTGCTCTATCTCGCTCGCGACTCACCATTCTCCATTACCGTCTCATACTCATGCTGGGCGGTGAATTTGCTGGTATGGGAATTACCGTCCTCCACGTCCTCCGCATCCGTTTGCAGCTCAGCGATTTGCGGGTTGTCTCCAGAGGGAAGGAGGGCCTGGTCGGCCTTGTTAAATATATCTGGCTCGCTGCGCCTCTGTTCAGACCTGCATGTTACGCCATACGGTTGATCCACACACCTACGGCCTGGTTTTGACCTCTTTGGTGGGTCCCATCGACGCTTGGCTGTTTTTTTGGCGGCTCTAAATGCTAGTCAGTCTCGTCCGACCTGAATTTGCCCGATTGCCGTTTTTACCGTCTCTCCGCGGCTTGTACTTGCTTCTTTGTTTTAACCTCGGGATGACTGAAAGAAAAACATGAAGGATGGAGGAAAAATAGTCCGCATCCACCCACTTAACGTAGTAGCGTTTGCTAGCCTCTCGTTGGCGCTGCCGTTTCTTTTGAGCGGCGGTCAACAATCTGCTCAATTGTCAGTCCCTGTGGCCCCAGAAACACTCCGTCCACTTACGGTGTGGTCTCTGCAATAGTTCCTTCATTGTCCGCGGCCAAGAGCATAAATACGAAAAAACCTGATAGAGTCAAGAGGCAAGATAGATCAGGATGTGTTGCATTATTTACGTCGATCTGGATGTGTCTTTTGCGCATCGTAAAATATTTTTCCCTGCCCTTGCCCAATTGCTCCATTTTTTTCTCAATGGTGTTTGGTATGCACTCATGCCACGAACTGCCGCCTCAGATTTTACAGCGTCTACCTACAAGTTATTATTGAGGTAAAACTTTCCGGTTCTCACCCGCATAGTCACCCTTTGATCTGTGTTACTAGCGTGACATCAGAGCTTTCTCATGGACCACCATCGTCCCCTGCTGTAGTTCCTCCTCATCTAGCCCACTCGCAATTGCTGAACGATATCTTCAAAATCCTCATACCCTCCATATTCCAATCTCCTCTCATTTTTAATCGTCCCTGGAGGAGCCTCACATGCGTTTTGAGTGGTGTGCCTCCAATTTTGCCCTCTTGAAACCCCATTTCAGCCGTGATCTTGGCGTTCAAAACCTTCAACTAACTTCGAAGCTTCAAGTCAGAGCTCCGAGTATGCGCGACACTATAGCCGACTGACTAGTCTCGAGGTGAATTTTCAATCGCATTTCGGATTATACCTCTAAAAATATTTGCTAGTGTTCTGTACCTCAATGCGGATTCTAAATAATGATTTGTCTCGGTTCCATAGAGGCAACACTTTTGCCTCTTCACAATTTATTTTGAGAGTCCACGAAGTGCGTATACAGGCAATTCTGGTAGGTCTCATCGCCATCGTAATTCTCATTTCGTAATATTGATCACTCCTTGTATCCCCACATTTATTTATCTGTATGAATTTTTTACATCCCACAACATCGGTTCCATAGAGGCAACACTTTTGCCTCTTCGCAATTAGATGGGCGTGAGTCACTGACGTGGAAGTCGGTGATCGGGCCGGTCCTCCGATCCCAATGCAGAAACACGGATGATCAGTTTCTCATGGCAACTCACGCTCTTCCCACCACCATGGATCCAGCTCAACTCGCAAGTGGGATTCACGAGCCCACGACACGCTAGCTGATCATAATTTTAGGCTCACATAGTCAACGCCATCCACGAAATCGAAGTGGAGCTCGCAAGACCTCCTCCATCCATCCCAAAGGTATGCACGATCGTTGGTTGCAATTACCGCGGTGCAAAGTACCGCTGCACGGTGTGCTTCCCGTACAAGTTCGTATGTCTCAGCTGTGCTCGGTGCCACCATCTTCACAACCCGTTTCACTGGATCGAGGTAACGCCCCGCCGCTGTTCGCGAATTCTCGGCTAATTTTCATTTTAGCAGGTGGCTAGCGGGAACAAAATACGGGTCGTGAGCCTCAAATCTCTCGGCATGCGGATTCAACTGGGCCACTCCGTTGCCGACACTTGCCCCCTGCCCATCGCAGCGGACGCCAACTTCCGCATCTGCAACGCCCACGGTGTCCACGAGGCGTCGGTCGACTACTGCGGTTGTAACGGTGCACCGTCGCACGCACAGCAGCTGCTTTCCCACCGTTTCTATCCTAATCGCGACGTGTCGCCGACCTACGCTGTCGCATTCGAGCTTGCCTACGGCTTTGGGCCTAATGGGTTTGGGCCGATCTCGTCGTGATACGTTCTTTGCAAATAAAATGTCTTTCTGATGATCTTAGCCGATAAAATACCTGAAATAGACGACCACCATGGATTCGAACGGGAACCCCGCTGAACCAGCACTGGAGGAACAGGTAAGTTGGCTGTTAATCCAATCAAATACCTAACTGACGCCCTGCAGGAGGATCAGCGCCGCCGTGCCAAGCAACGCAGTTGCCGCGAGCAATATTCCAGGGGGATCGTCGCTCATGTGGTGCACTGTCCGGCGTGCCCAGGCCCCACATATGCACGGAGCAACGATTAGCCGTCGGTAAACCCTCCATGCTATCTTCTAATTGCGCGTCTGATTTTGATTTTGCTGGTGCAGATGTAACTACTCTAGTCAGTAGTAGCACCGAATAATATTTTCCCCTTCACCCAATCGTCTGAGCAGCCTTGCCTCTAGGAAAATGGTGAAGAAATCCCTCAAGAAGCGCAAGGCCTCAGGTACGTCTGATATTCGTATTGATTATCCTCATTTATTTTGTTCAGATATACTGGAGAGCGACCGTCGCACCCCGCCCGATGTCGGATTTTCCACCACCGGACGAACGTACGGCGAGGGACCTGAGCGCGAGTGGGTGCCGTTGTCCACCAGCAAATCGGAGATGGGCGTGGGGATGAGACGGGACGTGCTGGAAAACCACTTCGATCACGAAGCGTGGAGCAAGGCGTTCGAACCGCTGCTCGACGATGCTATCCGGGATTTCAAGTCCATGCAAGAGGCGGCTCGCTCCCAAGGTTCAATGTGCGTACATGTGCAGCACCCCCCCGCCGCCGGCTAATATATGCAGGGATTCTGGTTCTGTGGATGACTCAGAGTGCGAACGCGAGGACGACGTGATCTTTATCGATGCTCCAGGCTTAGACGAGAGGTGAGCCTGCATCTTTCGTTATTTTCTGGCGTCGAATTCATGCGATGTGTTCAGCAAGCGGCTGGAGCGTGCACGCCAGTGGGAGGAAACCCGGCGCCAGCTTCTCCAACCGTACACCTTTTTTTCCTTGCTCAATTAAAACCCAGCCTCACATCTGATGCTAGGATGCATTTTGTCCGCGCATGCGATTACCCATGGCCGATGAAGCCCGCGAAGAACGAGGTGATCGTATACGATCAACGCTACGGACCTAACGTACGTGGTGATGGCAGCGTTTCGCCAGAGCTCAATGAACGGATCAGCTCGGCGTCGAGTATGTAGATTAGTATCCCAATACAAATCTTTCGTTGCTGCATTCTATTGGTAAAATATGAATTCATGGGAGATCATTACAGTCTGCTGGTAAGGGTAAAATGGAGGTGATGTAATTGATAATGAGATCAGAGTGCATATCGTCTTCGATCGAGGGATCCTCGAGCGGCGGCATGTCACTGTAGTCAAAGTTGTCGACTGGGCAGGGATTTTTGGAGCTGATAAAATTGCTCTGAGAGGCGTGGACTTTTCGATGGAAGCGGCAGTTGAGATTGTATGAAACGAAAAGCATAGGGCTATTTTTTTTGCGGGAAGTTCAGCTGGCGTACAGAAATCAGAAATCAGAGATGGTGGGTGGTGGGAAAAATTGCTCAAAGTGTGCTTTTGAAACAGCGGGTTCGAAGCGTATCCTTGTGATACCGATGCATCCACGGGCCGACGTGCCCTGCTTTTGAGTTGCTGGATATTTAGTATATTTATTTTGCGCTTGCCCTTAGTAGCGACGCGCTCAAATAAAAGCCTTTGCATCCCCAAGCACACTGGATTTTTTATGGGAGCTCTTTTTGGAGCCCCCGACATTTATGCCAACAACATCCTAAAAATATTTTTGAGTTGACGCGTTATTCACGGCACTTTCCTTGCTGATGCAATTCAAATGATAAATCATCTTAAATGTCTAGTATGCCCGCCTCGCTTCCTCGGCGTTCATCGGGACGGACTCAAATAATGCTCTTTCCATTTTCAAGCAGACTAGATTTTTTGGAGATTTTTTTCAAGTCTCCCCCGAAGGTCACACATTTTGAGCTGACACGTTATTCACGGCACTTTCCTTGCTGATGCAATTCAAATGATAAATCATCTTAAATGTCTAGTATGCCCGCCTCGCTTCCTCGCCGTTCATCGGGACGGACTCAAATAATACTCTTTCCATGTTCAAGTAGACTAGATTTTTTGGAGATTTTTTTCAAGTCTCCCCCGAAGGTCACACAAGGAACGCTTCGAAAAGGACTGACATCGTTTTGGCGCGTCAAGTCACACGTGTGACCACTCCTCGGCTCAGCGCTCAGCGCTCAACCTTCCTCAACCGACTTCACTTCCCGAATTGAATAATACCAGTATACTCTTGCAATGGATCATTTAGGGCAACAAGTTATATACCCGCCATTAGTTGCAGAGTCCCTGTGTCCTGTGCCCGCCGCGGCGCTGATCTCGGGGCATGCGCTCTGCCATCTTTGCAAATTTGTCTCCGGCTGATAGCATTACCGCTCCTTGGTATGATTTGTATGCAAGTACTAACCGATTTCTGACTCTCAGCGCAGACAAACACTCTTACAATCCGACCCTCAAGGGGTCCGACACACCAAAATTTATCAAGGAATATTCAGCCCTCATTCGATCCGTTCTGGTTTTTTTTACAGTTCTCCTTTCCCTTGCACCTCGTTTGCACCTCGTTGTCGATGTGATCAATCGGTTGATTCGGTGCACGTGCACTTTTGCGATTGTTGATCTTTCTGATTTATGCCACATCGGGGCCAAGCGAGCGCATGTCGCTTGCTTGGCCCCAGCTTCTTTCTCCTCCTCCTCACGCATCCTGTGGACACCTTCAAGAACATCCTAATGGCCAAACGCAAAATCGGCACACACTATGACTTCTCCGACGATGACAGCTCAGACGGCGAGACCACCATCTGCTGGAACGGCACACATCCTGCGCGAAACAACCCATGTCAATGTCGAGGGTGCTGTACGCAATACCGGCCGGCTCGTCCCAGTTCCGAACCTCACCGACTCAGCCCGCGCGCGAGCCCTTGCTACGCCCCGACGTCGAGCAAACACCTTTTTTCGACCTCCTGGAAGTGGCGAACGATGACGGGGATTTCCCAGGGGGCGACACGGATGGCGAGGGGCGTGATTTGCGTGATTCGGTGAGTATACGGCTTACCCTTTACTCTGTAATTGGACCGCTAAATCGAGATCAGGATGACCCTCTCCGCCAATGGGTCGAAAACTATCGCGAGGATTTTTTGAAGGTCCTACTTATCCTGGAGGGCCGAGGGGACCACCGCTCGTATCCCGTCTGCCGGACCTGCCGCGTAGGCAAGGCGGATCATCGCTGCGGCGATTGCATGTCGGGCGACGAGCTCATTTGCAAAGATTGCATAGTGACGCAGCACCGGAATGTATCCGCTGCATCGTATTCAAGTATGTATCTCTTACTTTGTGGAGCAACTTGAGCTGACATGTTTCTATCTAGTATTGGGACGGCTCTTGCTTTGAGAAGAAGACCCTTAAGCAACTGGGCCTGCGCATTCAGCTGGGGCATTGGGCTGGACCGAAGCGCACCTGTCCGCTTCCAGAGCCTGCCGCGGGAGACGCCTTCGTGATCATCGACGACCATGGCGTACACGAAGTAGGCCTCGACTTTTGTGGATGCGGAAGCGGGGGGGCGCCGCCACTGCAGCTCATGCGGGCTCGGTTTTATCCCGCTACGGTGGCAGCGCCGCGAACTGCGGCGACGTTCAACGTCCTCGACCGCTTCCAGCTGCTGTGTTTCGAGTCGAAAGGCTCCGCGTTCGAATTTTATCACAGCCTTGCTCGAGAGTCGGATAATACGGGTTTGGCGCCACCACCGGTAGGTCTTTTGTGTCGCATGGGTGTGTGCATTAGCTTAAATTCAAATGCAGGATCGCTACCACGAGTTCCGTCGGATGACGAGGGAGTGGAACAATCTACATATGTTCAAACGTGCAGGCTGCGGGCACGACCCTAAGGGTATCGCCGGGACCGAGCCGGGAGGTTGCGGGCTGCTATGTCCGGCGTGCCCCCACCCAGAGAAGAATCTACCAGCCGATTGGAAGGACGCGCCGGAGGAGAAGCAGTAAGCTTGATGTGTGACATATGTGGGCTGAGATTAACGCGTTTAAACAGGTTCCTTTACGCACTTTTTTTGGCGATAGATGCAAACTTTCGACTAAAGCGCAAGGATGTCTCCAGCGAGGAGAAGGACCCCGGTTTGGGCGACGGATATGGGTTCTACTGCGCGGTGGAGGAATACATGGCACATTTGAAGCGCCATTGGAATACGCCTCAAGAGGTTGGATTTTTCCCTTATTTGTCGGGCAGCAGGTTAATACGGTTCGCAGAGGAGTACATGCGTCGCACACGACGCAGTGAATAAACCAGACCGCGAATCGCGCGGTACTGCATCGTCTGGAATCGGCGCTGTCGACTGTGCACGCCACAACATGAAGCGCCCGCTGGCGGTCGGGGATTTGCAGTATGGCGAGCGGTGAGCACCGTTTTGGGACTAAATTTCAAAGCGATGCTTATTTTACTTTCAGATACATAAACATGGACTACATGTTCTTCAAAAGCGTCGCCAGCACGGAGCTAATGCGCTTCTACGTATCGTACGACATTGCGTGCCAATGGCACCTGAATATTTGGAAACGAATGAACACGTACGAGCAGGAAATCCAGATGACCGAGGACAACCAAAAGTTTCTCGTTTTCCTCGTCCCAAAATTCCACCTCCCAGCCCATATCGAAGCATGCAATCTGCGCTTCTCTTTCAATCTCACGCGCGATGTTGGACAGACGGACGGCGAGGCTCCAGAGCGTGGATGGGCGAACGCGAACCCTTTGGCGGGGAGCACGAAGGAGATGGGCCCCGGTGCACGTCGCGACACGCTGAACGAGCATTTTAACGACTGGAATTGGAAAAAGATCATCAGCCTCGGTAAGCGAATATTTCATCTGCACTGTTCCGTACCGTGAGCTCACATGGAATTCAAGGCCGTGTAATGCTAAAGAAAACAGTGAGGGCAGTGCCGGAGATGTCCGCGGCAAAACGAGCGCTAGCCGAGATGGAGGAGTCGCTGCGAGCTGCGGGGGAAAATGAAGACGTGGAGGCGGTGGAGGTCTGGACAAAGATGGCGACAATTTGGGAGGAGGACCCCGACCAGCCAAACCCATTCGAGACGCTCGAGAAGGACGACCATCTGGCGCAGGTTAGACGGGAGCTCGCACAGGAAGCGGCGGCTAAAGCGGCAGCTGGGACGGAGGAGGAGGGCGATGTGGCGGACGACATGCACGTCACAGAGATGGTCGCGATGGGCCTGCAGCTCGAGGAGCAGCAGTACGTGCATATTCGACTCGAGCAGACCTTTGCCAGACTAACCAACGCACAGGAGAGCCCTTGGATTCGATTCTGCTGCTGTGGGGCAGCATCCGACCGACGACCAGCGCAGAACGATGCTCGAGCGCACCAGCAAACTACGCCGGAAGATCGAGGCGTTCATGAAGTCGCAGGAGCGCTTCATTCCGCGCGTCATTTGGCTGCGCCAGAAGGATGACGAGGAGAGGGCAAAGAGGGCTGGGACGCAGCCAATCCCCGGCGTGCAGGTGCAGGACATCCCCCTGTGGATGCCGTCGGCGATGATGAGGCTGCCGGGCGCCAGGCGCCGCCCGCGCTGCTCAACAGAGGTGCAGAGCTACGAGTACCGTCTGCGCGTCGGGCAGGCTCACGAAGCGCTGCACGACATCCGACGGCAGCTGCTCGTGCGCTCGTACATGTACATATACAAGGACAAGAACATGCGCGGTGTGCGTGCGAATACTCGATCCAATGGGAAGATTGACGGCCTCAACGACCGCATCCGACGCGCAGCGGCTCAATATCGGGTGGCGCGACTCGCCTTGGTATCGCTCGGCAAGGCGCTGGAGCTCAACGAGTGGGAGCAGACCCTGAAGGAGCTGAAGGAGGAGGATATTCGGGGCAGACCACGCGCTCACTTCGGCGACGAGGAGAGGCAGGCTGCGCGTCGGGGCGGGCAAGGGAGGCAGGGGGGGTATCAGGGGAAGGCGCCGTCGAAGAAGAAAGGGCCGGCGAA
>JARKIE010000092.1:0-292987 GCA_029378255.1 Mycena rosella
TTCCTCTCCACCACTACCGTGACTACCGCTGAATGCGCCACTAATCTTAATCCAAATCCAAATCCGGCCCGTGCGACGTCCGCGACAACTCAGCCCCACCCCCACCCGCGCCCCACCCGCGCCTGCCCCCGAGTCGGAGGTGGAGGTGCCCGTCCCCGCCTCGGTCCGGCGCCTCGTGCCCGTCGCCGTGCTGCGCATGCGCGCGCCCTCTGCTGCCGCCGATGCTGGGGGGAGGTCGACGCTCGTTTCGGTGGGGGGGTGCAGGGTCGGGCGCTCCGTGAGACCAGGACCAGCGACGCCGACTCGCGTTCCCCGTCCCACTCTCCGTCTGCGTCTGCATCTGTGTCCGGCGCTCGGGCGCGGGTGCGGGTGCTCCGCGAGACCAGCGACGCTGTGCGATCACAGTCTGGGGCTGCGAGCGGGGGCGAAGACGTGGGGTACGATGATCTGGATTTGGATTTGGATCTGGGCGCCGACTCCAACCCGACTCCCACCCCGACCCCGACCCTGACCCTGGCGCAGCTGGACACGGCAGTCACGAGGAGCCCCCCCACTGCGCGCCCGTGCCCGCGCCCTAGACACGCGCGCAGCAGGAAGTTTTGCGCTCCGCGCCCCGCCGATGGAGACGGAGGTGCAGCAGGATGCACGGGGCCGCTGGACCTCGCTGCGCTGCGCGCAGACGCGGTGCCATGATTCTTGGTGTGGCAGCAGGGGCGGGTGAGGGTGGAAGTGGGTGATGAGATCACAGCCCCGCAACCGGTCTGCGCCGCCTCATCGCGCACCGGTCCCGAGCGAGGAGAAACGCAGTACACGCGCGAGCACCCCATACCCGTATGCGCCCCTCGCGGCGCACGACCCGCTGCACCTGCCCGCGCTGCTGCGCTTCGGCGCGCGTGTGTGCAGGAGCCGTGCGGGGGCGAATGGGCGCGGGGTGGTGGGTCGGCGCGACTTTTGTGGTGGGGATTGTTGCGGGGTGTGTGGGTTCGGGGTGGGGTTGGGACGGTGGTGAGGGGTGCGTGGGGTGCGTGTGCGTCCATTGCCGCGACGAACGGCTCGCGCCGGGAGCTCGGTGGGTGCGACGGATGGGGGCGGGCGGGCGCGACTCGCGGCTGTAAACGGGTGCAGCCAGAATCCAGCCCGACTTCGGATGGCGACTGCGACATTGTGGGGCGCGCCTATTCTGCATCTCCCCTTGTCGACGCGCCTGCTCCTCTCATTTAATCTTCCGTACCCCTCCATGCTCCTGCCGTGCTCGGCCGATCTACCGGCTCCTTCGCTCGCTGCCTCCGTCCTATCCTCGCCTTCCCCGACTCCACGGGGCCTCGTGTCCGTCCGTCTCCGGTTCCTTCCTCGTTCAGACTACTCTATGCCCACTCCTACTGCTTTTCCGCATCTCTCCTGCTCTTCCCCGTCAGTCGACCCACTAGATATCTTCCATCCTGCTATCTCCCGCCCTCGGATTCATATCTCATACTCATACTCATTTCACGATCCCGACACGACAGACTATTGTATCCTATTATCGCACGAGGGACGGAGACAGGGAGGATGTACATTTGTATTTGTTGTATTTTATTTCGTGTGTATAATTGATTGTTTGCTTGATGCGGGTAGGTGAGGTGGGGAGGGTGTGGGTGTGGGTTGAGGGGCGGGGAAGGGGAAGACGGTATCGGGATCGGGAATTTTGACGAGGAAGAGCGTTGCCTGCAGTGGCAGTATGCACTCGACTCGGATGGCAGGTTTTCCGAGTCGTCGTGGGGTTTGTTCGCCGATTTGACGATAGTCACCTGGACCAGCACATGTGTATTGGGCAAGAGAGGATGAGCTGAGGTTGCACTTGGCCCGTGGAATCGCGTTGATATTTAGTTATTTAGTTACATGTAGAAAAAACAGTCGCCATATTTCAGCCGTTCGTGAACCGAGGGCGCCCCGGGCAATTGCGGGAATTAGAGGAAGAGGATAGTCTTGGGATATAGTTTTGGATAGTTTTTTCGAAGAATTCAACATTTACTCTGCGATTTATTGGCAGCCTGACTGTCTGAGGTGTGATTCGTCTTCAAGTAGTTGAAGTACAGTGGCTAACCCCCTAACGAAACGTCATCGGCGAGCGAAACACTAGTTGTTTAGGTACTTAGAAATCACTGACGGCTCCGAATTTTTGTGAGGTGAATGTCCTGGTTATAAAACTCCCATGCCCAAAAGGAATTGAGAAAAAAGCCCCCGTAGCACGCTCACGATTGAATTCAGAATTTTGTTTGCACTGTTACTATAGCCGACTGGGAAACCGCATTATATCAAGATTGGGACTTGAGATTTGACGGACTTTGAACTTCTGGGATGAAATACGACCTCGAACGATGGTCCGTACCCAATATCAACACAGCCTGATGCGGTGATTAGTCTCTCGCAGCCGGCCTTCAACACGGTATGATCTCGTACCTCGATCGTGTTGAAATGCGGTGATCAAAAACTGCGGGGAATTTGATCCGCTGCCGAAGGGTGGGAATAGCCTTTCTTAACCCCGAGCGGTGCGCACGGCCATTTCTCCACCAATTCTTGGCCGATTTGCAAGCTTTGGGGCTTGTTCTTACCCCCTGGATCCAGGCATTAAGTCAATATGCCATTCACCACATAACCACTCCCAACCATTCCCTACACTTTTCGACAAGACTTCGAGCAGATGTCGAGTGGCACTATCCGGCCACCTCGATATTGTACGACCCACGGATGTAACGGACCCAGGGCTGGGCTCAGTTATTTAAGAACAATAAACCTTTATTCTCATAGGTTTCTTCACTTTGCATTCATTCTCTTTTGCGCTCATCACGGCCTACTCATGGAAACCTCCTCTTTTCAGTTGCGCACACATATAGATTTTTTGCAGGATATCTTGGTATGCAGAAGAGGAGTTATATCTTCAGGTATGTCCAAATGCTTCCTGGGAATCTTTCTGCAGTGTTTTTTCAGCCCTCCATGCGCTCTGTTCATTGGGAGACCGTCGTTCCACCGAAACACCCTTCCCATGCACCCGCCTTAGCCCTAGACTCAAATCCCCCTATGCCATATGTAGTTCGGATTTACTGGTCATTCATGTTGAATCATGCCATTGTATCCCATGAATCATTTGGGATGCACGGAGGCCACAAGTCTGGGCTTTGACGAAGGATTTAAGCGGGTGGCCGGTTACCCCGTTTTGTGCCGTTTTCGGCATCCCGCCGGAAAATATTCGTCGCACCATCAAAACATCACGGAAATTGAGTGAAGCGGTCTCTACTCATTACCAACATGTAGGCCTTTATTTTATAGCACAAAACATTGTACTGAGTGATCTCCACACATTTGCTTGAGGCCGACAGTGCTAAGATGGCCGGAAGCCCGGTCGGCGATAGTATTTGTTACAATTTTCTAATTCAAACCACATGAGTGCGGTCAACCATAACAGACCCGTTGTCTCCGCAATGAGTGACGGAGGGGAGTTTTCCATAGCCCTGAGCAGGAACATCAATAGCCGGGAGGCTCAAGTTGCATGGACGAGACCCAATCGATTACTTTGTAGTGTTTCGCTCTCTCGTGATTTGGCCAAATTTCGTCTTCCAGATAAATTGCCCCCGCTCTCCACCAAATCAAGACGGAATCATACAACTCTTTGTGTCAGATGGTAGCCCGGAAGTCGCTCTACAATCCTATGTAAAGATCCTCGCCGGACTATGGATCCATCGCCCAGCAAACAGCCGCCTTCGTTGAGCGTTTCGTTAGGCAGTTTGTCACTGTACGTGCAATTAAGGCCCGACTAGCAACCGACTAGTCTCTCTTGACAGACACTTTATCATTTCTAGCTCGTATCTCGATAAAGTCTTGGTTACCGCGCCTCAGGGATACCCGGCGGCCTGTGTTATTATGTCAGCATACCGATGCACAGCCAAACAACTCATGTATTTCACGCGTCTTCGTCTCATTTTGCGCCCATTCAACGTGATTTTCCGAGATATTTGAAGTCAGGAAGCAACAAAGTAACTTGAAATCTCCTCCAGTATTATTTTCGTCGTTGAATTCGGTCTCACACGAATTCCTCGGCTAATTTGGTGGAGAACATGGTGATTTCTTCATTCTGTGGCTTCCTGTTTGAAAACAGGGGTTTAAAATTTGGGGGCCACTTCTGGCAATGTAAGTATTGGTCCTAGCCCTAATCCTGTGCCCTCAGAATACTAGGTCGCGTCCGGCGCATCAAGTCGCGTCCATATGAGGCTGCACGTAGTTTCCCAAAATGGATGCTTATATAATGACGCAGGTCGCTGGGTAATCGGCGTGTGGTAACTAACAGACTAGCAACTGACTAATATCTTCAAGTTGTCTTCGTCAGCGAAGTTCGTCCGGAGAGTCAAACTGTCAAAGCAGTGCAGTTTCAGCAGGGGTCTCAGACATCCGTAAATTGTTACTGGGTGCCCTGGTACGGCCGACTTGGAGGATCACCACCGCCACTGATGTCGTTCTGATCCGACATCATGATGTGCCGCCCGATTTAACCTTACCCCGATAGCCTATTAGTCATTTACAGGGCGAAACTCCCGCCGCGTACTATCTGCGAAGCAACTCAGACAAGACTGAGAGATCATGATAAATATACAATTGGACAACTATGATACGAGATCATAGATAAATACAACATACCAAGAACTAAACTACAAAGTAACATGGCACAATTTCATCTCTTTACAAGACTGTATTTTACCTCATGGTGCTTTACACTGTGACAGGGGATGTGTATTTCCCACCATCCTCAGTCTCGAGGGAATTTGAATCCTTCTCAATTGAGAGGGTTTCGAACGAGTTGATGGGTGGGTTGAGAGTGGTGAGGTGGGCAAATGCTTTCTGATGCTCTTGATCTGCAGCATCAAGTCTGGCATCAATCTGGGCCATGTCCTTAGCTTGTGAAGACTGTTCAAATAGTGGCCGGGCATCCCGCCACAGCTCCACTGCTTTGACCAACTCGCCTCTTCGCTGTGCTAGATCCCCCAGCCGTAGCATGCAGTTGGCCCTGCTACGATGGACATCCATGTATGTGAATCCTTCCAGAGCTACAACAACAAGGCTATATGCAGTCTCTTCATCTTCATTGACAAGGAAGAAATCTCCTAAAAATTGAAGTGCCTTGTGGAGTGCCAACTTCTCCTGGACTTTCTTTGCATATGCCAGGTATACTATAGTATATGTAGATGACCAGTGAAAATCAGTGATTTTCCACTGGTTGGTATCTGCAAGTCTCTCCAGACAATAAGACACTGCTTGAGGCTCCATCTTCCAAGACAAGTTTAAACATTCCTCAAACGATGTTTTCGCTGCTCCAGTATTGTGTTCCCTCAGATACAGTGGAGACGTCAGATCTGGCAAGGGCCAGACCGTCCAAGGAAATGCTCTGTTGAAATTGGCTCATGCTCGTGCAGCATCTAGCCTCAATCCATGCCGCTCTGGCCTCTTCGAAACAGTTTCCAGAAATGTGTGCAAGCATCTGTCCCTCATGAGCATCTGTCTGAGCCGCAGAATAGTTGGTATTTGTCCACCCAATCATAGCAGTACCAGATAATGACCGGGCCTGCCAGACAGAATCCCCAGAGGACCTCGCCAACGTGAGTCCTTTTTGAAAGAACTCCATGCCTTTAGATGTATCATTTCTTCCGTAATAATAATAATACCCAGCTGCACCGTAAAAAATAGCTAAACTTCACATAAGAAAGAAAGATAAATGGAAGTGTGGTCAGACACTCACACGCAAGAACTGGATCATTCAGGTTGTGGATGTGGGATGTAGCTTGATCTACTAGTAGTCCGGCGGTGGGTGCAGGATGGTTGTATACAGATGCTGAATTCAAGGTTGCTATGATGAATTCAACCTCTAATCTGGGATCCGATAGAACATGATTACTCCTGGAATGACATCCATCAAGGCAAGCCGGCCATGGCCAGCAGTTCGGGTGAATGAGCTGAGGGATAGTGTGCACTTTATAGAATCTGATAGATCTGGGCTATTCACCTGCAATCCTCTCAGAAGAACCTGCCGTAGGTTGCCCAAGTTGTTGGTTATTTGCTTCATTGTGCCTGCTATCTGCATCTGGCCGACATATATGTCATAGATCTCCAACAGCAAATGAAAGTGCTGTCGAAAAGGTGTAATGAGACAAGATGAAGGTGCGTGATATTGCAGAACATGTTCTCGAATGGGTACCAGGACCTTAAGTCGCTGTTTGTCATCTGTGTAGGCCAATGATGTCCCAAGCAAGGTGGCCTTGCATCCCAGGATACTCTTGATAGGGAGCCTGCTTTGGACCCACTCGACATCTGAGAGCCCATCCGGAAGAATTGAGAGGAGACTCAACAGGTCCTTGGCCCCTGGCCAAGAGTTGAGCGGGATTCCTACAAAATACACCAACCTCTTTTATGTAAATTTAGGCCTATAGAAGCATTTTTTTTCATCATCCGAGGGGGTCAAATATACGGATGGGGGAGCTCGAGGGGGGGTACATTATTTTCCCGCAATTCTTCAGAATCTCTCTAGCGACCTCAAATCTCAATATTTTGCGACCTTTTGGCAGACGACATCCCCCCATTTTCATATATGTGTTACCGATTCAGATAGTTGTTTTTGCGAACCGAGGGCAGTGTAGTGAATTAAAGTGTTTTTGATTCCCGTCAAAATAGGGATGGAAATTGATCGCGATTTCTCACTTTCGATTGGCATTGTTGTGGCCGGTCAACACTCTCCCAAATTTATTGAATTTTGCAGGAAGAATTAGACATATCATTCCTGGCTTGCACCTGGTACCGCCCATTTTGTTGCCCGCTTGCGGGTCAGAGTGCACGGCCGAAAAGGGTCCCAAAAGAGGTATGTGTCCGGGATTTGATTGCCGCTCACCTCTTGCCCCTGGCAGGGATTTCACCCGGGCACTGGAAAGAGACAGGGCAATGGATGCATCCAAGCTAGATCTTCCGTCTTGGCCACTGGATAGAAGTGAAGTCTTTTCTATGTTCCAATGACTCAAGACATTGGAGCAGCCTTCATGAACAACCATATGGGCAATGAGATCTACTGCCAGGGGCATGTTATCAGTAAGCTGGAGAACATGGTTGACATCTTCAATTTCATGAGAGTCATCTGCAATATCAATAAAGGTCTCCAGGGCTGCAACATTTGACAAGGGTTTCAAGGGCTGCAGAAAAGGATGAGTCCAGCGGACTTTAGCAGGCCTTTCTGCACCTCGCATAGTGACCTATGAATACAACAATCAGTCTATCTTCAATATCAATGAACCTATGCCCACAATCATTGCCAAGTCTTTGATATCTGCAAGTAAAGACAAAAACTCTTCAACACCAGCTCATGACTCCATTGACACCCAGGGTGTTTCAAGATTGTCTAGAACTAAAAGTGGCATAGGCAATCTAGAGAAGTACTGAAGCAGAGGTTTTATGAGGGGTGAGTTTTCAACCAATTCTCAACCTCGTAGCAGCAACATCCACCTCTCGACCCAGGCAACAATTCTTGACACAGGGCAGCAGCACCATCCATCTCTCGACCCAGGCAGCAATTCTCGACACAGGGGTGAGTTTTCAACCAATTCTCGACCTCGCAGCAGCAACATCCATCTCTCGACCCAGGCAGCAATTCTTGACACAGGGGTGAGTTTTCAACCAATTCTCGACCTCGCAGCAGCAACATCCATCTCTCGACCCAGGCAGCAATTCTTGACACAGGGGTGAGTTTTTAACCAATTCTCGACCTCGCATCAGCAACACCCATCCCTCGACCCAGGCAGCAATTCTCGACACAGGGGTGAGTTTTCAACCAATTCTCGACCTTGCAGCAGCAACATCCACCTCTCGACCCAGGCAGCAATTCTCGACACAGGGGTGAGTTTCGGCCAATTCTCGACACAGAGGCGAGTTTTCAACCAATTCTTAACCTCGCAGCAGCAACATCCAGCTCTCAACCCAGGCAGCAATTCTTGACACAGGGCGAGTTTTCAACCAATTCTCAATGGAGAGCCAAGTTTTCAACCAATTTTCAACCTTAAGCTGTTCAATTGTTCAGTGAAATGTTTGAAACCAGATCTTTGTGATTTTTCTCTGCCACTGCTTCAGAAATTTCTTTACGAGTATTTATGTAATTGTTTTTGATCAATCGAAATGAGGTTTTCGCCAGTTAGTTGAAAAATGTCCCCCGTTTAAGCGTGTAACAGATTTAGTGGCTGTGCTATCAGTATTAGTGGCAGTGTTGAACCACGCATAGTGGCAGTGTTCTAAATTCCCTTCAGACCTTGTGGCTCAATAGTGGCTGTGTTTTGCTTGAGTAATCTGTCGCCTCATCGGGAGGGGTTCGAACCACTCTTTAGGCAATTAAAAAATTTCGGCTTTTTTTTTCAACCTCCTTCAGCATGTCTGCCCATACTATTTTTTTCAAAGTATGTCTGATCCAGTTACATTCCAACCAGATTAGGTGATTCTCGAGCTCAAGCATAACAGTTTTTGTAGAAAATTTCTGTAGGTGCGCGCGGCTCATCAGTAAATCAGGAAGACCGGCTTTTGTGAGGCTCTTTGCAGATTTAATCCAGGGTCACCAAATGTACAGCGAAACAGTGTTCTGCTTTCACATGATGTGGAGTGTGAAAGTCCGAAGAACATACTCCTTAAACCAGGCTGCCAGTGGTAGCGTCAGTTGTAGATATTCCCGTCCCTTGCTCCAGAACGTGATGGGTGGGACCTGCTGTAAAATGCGGATCCCTCTTCAAATTGGTTTCGCCCATTGGGGTTATTGAGAGGCGACCTCCAAATTCGCAAAAGGAAAGGTATTTGTATGTGTCTGGCAATTAAAAGCCGACACGATATATCATGTGATGACGCTTCGCACGACCTTAACGATGCCATCATTCGCATCATGATGCGGCGGCTTTCAGCCTTTCACAGAACCGCGACATCAAGATTCATCTGCAGCTGATTTCTGCTCTCCGTTGAGTTCTCTAACAATATGCGCATCTCGTCTCTAAGGTTTCTTCGTTCCTCATTCGCCACGGAGTCGGCCAACAGACTCAGGCACTCAGAACATATTTCCAGACCCAAGCTAGAACACCTGACGGTTTGCTGACGAGACTTCAAGCGGATGTTTCACAAGAGGTCTTGCATTCCAGAGAAATAGGGGCCCAACTTGACAAAGAGGCGGCCGCTAGCCTCAATGCACTGCTATGCTTCCTCTTCCTGCCCATCTCTCAGTTGGGGACTTTCGAATGTCTCAACACAAGCCTACTGTCCAACCTCCGAGTTTACATCTCTTCTTTGGTCTGTTTTAACACAATTTTTAATCCAGATCGCCGGGTTCTCCATGTCTCAGACAAATGGCCTATACCAAGGGTTCAATTAGTATAAAATCGGTGCAGTGGGCGACTTGGAAACTCATCTTTCAGTGTCAGAAACCACCGAAAATCGTATCAACAATTCACTCGATGTCTTCACTCTCACCTCTCATGTTCACCGCCATTAACTACGCTGCCGTGGCACCATCAGCGCCATCAGAGCATTCTAAGTCACTGTCGGACGCTGTCCCGAGGCGTTCGGCGCTCAAGCGGACGACGGCCATTTTCGACACCACAATATTCGACACGGCTATCTTCGACACGGCCACTAGTGTTTTGTCGGATCTGGAGCTACCAGAAGGCTGTGCGACGCGCGCCATAGCCCTCGCGTCCATCGAGTCGGCTCCCTCTCTTGCGTCGTCCCACTGGCACCGCCGGCGCTTGTCGATATGGAGCATGAACTCCACGACATCGACCGCATCGTCTTCGACCGCATCGTCTTCGACCTCGTCTTCGACCTCGTCTTCCTCGTTTTTTTCGAATCGCCTGTCCCTCTCCAGTGTCACCTCCATTGAGTCGAACACGAGCGATGTCAGCGCCCCGCGCCTCCGTGCCGTCCCGCGCTTCTGTGTCGCCGTGAAGACACGTCAAATTTTTTTCCTAGCTCCGTCGCTGATTCCCACGCTTTCAGGAAGCATATTCCTCCATGAAGGACGTCAAGCATTGACTATTTCCGGGACTCACGCCCGAGAAACAGTTCACTATCCCGTCCGTCCCGATGATGCGCGACATCCCCGGGCGCCTCCCCCCTGCCTTCACACAGATCGCCCCTGGCAAGAAGCGCACGTGTTTCGTGTCCCCCCACGCGTGTGCCAGTCCGCGCTGTGGCCCGACTTGTTAGATCACTAAGTGTTCTTTCCCATTTGTTACCTTTGTGCGCTGCTGACGCGCTGTGTGTAGGAGGAAATGTTCAAGCGGGAGTCCTAAGTCCAAAAACCACTTGCGCGCTTGAAAATGAGCTCTCGAGCGAGCTGCGCAGCAGCTCATTGTACGCAGGCTGTTCACCAACATGCCTGGACTCGCCTACTCCGAGCAATCGGCTGAGCACTCTGCGTCACTGAATGTATTTTTTATTGATACCCGGACACGATCTTCCTTTTCCTCCTTGCACCTTCTGCATCTTGTCTTAGTGTTGGGTGGGTTCAGACACATCGCGGCATCTTTTGGTCAAATTTTCACATTAAGTTCAGACCCAGTTCCCGCTGACAGTATGATCCAATTTCAACTGTGGTCGGTAGGTATATGCGAACCGAATCAAGAACAGTATGCTTGGTCTCTAGGTACTGTGTCTGCTGCTGGTTTCCATCTCATGGGACTTGGGTCGGCCTCGATCCTACAAACGTAGCATTGGCTTCGTTTCTATGACGTGCTTTGAACGCCGCCTGAATACAGTCAGTCTTGAGGTGCGCTGTCAGGATTTGTGCTTACCTTTGCAAACAAATCGTCTAAGAAAGTCAAAGTCCTGAGTACAAGCTTGCAAATTTGCTTGTGAAAAGCTGACTTGAATGGACTGAAAGACGAAGTAACAGGGACGCTGCGTGATCAACGTCGTTCGGAGATGTAGTGATAACTCTTGTAATTTTTGACGACATATAATCCTACGCCAGCGATTGCGAAAGGCGGGGTGGAAGGAGTGTGATAGAAGCCCAGTGCGAATTGATACAAGCCTGATGGCACAGATGGAGCTCGATAATTAGCGCTGACCTCTAGCTGGAGTACACCAATGGGATTCGGACTGGCTCTTCACTAAGCCTAATCATTGGAGCCTCATCAACCCAGCAACTCCCTCCAGACCGCCCGCCGCTATTTTTCCGTAAAACTCGCAGTGCCGCTTCCCACACTTGATACAAGCGAGGGGCGGACATTGGGCATTCATCGGATGTGAACGAGACATTCAGAAATAAGTCAACGGACCATAGAGCATCATTTACGATAAATATACCGATGAGTTTCGGTCTGATCGTGTCGTATAACATGATGGAAGGGATAAATAAATAAAAAGGACATAAGTACGAGTTTTCCGGGCCGGTGCCACGGCCATTACCCCCAAGTCAACATTATTTCACATTTTCACCCTGATTCCCTGTGCAAAATGTCGAAAAAACATCTTGATGTTTTCACCTGAATTCTTGAATGTTATTTCACATTTTTCACCCTCTTTTCCTGTGGAAAATGTCAGGAGAACATTTTGACTTTTTGACTTGTATTTATGCTGAGAAGCGTGGTATTATATATCATATCTTTTCATCACATTTTTCAGTGAAAAATGCAAAATAAAAGATGATGAAAAATGTTTGAAAACATTGTTCCTTGATTTTGAATTTACACCACCTTTCACTGAAGTTTTTTCATTCATTTTGTTATCCTTTTCCATGTGAAAAATCTGGTGACAAAGGTTTTGGGTTTTTCACCATCATTCTCGCCTGTAAATATACATGAATTTTTGGTGAAAAAGGTCCTGAATTTTTCACCATCATTCTTGGCTGCAAATGTGCATGAAATATTGGTATTATTCATGCAAGAAACATCATAAATATTATTTCGAATTTTTCACCTTGGTTCCGAGCCAACAAAGTACTGAAAATAGCTTGAGATTTTCACCTATTTTTCGGTGAAAAATGTGTGAAAAATCAGTTAAGTTTTTCACCAATTTTTTCACTGAAAAACTTGAAATCTTCAACCAGTGTTTGGGCGGACCAATGTTAGCACCGCCCTTGTAAATATTTTTGGATTCACCACTATCTACCGCCGGCCTACTGCCCCCGGGGTCTGAACGTGACGTTAAAGGCTTGAAGAGGCTAGATGAATACCTAAATTGGGGCCAATCGGAGCTGTCGATCTTCCCCCACTCGGAAAAGAGTGCTGCCGACGTTACCTCCAAATAGGTCTGCTGAATAGAAATCCGAGATGACCGAAAGAACTATGAAGTTTTGATCTTAACGCCATGGATTCAGGGACCAGGGCTACGTTACTGATTGTTAAGAGGCTTCTTTCGTGTTATATTAGGATCAGCACACCTGCGTATTGCGCCAATCCTGATATGAACTTCCAGGCAAATCTCGGTGCCAGTTGCGCTGCTAGATTGCGGACAATACTAACTCTCTCCATAGGAGTTATGGGAGGGCGAGGGGGGGACGGTGCCACGGGGCAAGGGTGGCCCAGGGCGGAGTGGGGAGGAAGTGCGTATCAATATCATAAACCCGACCTTCCCTTTCACTGCGGTGATCACCAAAACTTAGTTAGGAAAAAACAGGCTAGAATCATGTTGTTCATTTAGTGGGCCCAAGTTTTAGTGGGGAAAAAAATATACTAAAATATAGGATCTTTCTTTCTTTCTTTCCCCTACAAAGACTATATTTTAGTCAGACAAAACCGGAACACGTGACTTTTCCCTTTGTCCCCAACTTTTTCTCCTACTAAAATTCTGGGAGAAACAAAGAGACAAAGATCTTATCTTTTAGTGGAGTTTTTTCCCCACTAAAACTTGGGCCCACTAAACAAACAACATGATTCTAGCGGGTTTTTTGCTGACTAAGTTTCGGGGATCGCCGCGGTGTCTGTTTCTCCCTCACGACGGTACAATCTCCTGGATGGCAAAATACTTTAGTTGACAAATTCCAGGTCCACCCTTGTTGGAAATCTTGACTAGTACTCTTCTCCGTAATGCCTCCTTCTCCTCCTCTTCAGGCCCTTTGAACTTCTCGGAGGGAAATTTCTTTCTCCATCGTGACGTCTTCAAGTGCCTGAAGGATACCCCTTCTCATGAAAGTAGTGCGCATTTATGTGAAACGGAGATTCAGCGATTAATATTGATTTTCTTTTTCGATCTTACAGTATCCAGGGAAGCTATTCACAGGGATGACGCTGATCCCCAACCCCTGTCACTTCCGGGCTCTGCAAAAGCACCCACGGAGGCCGATCCAACTAACGACAGCACTGGACCCTCCCCATCACCTGCCAGTGGTCATAAGCGCAAAGCGGCACCCG
This sequence comes from Mycena rosella, assembly GCA_029378255.1. Taxonomy (NCBI): domain Eukaryota; kingdom Fungi; phylum Basidiomycota; class Agaricomycetes; order Agaricales; family Mycenaceae; genus Mycena; species Mycena rosella. Next base: position 13,386 of record JARKIE010000092.1, read on the forward strand.
AATTGGAACCTGAAACCGAGGATACCGCCCGCGTTGCTAAAAGATCCAGGGTGGAATGGACTCAGAGGCTTCCACTTTAGTACAAGAGGTGTACTATTATTTGAACGACTGCGTAATATTCTCGGTGAATAAGGGTTCGAGAGAGCGCAGGGCTTCTTATTCTCTCCTAGACAGACAGACACTTCACAACATAAGAATCTCGCTTGTTAAAAGGTCTTTTACGAACGCTCCAAACAAGGTAGTTGTCCCTTGTTGAAGTTGTAGATCTTGATTGAAGTTGACTCGTAAAAAGGGCACACGCACCGCAAGGTCCGCATCCCAAGGGAGACAAGGGATTTTTCCTGACAGTCTTGTGCACCAAGCACAGACTTTGCCGTGATGCATCTAGTCTGGATCAAGTGTCGGGTTCGAACCCGTAGCTGTCAAAATCATGATGAGCACGTGAGGGCACATGAATATTCCCACGGGTCAAACAAGGCGGGTGAAATAGTGTTGCACCATTATCCTCAGATAATTGTCCATTCAAGCTCCCAAGCCACTTGCGGCTTTTTCGGTGTGCATTACCATTTTTTTTGAGAACACCAGAGCGGTTCAGAGCCGTGGGAGTATACACGTGCACTCACGTGCTGCTCATGTTTTGACAGCTACGGGTTCGAACCCGACACTTGAATCAGACTCCAGATAAGCACAAAAAATTTCGACTATCTTAATTTTTTTGGCGTTATGGAGTCTGACATTTGGGAGACTATGATGCATCGGCCAGCCAACTGAAAAGCCAACCGCGAAACATTTACAGGTTCCCCCCGGGCCGATTTTCGTGCTTCAAGTTCAGCTCTGTTCAACCTCAATCTCTCAATCACTGCGTTCAACGGCCCCCTAGCCGAGCCCACGTGGAGTTTCGGCGATCTGCGTGGAGGTCTAAGCGAGCTGATGGCTAGGCGCCTCCACGCGGCAACATAGCCATCTGCCGCGGAGCTTCGGCGAGGTCACGGCTTGGTCGCTTAGCCGCACCGGCTCTCCGCACCTGCCCACACCTCGCCACACCTGTCGCTAGATGACTGCACACCGCCCACTGCTCCCACTCAACACTACCTTTTATAAATCTCACCTTTCGCGCTGCCTGCTCTACGTACATTGCTGTGATAGGAATAAATCCAAAATACAAGCTTTGCTCGCCGATCTCCGTTTTGGTGGCACTGGCACAGGAAGAAATGATGGCATCAAGATGTCAATAATATTGTCGGCAGACAACTATGAGACAAGTAGAAGGTAGGGAGAGGGCAAATAGAGCTCTGGGATGGTAGACACAGGCCAGGTTCCGGCGAGGTGGGTGGAGGTGGGTGGAGGTGGGTGTAGGTGTAGGGAGCTGCGTGGAGGCGCCTCCACGCGTGTGATTGATGTGACGTAGCCGAACAGGCGTGGCTATGTTCGGCTAGGCCCGGCTGATGCTACCTGGGCCCTGAACGCAGTGAATCTTTCCCTGATATCGTGCGACGGATCATGACCTTCGTGCCGTAGGAGTCCGAGAAATCTTTATATTTTTACTCTCCCTGCAGCACCAACTGCACCTCTCTGGTTGACACAGGCCTGATGTGATAATAATCAGGCTGTCTTAAATTACATGCAATTTATCGAAATGTGGATTCAACTACACCCGTACTTTGAACAGCATTTGAACAGCATACTGTTCGATCCACACGAGGCGGCTCCTGACGGCTCATTTTGACAAAGCCCGAAGCTGTTCCAAGGAGCCTATCTACCTTTTTTCATGAGGCAAATGCACGGGCCCCTCTAGGAGGGGCTGATATTAGCTAGTGGATGCTTAGAGGATTGGGCCAATTACGAAACTAGAACGGTTGTGAAGCTGTCACCTATATACCTATATCACCTCTAGATAGAACGACCCAGGTAGTTGGCACCCGGGCTGTGTGTGTGCACACAGCATATGTGTACGTTAATTATAACTACTTATAACGACTTCCTTTCTGTATCTCTCACCCTTGCTGGCCTCCTCGTCATGGAGCCCCCAACGGATTCTTTGGCCTCCCGTACTACCGAGACGCACCTTACTGCGCAGAAGTGCGCGCTAAATCAACTTTTGTGTGTCGAAACTGACCTCTCTCGTAAGCTCATTATTCCCGAATGCTGGTGGATTCCATATTGGTGGGGGACAATTCGTGGCGGGGAACGTTCACCACCACCATAGTTCTGTGGTCCAGGTGGGTAAAGCCAGAAAATTCTCAATGATCTTGGTCTTACGAACCGGCCAACGCCGCAGCAGATCCGAGAAAGTCCCGTGGACAACAGTGATGCGTATTCAGAAAGTGAAGTCTATTGCAGTCAGCTACTCCGTCAGAAGCGCGGGTTCCCCCTCTATGTTCCTGGGCCTCAAGAGAATCTTCCGGAAGAGTATCAGCGAATGGGTGTCGCCATCGGTGATGTCGGGAGGATCACGGGGGATGGAATATTCGATTTCTTCTTCAACATATATCTCCCCGCAGATCATCCCATCAATGCAAATACTCCCAAAGACTTTTATCCGATGCCAGCCTACGCTGCGGTGGATGTATTCCACCTATACCATGCCCCAGGGAACTATGTCTCCGCCCCATCTGTCCAGAAGGTAGATCTCGATCAGTCCACCAAGTATGTCCTCAATTTCGTGTCCAAATGCTCCCAATCCCGACCGATGACCATTACAGTGTTTTCCCCGGGGGCGAATTCACGTTCAACTGCGAAGCCCCACGCGGTGCTGTTCTGGCTTTGCCGCATGGTGGACACCTCGAAAAACTCGAGAACCTGGACCCCATACGAGAATACGCCGCGCAACATGCAGAAAGTTGGTACAGGTATATCAATGGTGCGAGAGGACGCGGACTTTCCAATGGTTCTCTGTACCTTGCAACTGGCCGTGAAAAATCACAGTCGTGGGGTATGGCATCGTTTAACAGTGTCCGTGAAGAGTTTCAAGTCACGTACAAGCCAACCCCTGGCGCCGGCTCTCTGCACAATTATCGTTGGAGGGGAATCCACGCCCGCAGAAATCCAGCTCGTGACAAGACCTACGACTCCGGGGCGGAAGGTTCTCGCAATCAGACAACATTCATCCACGGGTTGTCTATTTCCCTCGGGACCGGAATTTGGGGGAGGCTGTTCGGAAATGTCGAGATCTCCCCTATTGTGGATGTTCAATTGGGCAACAACAAGGGTGATTTCACCGCGTCAAGCTCCCAAGGATCCCCGATGTTCTCCTGGTTTTTCAATTTCTTTGGAGGCCGTTCGACGACTGGCGGCAAACATTATGGCAACTCAGGTGATGAGATTGTTATTTCTAATTTCCCCCCTGTATCCAAGGTGGGCTTGCTATGCATCCGAAATTCTTCCCGTGGATAAAACCGGGCATTCCAGATCTTCAACCCTGCCGAGGTTATTAACCAGCACCTCCTGCACCGGGTGATTACTTTTGAAGTTTCCTTACGTGCGGCAGCTCATACCCCGATTCATTCAGACGCAACATGCAAATGTTGTGATGTCCCATGACGACGATTGGTGTGATATACTTCAAGATGTAGGTTCCCTTCACCTATCTCCCTTCTTTTAATGACACCTACCATCCTCAGGACGGTACCTCATCCGTTGTTCAAGATCCATCGGAATTTTTGCAGAGGATAAACGATCAGTTCGATGTAATGGACAAATACGGTCAGTGTTTGGACCATGTTTGATTCATTAGCCGACCTCTAGACAGGCGCCACCTTCCTTATCTCAAAATGTGCCCCAAACATATGGGATAAGAATACCGCCGTCCAGTTGGGCATTGGATCCCGCCCCCGTTACACTGGTACGGCCATTTATTTGACTCTCGATGCTCAGCTGAAAATATTCCTAGGCGGACAGGGGGGCCGTGGGGGCAATGCCTATGGTGGGGGGAATGAAGGCATCGGAAGACCCGGTGGTGAGGGCGGAGGGGTTCCGCTCACTCTCAAAGCGACAGGTGAAATGCTGAACACAGCGGACATTTATGGTGAGCATTTATTTTGAACCCGAGAAAACCCGCCGACGATCTTGTTCCAGGTGGAATCGGTGGTGCCGGTGGAGACGGCGTGAAGGAAGGCGGACCAGGTGGAGTTGGCCGAGCGAACCAAATTGTGGAGGACAAATGGTTCTTCGACAACACCGAGGGGCTGCCGCATATATCGATTGAGGACTTTTGCAAGCTTCATAAACTCAGTGATACAATCCGCGAAGCACTCAAGCAATACGGAATCGAGACGGTCGAGGAGGCTATCGCGATGACCGCTGAAGATCTCGATAACCTCAAGGAGGTTGGGTTGAAAGGGGGCCACATTGCTACGCTGAGGGGTGCTTTGACTCTTAAAACGACAGTTGATGGTACGGTCATTTATTTGACTCTCGCTGCCCGGCTAACAATATTCCTAGGCGTACAGAGCCGTGGGGGGATGAAGGCATCACAGGCCCCCCAGGCACCGCCCGTTCCGAAACTTCCTTTCATCGCACTCCCTGAAGCGCAGATGACCGAATACAAGAGTTCCTCTGAATCCAATCCCAGTGTCCAATCTACCACCAAGGGGGAGTCGAGGGTCTTCGGTACGCTTGCATCTATATGGAATACACCGTTCACTGGACATCAATAGGTCGAGGGATCAAGTCTGCCCAAGTCACGGTGCCCGACCCTAGCAACAAGAATACCGCCGTCCAGTTTGGCATTGGATCCCGCCCCCGTTACATTGGTACGGCCATTTATTTGACTCTCGATGCTCAGCTGAAAGTATTCCTAGGCGGACATGGGGGCCGTGGGGGCAATGCCCGTGATGGGAATGAAGGCATCGGAGGTCCCGGTGGTGAGGGCCAAGGGGCTCCGATCTCTAAAAAAACAATAATTGAAATACTGGCCGCAGCGGACATTTACGGTAAGCATTTATTTTGAATCCGAGAAAACGCCGCCGACGATCTTGTTCCAGGTGGAATCGGTGGTGCCGGTGGAGACGGCGTGAAGGAAGGGGGACCAGGTGGAATTGGCCGAGCGCACCGAATTGTGGAGGACAATGTCCGTGATGGGGGGAATGAAGGCATCGGAAGACCCGGTGGTGAGGGCGGAGGGGTTCCGCTCACTGGTACGGCCATTTATTTGACTCTCGATGCTCAGCTGAAAGTATTCCTAGGCGGACAGGGGGGCCGTGGGGGCAATGTCCGTGATGGGGGGAATGAAGGCATCGGAGGCCACGGTGGTGAGGGCAGAGGGGCTCCGATCTCTCAAAAAACAATAATGGAAATAAGAGGTGTTTGACGCGCCAAACACGGTCTATGCAGGCGAGGCACACGCGACGCGTCGCGTCGCGTCTTCCCCTTTCGGCTCTCTTTGTCTCGACACTATATATATCCTCTTTCATCTTTGTAGTTCTTCGTCCTCATCTTCTACCTACACTCACACAGCTCGATAGATTAGTTTTTATTTTCTGTCTTTGAGGACAACGAGCAACAATTCAAAATTGCGACTGGTCATTGGAGAAACCAGCATCGCGTTGGCGGTCGTTTTGCACGCCGACCACCTTCCTCCCTCCCCGAGCCACTTGCATCCTCCTCGGAGTCGTCGCCCGTCGCGTCCCTCGCTCCGTCGCCAGTCGCGTCCCGCGCTCCGTCGCCATCAGCGGATCACAACGCGGATCCGGAGCCTTTCATCGACGATATCTCTTTCAGCCTCGACCACTTCCACTTCGACGCGATGCCCGACACCGCAACCCCGCCTACTCCCGCACCCCTCGCATCCCTCACGCCGGAGACACTAGCCGCCATTGCAGCGTTCGCCAACGCCTTCGCCCAGCAGCAAAACCAGCCTCCGCCACCACCTCCACCGCCTGTCGTCCCGCCTTTCACGGGCTCCGGAGCGACGTCGGAATTTGGAGGTAAGTCACTGCCTGCTCTCTTCCCCTCCATCGAGTCCAAGGTCATCTTGGACATCGTCTCGCACGCGTTCGCGCCGCTGGACTTGCCGCGCCTGCTGTCGCCACTTGCCGCTCGACAGGAATATGTTGCCCCGCCGTCGTCTGCCCCTTCCACCGAGCACTCCCTCGCGCTCAAACATTTCCCCTCGTTCCACGCCCTCCTTCGCCCGCTCCTCAAGTACTTTGAGGTGCTCGGAGCCTTTGCAGCATCGTCCGGGAAACCTTGGGAGGTCTTCGCGATCACGCGCTCCCTCTCGGATTATGTCTCCCACCTCACGGAGCTCCACCAGCAGTACAAATGGTCCGCTGTGGTGATCTACCACGTTGAGTTTCACACCATTCGTCTCTGGGACATGAAGGCTGGCGATTATTCGGGCTGGGCTCGCCCCGACCACAACCTCCTCTCCCGCATCGTTTACATGCATCCCCTCCCTCCGCCATCATCCTCCACACCGTCTGCCGCCAAAGGCCCCTCTTCTAAAGCCAAGAAGACGTCTGCGCTGCCGGTGGAGCAGCAGGTCTGCTACGATTGGAACAACGGGATCTGCAAGTCCTCGCCGTGCCCGACGAAGCGTCGGCATGTCTGCCGCACGTGCGAGGGGGACCACCCGAGCTCTGCCTGCGTCAAGAAGGCCTAGGGCCTCGGCAGAGCGAGCCGTCGAGCTCGCGCCCATGCTGCTCGGCTCGCTCGCTCGGGCCAGCAGTCTCCGGTTCCCCTTCCTGCCCCTGCACACTCGTCTCGGCCACCTGCTTTCCAGTCTCGTCTCCCACACCAGCTCCTCTTCCCCTCCCTCCCCCCGCCGCCGCCGCGCCCTAATACCTCTCCGCGCTGCAATGCCCCTCTACCCCCTAATCACGGCCAGCCATGCGTCCGTTCATCTCTTAATCGGAGCGCTTGGGACTTTTACTTAGAAGATTATCCCGACTGCACCTTTGTATCCTCTCTACTCCAAATAATTGATTTCGGTTGCGACATTGGATTTTCTGGGCCCGAATTCAGTCAACCGGTCAAAAATCTCAAGTCTGCTCGGGAGCACAGTCAATTCCTGTCTGACGCAATGTCCACCCTGGTCGCGAAGGGCGCCGCTGCTGGTCCCTTCCCTTCTCCACCCCTCCCCGAACTCCGTTGTTCACCTCTTGGTGTTGTTGAGCGCAAGCGTAAGCCTGGCAAGCTTCACATGATCAACCACCTCTCCTGGCCGCGTGGCTCTTCCGTCAATGACGGTATTCCCGACGTTGAAGCTCACATTTCGTATGATATGTTCGAGCGCGCCGTCTCCGACCTCCGCCTTTCCGGCCGGGGTCCTTGATGGTCAAGTTAGACCTCAAGGACGCTTTCCGTCATATCCCTATTCAGGTTGCGGACCACCACCACATGGGCATGTTCTGGGACGGCTCGTTCTACTACGCGATCGTTCTCATGTTCGGCCTACGCTCCGCTCCGTACATCTTCAACCTGTTTTCTGAAGCTCTGCACTGGATCATTTCCCGTCACATCCCGTCTCGTCTTCGTCACTATCTGGACGACTTCTGGTTGGTCTTTCATCCAGAGACCGACCCCGCTGTTGCGCGTGCAGCGGTGGAGTGGATCCTTGCTCTTGGCGAAGAGCTCGGTCTTCATTTCCAGGGGAAGAAGACATTCTGGCCCTGCACACATCTTGACTTTCTTGGTCTTGATCTGGACTCAGGCGCTATGGAGGCGCGCTTACCTGAGGACAAACTTTCATACCTTCGTGATTTGTTGAATGGTTGGGGCCGTAAACGCGCCTGTTCCTTGAGGGAGGTTCAGGAGCTTGTCGGTTTCCTCCAGTTCAGCTCACAGGTCATTCCCCGGTCTTGCGCCTTTATTCGGCGCTTGATCGACTTCTCCACCAAATTTTCCTCACCCTTCGAACGCCGGCACATCCCTTCCGGTGCGCGCTCCGACATCGGCTGGTGGTCTGCTCTGAGCGCATACTGGAATGGTGTCCAGCTCATCCAGCCAGCTCGTCCCAAAGTCTTCGTCACGACCGATGCGAGTGGGCGTAAAGGTCTCGGCGGGGTTTGGAAAAATTTGTGGTATTCCTCGGGGTGTCCCAGGCGCTACCGCGGTTGCGACATTCAATTCAAACAGATCTTCGCTATTTTGCAGGCGATTCTCCGCTGGGGCGACGCATGGCTTGGCACCCATGTCGTTTTCTAGTGCGATAACCAGGCGGTGGTCGAGTGGCTGAATGGCAACACGGCACGATCCGCTCCGGGCATGGGCGTTTTGAGGCAGATCATTCTGCTCTCTTCCATCCTTCATTTCACTTTTTCTGCTGTTTGGATTCCCACACACGCGAACTCGCTCGCTGATGCTGCCTCTCGTTTTCAGTACAGCCGCCTGTTCCAGCTGGCTCCACAGCTCTGCCGGACATCCTCAACTCCGCAGTCCCGGACGAGTGGTATACGACGCATGCTCACCTCCCTCGAGAAGTCGCATTTTTCCTCTGGCACGGTCTCGCTTCCTCCACCCGGGAAACTTATTCCTCCGCCCAGCGATCATTCCTCAATTTCCTCCGGCTCAACCCGCAGTACGCTTTCGCCCCGGGCCAGCTCCTTCCAGCCACTGAAATCGGGCTCATGGCCTGGGCGGCTCATCTCGCCAGCAAGGAGCGTCCCATCCTCCACAAAACCATTAAAGGCTACCTCTCCGCCGTTCGTTCCCTCCATGTCGATGCGGGCCTTCCTTTCGAGGTCTGCCACTCCCCCGCCTTGCAGCATGTAATTCGGGGCATCAAGCGATTTCAAGGCGACCGTGATCGTAAGCCCAAGCTCCCCATTACTCTCGACATTCTCCTCCGTCTCGGACTTGTGGCCGGGGATCTCTCGGACATCGACAACGCCATCTTTGATGCAGCCAAGAATCTGGCTTGGGCTGGATTTCTGCGATGCGGCGAGTTCACCGTCGGTGATCGCGCCAAGTTTGACGCTGCCATCCACCTCACGCGGGACTCCATTCGGTTCTTCGAGGACGGCGGCATTGAGTACATGGAGCTTACTATCCCTGCCTCCAAGACCGATCCTTTCCGCGGTGGTGTCACCATCGTCATCGCCTCTGCACCTGATTCCCCTTCCACCTGTCCTGTCCGCGCCATGAAGCATCTCTTCGCCATCCATCCCCTCCCTCCCACTGCCCCGCTCTTTGCGAAAGCCGATTCATCCCCTCTTCGCCGCGCCGAATTTATTCACACTCTCAAGGCGCGCATTACGGCCATCGGTCTTGATCAGTCGGGTTACTCGGGTCACAGTTTCCGGCGTGGCGCTGCTACGGCAGCTGCCATTGCTGGCTACGCTGACTTTGAGATTCAGCTGCTCGGCCGCTGGCGTAGTGACGCCTACAAGCTCTACCTCGACGTGCCCAGGAACCGAGTCCTGAGCCTGTCTGCTCGTCTTCATGTGGCCGCTGCTCCCCCTGCAGTCTCTTGAGCCGCTGGCTCTCCGCTGCATCTCCTTGGCTCGAGCGCGGTCCCTTACGGGCCGAGCGAGAGAGCTCTGGCGACCAAATCGATTCCCGTTTTGTCCCCAAAACTCTCCCTCTCTCTCCCCCAAGACGAGCAAGGCATAGACTGGCCACAGCGGACATTTATGGTGCGCATTTACTTTGAATCGGAGCAAACACGCCGACGATCTTGTTCCAGGTGGAGTCGGTGGTGACGGTGGAGAAGGTGTGAATGAAGGCGGACCAGGTGGAATTGGCCGAGCGCACCAAATTGTGGAGGACAAATGGTTCTTCGACAACACCGACGAGCTGCCGCATATGTCGATTGAGGACTTTTGCAAGCTTCATAAACTCAGTGATACAATCCGCGACGCACTCGAGGGATACGGAATCGAGACGGCCGAGGGGGCTGTCGCGATGACCGCTGAAGATCTCGATGGCCTCAAGGAGATTGGGTTGAAAGGGGGCCACATTGCCACGCTGAGGGGTTCTCTGAGAAAGGAAATGGCCAAGCATTCAAAGTAGGATATCATGCCGGGATCGATAGCTTTCCGGTAAATGTACCATGGTTTCCGAGCTTGAAATGCTGCCCACCAATCATAGTCCCTCGTTGCACCGGTCGCTCCCGGGTACCTACTAGATTGTCCACGCATAGCATCGCGATGCCGCACAGCAACTTCGATGGCATGTATATAATTCTCCGACAGAAACCAGGCGTGGCCCCGTCTCCTCAAAGCCTCCCCTAGCACCCACCGGCCCCCAACTCGCTCGGCGCTTCGCGCCTCCCTCGCTCCGCTCTAGCGACAATAATCCGGGCCTCTCTTTTTCTGGAGTCTGCACGTGGTGCTAGACTCATTGTGGGTGTTACCCCGCATTTGGATCAATAGACCATTTGCGAGATTATCAGTCACTCAAGCATCCCCGCTCGCTTTCCGTTCGCAGCGAGGGAAAGACTCGAGTGAGTTCTTGCCTAAATGGTTTATTTCAATTTTCGTCTCGGTCTTCAGCTGGAACAGGATTAATTAATTGAAGTGCAGGTGCTGAGAGAATTTGAGAGAACTGGCGATTTGACTTCGCGAAATACGTGTACTGCTGGATTTTAACTTGAACATTCGGGGAGAGATTCGGAACAGCCATCCCGCCATCACCCGGCCCTGATTAGATCACTATCGCTTACCCGCTCACCTCGACACGAAAGACTTTGCTCATTGCGCCTCACGGGCTGCGAACGGTGCTCGCTCAAAGAACCCTCATTCTCTTAAGGCCCGGCGCACCACCTACGCAAAAGAGGAAAAAGAAACTGCGTAGTGCTTGCACTTGACCCCCCCGCGCGCCTACGCCTCTCGGGAGACGCCGAGGGACGCCGAATGGGAGGGCCCGCGCACGCGCCTGCTCAAGCGCTCATGCTGGGCGATGGGGGGGTGGCGGCGGCGCTGCTGGTTCCGTGCGGTGGGCGCGCGTGGACCGAAGGCGGCGTCCGTGTGCTGCGCTGTCGCACGTCCGCCGACAACTCCGGCGCTTCGAGCGCTCTGGCTAACTCGCGCGGATGCTCGAGTTGACGCTACTCGAGGTGCGTTCTCTTTCCCTGCTCTCGTTCTTTTCCATTCCAATCTACACCATCACGAATCTTCGTGCTCGGGCATTGAATCCAGTCCCCGAGCCATCTTCACACTCCAACTCCTCACCCCTTGCGTCGTTATCCTTTCTTTGGTCCTGCAGCCCTTCCGCGCATGCATTCACTTGCACGACCCGCCCTCCCCCTTCCTTGCTTCCGCCCCTCACATCCTCCGCCCCTTCCACGCACTCGGTGCCCTCCTCGCGCCGCCGCTGCTCTCCGCGCTGCGCAGTGCAGGGAGCCCGTTGGTTGCGGGGGTCGTGCTGGTGCTGCCGCATCGAGGTAGTGCACGCGCGGGCGGAGAGGCGTCGCATGCTCGAAGATGAGGGTAGAGGGGAGGGGAGGGGGCACGGGCACGAGAACCAGAACCAGAAGAGGAAGGACAGGAGGAAGGGGAGCGAGAAGAAGTCGGCGCATCGATGGGGACGCTGCCCTCGCGCGCAGGCCATCGACACGCGAGCGGGCCCTCGTCGACGCGGCGGGGATGATGCTTGCGAGGAGTACGGCTGGCGGCACTAGCGCTGGCGCGACTATCGGGACTACCGACTAGGGGGACTATCGGGACTAGCACCAGCGCGACTAGGGCGACTAGGGCGACTAGCGCAACTATCGGGACACCCGCCTCTGGCTTACTCTCCACCACGACCGCCACTACTAATCCTACTCCGAATCTTCCTCCGACATTGAATCCTATCCGCGCGACGTCCTCGAATCTGCCCCCACACGACGTCCGCAAATCCACGCGCGCCGTCCGCGTCAAGCCAGCCCTCGCCCCCGCCCGCGCCCCCACCCCCACCCGCGCCTCCCGCCGAAGTAGAGCTGGACGTCGAGGCGACCATCCCCGCGTCGGTGCGGCGCCTCGTGCCCGTCGTCGTCCTGCGCGCGCCGGCTGCGTCTGCCTCTGCTTCCGCCGCTGTCGGGGTGGACGCCGCTGTCGGGGGGGTCGCTGTCGGGGGGTCGACCGTGCTCGGTTCGGTGGGAGGGCGCGGGTGCACGCGGACGCCCGCGTCGACTCGCGTTCGAGGGATGCGAGCGAGGGCGCGAGCGGGGCTGCAGATGCAGATCGCGCGCACGATGATTTGGATGTGGATGTGGATGTGGACTTGGGCGCAGATTTGGATTTGGACTTGGACTTGGGCGCCGACTCCCGCGCCGACTCCCACCCCGACTCCGACCGCGCCGACGGCGACCGAGCAGCACACCGGGATGAGGAGGATGAGCCCCCCCACCGCGCGCCCGCGCCCGCGACCACGACATGAGCGCAGCGGGACGTCTTGCGCGCCGCCGCACCGACGAGACGACGCCGGCGGGGGCGGCGGATCGGGGGCCGGATCGGGGGTAGGAGTATGCGCCCTCGACCTGCCAGCGCGGACGCGGTGGGGCGGTTCTTGGCGTGGCGGCGCGCGGGGGGCGGGGGCGGGGGCGGGGTGGGCGACGTCGACTTGGCCGTTGTCGCGCCGGTCCGCGTACTCGAGGCGCGCGACGACGAAGGCGGAGAGCAGCAGAGCCCCTACTCGCACCTCTACGTCCCCGCACTCGCGGCGCACGACCCGCTGCACCTGCCCGCGCTGCTGCGCCTCGGCGTATCGGTGCTCATGCTCGCTGCGGCGCGCGTGCGGGACGGTGGTGGGTGGGGATGGGGGTGGCGTTTGTGGCGGGGGTTGTTGCGGGCGCGTTTGTGGGGCGGTGGTGAGGAGGGGGGTGGCCGAGGGGCTGGGAGGAGGGGAGGGGGCCAAAGGTATCCACGGGCTCTCACCGCGTCGAGTCAGCGACTCGCGTCGGGCTGGCAGGGCGCTCGTCGACTGCGAAGTGGGGGGGCGCGTTCGTTCTGCATCTCCCCTCGTCGACGCGCCTGCTCCTCTCATATCTCCCGTACCCCCCGTACTCCCGCCGTGCTCGCCCGATCTACCGGCTCCGTCGTCCCCTCGCATTCCCCGATCGTGCGTCCGTGCGTCCGTCCCCGCTCCTCCTCGTCCAGACTGCTCCACGCCCACTTCTCCGCCCCGCCAGATGACCCACTAGATATCTCCCGCCCTCTGATTCGTATCTCCTCACATCTCCTCATACTCACACGCATCCTCATTTCATGCCCACGACCATGACAGACTATTGTATTCTATCGCACGAGGCGGGACGAGGAGGGGGGCGAAGAGGATGTACATTTGTTATATTTTATTTCGTTGACCGACTTGTCCTATTACATTCAATTCGATCGTCACACATCACCGCCCTTGTAGTTTGTCACGCGTCACCTGCCGGGTGGTCTTAAATTCCGTCACGGCCCTCGAAATCTACTCAAAATCGCGTCCGCGACGCGTTGGCAATGCGTCAAATTAAAGATTTTCGTTCCGGTAGTCGAATTTTTCGATACTGTCACGCGAAATTTTGGTTATGATCGAATGGTCGAATCGTTAATTTGGGTCACGCGTCACCCCTCCGGTCGAATTGAACGTAATTATACGGTATATCCGATTCCCCCTTGACCAGAAGATTTCCAATTTTAACAATGATTCAAAAAGCTTCTCGGTATCTGGACAGTGGAATGGGCCGATTTCACCTGATTTGCGAGCGAGGCTGTATGACCCGATGCTGTAGTACTGTATAATTCGACCGGGAGTGTGACACATGACCCGAATTACCAGTTCGACCATTCGACCAGGGCCGAAATTTCGCGTGACAGAACCGAAATTTTCGACCACCGGAACGAAAATTTTCAAATTTACGTGTCGCGAAGGAGATTTTGAGCAGTTTTGATGCCTGTGTGACAAAAATTACATTCGACCAAGGGGTGGGTGATGCGTGACAAAACACCAATATTTGCCATCGACCAAGGGGGGGTGACGCGTGACGGTCGAATTGAATGTAATAAGACAGTATAGTGGCGGACCGAACTTCGTGACAAGTTTGTGTCCCAATTTAGTAATTGCTACTGCCGACCCAGTTTTCGAGAAAAAGTGATGCTAATATAGTAGCAGAAGAACCCAATCTAAAGATCTGCCAGGACAGATGTTTCAAAAGTTGATTTTTGTTTTTGCGACTCGGATTCTGCCGTTTTGATTGCGGATCACCGGGACGGTGGCCGTGCAGCGCCATCAACGCGCCCATTTTCGTTGGCGACCAAGCCCCGCCGGCGTAAAACGGGAGCTCATGTTCAGCGTGGCCCCAACGGAGTGTTCACATCAACCCTAGGTAGCCAACTCTAGTATATACAATTTTTTTTTGGTGCTCAGAGGCTCGAGTTGGGTACATACAAGTTTTTTTTATGTCCCAAAATCTGCCGCTTGTAACCCTAAATTAGGAGTACCCCCGATTTTTCTGAAATGAACATTTTATTGATAAACCTACCCTATGTTCCTTCTAAATCCCAAATCTTGGGGGAATTCGATCAAAAATGCAGTTTGACATGAAGTTTTGACCGCCACCATACCACGTTTCAGCCTCACCTAATGCGCCTGCTGGAAGGAACCTCTTTGCTTTTCCCGCCATCGCGCAAGCCTCTGTATACCCCCAGCGATGGATACCTTGGCGCTAGAACCCCTAAACTCAGCCAGAAGTCTCACGATCAGGACACACAGGGCTCTCATCCATGGATCACTGTCTGACCCCGCAACGGGCAGGACACTGAATCAAGTGTACTCCCGCATCGGCCAAGCTCTCGGGACGCAGGCGAATCGCGCAGCGCATTGCTGTGGTATGGGCCCACGCGCAGTCTTTCAGCATATCGAGGCTTTTTTTCGATCGGGAACGGAGTGGATGGATAAACTTCAAGAGCTGGAATCAAACAGGTGTCCATTGCTGGAGAGGTGTTGTTCTAGGCTTGTTGCATACACTCTTCCATGAGATACTTAACTCCTCCTTTTGACTCAGTCGTTGACGATTTTGCAGGCGGGAAACTGCAGAGACGCAAATGGAAGCATTCAAGACCATCGTGACAATTGCCACCCGCTACCCGGGAACACGGTCTCTTCTGCTCAATGCCAAAGACTTGACGTGCATTGGGCGTAACCTGAGGGCGATTGGCACGATATGGGCTCACACCGATGAATGTCATTCCCCAGGCTGGGACTTTCATTGTAATTTTGCAGCAGCCTGTTTATCAGACGAGGATATTTCTTCGATCCTCGCAGAGACTTCAACTCGAGCTCTTGGTTGTGCCCCTGACGATAGCGGTGGCATTACTGTGATTGAACGGCTGCTCGTTGCATCGGAATGCGGGTGTGTGGGTATCCCCTCCATAATTTCCGCTATTGATCAACTTCGATATTTCCGGCGCAGAGATACAAATATGTTTTCCGCTTCACTTGCATTACAATACCTGGGGGGTATCCTCGAGTTGTCAACATTCTGGCTCGGAAGCGGACCGGTTCACGGGCCCAGCGCGGTCCTCAACAGAATATTGACCCGACTCTTGCTCGGTCTCCGAGACCTTGGGCTCGACTCTACCAATATCGACGGTGTGCCTGCACTCACAATCGATACCGAAGGACTTGATTCCTTTGCCGCTGCAATTCTGACCGGCATCTGCATCTCGAATAATTCTGACATTGATTCACAATCACTGCGTTCCCTGGGCCTGTCGGCACAGCCTGTGCCAAGCAGCGCTGGCAGAGGTTGGCGGACCCGGAGGTGGACAGACTATGCCGACGTCCGGCATGGTCTGCCTACATCTTCTACCATCTCCTCGCGTCCGCAACGATTCTGTAGGTTACGTGTTGCCGTTTTTATGACAATGTCCTGGTACTGCCTTTGGTTTCCCATCATTTTTCTGTCGGCCGATTAAAGTCTAGGCCTCGTCCCACTTACTACTAATACTAGACCCACCAATTAAATATGTACACTCATTCCTGCCTGCTCCTGAGCAATACCTGCTGAGAGGTTGGATAATCATCAAACCTAGTTTGATAGGTCCGCTGAGTAGTGCTCGGACATACGAAGGCAGACCAAAGAGTCCGAGTCCGAGGAATCAAAAGAGGATCGACGACTCAGGACGTTAGGCTCAGCTGGGGCACTGACTTGAACACTAGACACAACCCCAATATTCAATCAAGCCTGAATGAGACAGCATCGAAGCACTCCCACATCGCCATGTGGTGGTCCTTCACCAAATGGATTGTTGTTCAATTATTGCTACTGGTTGATGATTAGGGCCGCCCTGGTCGGGTGCCGGCCAGTGCGTGACCCGCTCTGCATCATGGTGGGGGAGAAAGGAGGACCAGGATGATAGGGGAAGAGCTGGGCATACGACTGTCCAACAGGCAGGGATACTCAGGGTCAACAGAAACAGTCTCCGAACTTGAACTTATCAGGTTTAAAGTTTCGCAAATCATTTCATCCATCAAAAGGAGGCTGTCCACCGCCATGTATGACTGATGAGTGAGCTGAGGGCCAAGGTCTGGCAAAGTTGTGTTGAGGGCAAAAGCAGAGTTCGACAGGGCATATCGACCCGACGCCCGCAGGGGTCAGAAGCTGAGAAGGGTGTCAGCCCAGGTCGGCACAACTGTGCCGATCAGATGTCGGCAGGCCCTGTCAACCCTGATCAGCAGACGTCAGTGTACGTCAACCCAGGTCGGCAGGCTGTGCCGACCGGCCCAGGGAACGCAGTGAATGCTGCCACTGGTATATGGTGACTGGCAATGCAAAGGTTTTTGATGTCAGTTACATAAGCATACCCATCACGGAAACGGTGGCAAATCCAGTTGGGCCCTCATACTGCACCAACTACTGTATAATTACATTCAATTCAACCGGGGGTGTGATGTGTGACCCGAATTACCAGTTCGACCATTTGACCAGGGTCGAAATTTCGCGTGACAGAACCAAAATTTTCGACCACCGGAACGAAAATTTTCAAATTTACTCGTCGTGGAGGAGATTTTAAGCAGCTTTGACACCTGTGTGATGAAAATTACATTCAACCAAGGGGTGGGTGACACGTGACGAAACACCAGTATTCGCCATCGACCAAGGGGGAGTGATGTGTGATGGTCGAATTGAATGTAATAATACAGTATGCACATTTTGGATGGACTCTGAGTGAGAGATGATCTCATCTTTACATTTTACAGGGAGTGTCCCGGCTAGAATTTTCATTTTGGCTCTCATTAACTCAATATTTTTCCGGGTCCATGGTAACATTTATAACAATGGTTCTGAGGGGAAATCGAAAATTGTATGCAGGACACTCCCTGTAAATCCAGCACACCAGTGTGTTTCATTTTAATTTACGGAAAAACATCAACTATTGAATGTGCTATGAGGGCCCGATGAAATGCATGCCCAGGAGCAGCAGTGATCCGCATCAGCGCTGTACGTACACTCATCAAACGCGTCCCCGCAGCGCCCTCCACCGCCCATGCCCGTTGTGCGGTCGGAAAAGGAGGCAAAACGATGGGGGCATACCAAGGCAAGATCTTCAGCTCAAGCAGTCAACTATTTTGGGTCTTCTGCACGTGTCTCCGGTTCTACGTCGTGGCGATCCCTTCCTGAGAAGGAGAACATCCCCGTGTCCCCCGCATCATCTTCTCTTCCCACAAGCCCATCTACACGGAGTTCTGGCCCATCTAGTCCATTTACACATTCTTCCGACGCATTTGTGGCATTACAACACTGGAGTGACATTTATGAGAAGTATCGCAATCTGTCGCACAGGGTGTCTTGGGCCGCGGAGATCCTGTGATGCTGAAGGAGATGCTCGTTCCCCAGATTGAACTTCAGCTCAAATGGCATCGACTGCGAGAGCTTGAAATGGACAAGAAGACAGAGGTTCCAGCACTTTCCAAGCTGAAGAAGAAGGAGAAGGCCGAGCTGATAGTAGCCGCCGTAGGTTGTTGGATGTGTCGTGTTGATGCCAGAGACGTGCCTCTGGTGGGTCTTCAACTTAACCAACCTTTAGAACCAGAGAAAGTCATGGTGGATGCAGATGAGGATGAGGACAATGCGGGTATGGTGAAAGAGATTGATTCATATTTTCTAGCACTTGTTAATCATTCAAAAACAAATAATTACTGTAGATACCTTCTTATACATATAAACAACAACTTGGTGACTCAGAATGGCCGTACGCAAGCTTCAGCGAGTGTGTAAAGAAGAAAGATGGATTTGCCATCGAAATCATCCATTTGGCAGGCAGTACAAACAAGTGCAAACGGACACTTGATCCCTGCCACTTGCCGGTCACCAACTGGTATAGCGGTCTTATTTTATTTTATTTTATTTTATTAGGATGTTTTTGTAGTAAGGGTACACAGTCTGCAGAAGCATTCCATGATCCTCCATCTGGTTTTTTGCTGGAATTTCACCAGCCATGCCGTCGAGGGTGTCCGATCCGAAATTAACTTGCCCGTAATCTGATCCCGGTTCTGTGGGATTCGAACCCACGACCGCAACCATTACGCAAGGATTACGGCAGCCGGGACCTTCCGGCTGGGACTCATGGCACGTCCGCTTATGGTGCGCTCGGCCTAAACACCACCAAACAGGAACGAAATTTATTGCACCTGACCCAGACCCTCCAACCTCGGATCCTCTAGCCAAAACACTCTGATTAGATAGTAGTTCAATTGCTCAAGAGGGATTTTCCATCGGGCTAAAAATTACATTTTCTCGACAGTGAAATTGAGAGATCAGTGATTTGATCAACCAATCAATCACGTGGACTCACGAGATCGCCCCTATGTCACTAGCTACTGGTCCATCGCCTGGCCCATACGCTCCCCAACCCGTTGATGTGACTTGAACACATGAGAACTGAACTTCCTTGACCTGCAACTGTGCATTTTTGCAGTCAAGACCCTGTCGGAAATTTTTCCAAAGCCGAATTGAGAGATCAATGATGGCATCATTGATCGTTCCAGTTTGGTGGTGTTTAGGCCGAGCGCACCATAGCCATGTGTCCCCTGGGTATAGCGGTCTTGACACAGTTGTGTCCTTGCTGCGGCGGTGCGTGCCTCGGTACTGCTCGATGCTTGTTAAATGACTGAGTTCGACGCAGGCCGATGGCTCGAGATGTCCTGCCGAACGCGTGCGAGCTCGCAAAAGGTTACAAATTCGCAACAATTTCTCCAGTGACTGAGGAAGTAGTGGAAATTTTGGAGATGATGTATGTTGTTCACCTGCCAGTGTGCCCTAATCCTAAATCTTCACGTAGGACGGACGGCGCCAATTGCCTTCTCCAATCTGGTAACGACTGTGCGGCTATAATACAGCACTTAACGTCTTGAACTGATTTCTCGCTTTCAGATCCCGGTCGACGATGGCTCGGAGACCCTTTCATTGAGTCGTTTCGAGATGTGTCTAGTCCTATCCCGGTCTCCGTCTCCGTCGACGGGGAACACCGGTCATCCCTCAGATTCAAGGCGCCCTGGAGACGTTTGACTCCGGGGGCCTCGTCGTCCAAACGTTCGCAATCATATACAGGGGGAGCTCCCTCGCCTCGCAATCTTTCGTGGATGCGGCGGATACCCGCGCGATTCCTTGGTTTCTTCCTTCACACCACCGTCGATGGGAATTTACCATCGTCCGAAACGGGCGACGGGTCAAAAGTCTATGCCCACACCACCTCGCAACTCACCCCGGGAGCAGAAGACCACGCGTCATTCGAAGCGCTCAATAGTGACGTCCCTCATGTTGAGGAGGAGTCTGAGTCGGCCGTCCCCGGTAAAACCCCATCTACTTCGAATACAACACCCACTGACATTGGCAGGCCCGAGTCAAAGGAGCGAGTCCGTCCAGAGTACCGTTGACGACTCCACGAGCAGGAATTCCACAGTTCAGTCTACTATGCAAATCCGCCCCTTTCAATTGGTACAATCAGGTCTATTCCATATCCACAGCTCGACTGAACAATGATTTCTAGGCGGACAAGGGGGCGGTGAGGGCAATGTCAATGGTCGGGGAATGAAGGCATCGGAGGCCCTGGTGGTGAGGGAGGGGCTCAGATCACTCTCAACACAACAGTTGAAATGCTAGCCTCAGTGGACATTCATGGTTAGCAGTTTATTTTGACTCGAGAAAACCCGCCGATGATTTTGGTCCAGGTGGAATCGGCGGTGACGGTGGAAATGGCGCGAAACAAGGCGGGCCAGACGGGCTACCGTCTATGCCACTTGAGGACTTTTGCAAGCTGCATAAACTCAGTGATACGATCTGCGAAGCACTCAAGCGATACGGAATCGAGACGGCCGAGGAGGCTGTCGCAATGACCGCTGAAGATCTCGATAGCCTCAAGGATGTTGGGTTGAAAGAAGGGCACATTGCGACGCTGAGGGTTGCTTTGACTCTTAAAACGACAGTTGATGGTACGGTCATTTATTTGACTCTCACTACCCGGCTGACAATATTCCTAGGCGTACAGAGCCGTGGGGGATGAAGGCATCAAAGGCCCCCAGGCACCGCCCGTTCCGAAACTTCCTTTCATTGCACTCCCTGAAGCGCAGATGACCGAATACAAGAGTTCCTCTGAATCCAATCCCAGTGTCCAATCTACCACCAAGGGGAGTCGAGGGTCTTCGGTGCGCTTGCATTTATATGGAATACACCGTTTACTGGACATCAGTAGGTCGAGGGACAGGGGGGCCGTGGGGGCAATGCCTATGGTGGGGGGAATGAAGGCATCGGAAGACCCGGTGGTGAGGGCAGAGGGGTTCCG
Organism: Mycena rosella; assembly: GCA_029378255.1. Lineage (NCBI taxonomy): Eukaryota > Fungi > Basidiomycota > Agaricomycetes > Agaricales > Mycenaceae > Mycena > Mycena rosella. Next base: position 34,073 of record JARKIE010000092.1, read on the forward strand.
CTCACTCTCAAAGCGACAGTTGAAATGCTGAACACAGCGGACATTTATGGTAAGCATTTATTTTGAATCCGAGAAAACCCGCCGACGATCTTGTTCCAGGTGGAATCGGTGGTGACGGTGGAGACGGCGTGAAGGAAGGCGGACCAGGTGGAATTGGCCGAGCGCACCAAATTGTGGAGGACAAATGGTTCTTCGACAACACCGAGGGGCTGCCGCATATGTCGATTGAGGACTTTTGCAAGCAGCATAAACTCAGCGATACGATCCGCGAAGCACTCAAGCGATACGGAATCGAGACGGTCGAGGGGGCTGTTACGATGACCGCTGAAGATCTCGATGGCCTCAAGGAGATTGGGTTGAAAGGGGGCCACATTGCGACGCTGAGGGGTGCTCTGAGAGGGCAAATGGCCAAGTTTTCAAAAGTCATCACACATTATGGTGAGCATTTATTTTGAATCCGAGAAAACCCGCCGACGATCTTGTTTCAGGTGGAATCGGTGGTGACGGTGGAGATGGCGTGAAGGAAGGCGGAGCAGGTGAAATTGGCCGAGCGAACCAAATTGTGGAGGACAAATGGTTCTTCGGCAACACCGGCGGACTGCCGCATATGTCGATTGAGGACTTTTGCAAGCTGCATAAACTCAGTGATATGATCCCCCAAGCACTCAAGCGTCACGGAATCGAGACGGTCGAGGGGGCTGTCGCGATGACTGCTGAAGATCTCGATAACCTTAGACTCAAGGAGGTTGGGTTGAGAGCGGGCCACATTGCCACGCTGAGAGGTGCTCTGAGAAAGGAAATAGTCAAGCATTTAAAGTAGGATATCATGCCGGGATCGATAGCTTTCCGGTAAATTTACCATGGTTTCCGAGCTTGAAATGCTGCCCACCAATCATAGTCTCGTTGCACCGGTTGCTCCCGGGTACCTACTAGATTGTCCACGCATAGCATCGCGATGCCGCACAGCAACTTCGATGGCATGTATATAATTCTTCGATCGAAACCAGGCCAACTACTCCAGCGAAAAGAATCCGGGCCTCTCTTTTCTGGAGTCTGGACGTGGTGCTAGACTCATTGTGGGTGGTACCCCGCATGTGGATCAATAGGCCATTTGCGTGATTATCAGTGTCAGTCAAGCATCCCCGCTCGCTTTCCGTTCGCTGCGAGGGAAAGAATTGAATGAGTTCTTACCTAACTGGTTAATTTCAAATTTCGTCTCGGCCTTTCTTCATGTTGTACGGGTTTTGTTAATCCCGGTCTTCAGCTGCAACAGGATTAATTAATTGAAGTGTAAGTGTTGATATCTGAGAGAATTTGTGAGAACTGGCGATTTAACTTCGCGAAATACGTGGGCTGGATTTTAACTTCAACATTCGGGGAGAGATTCGGAACAGCCATCCCGCCATCAGCCGGCCCTGATTAGATCACTATCGCTTACCCGCTCCCGGGTCCTCGACACGAAGACTTCGCTCATTGCGCCCCATAGGCTGCGAACGGTGCTTACTCAGAGAACCCTCACTCTCTCACAACTATCTCACAACCCTCTCAAGGCTCGGCGCACCATCTACGCAAAAGAGGAAAAATAAATTGTGTAGTGCTTGCACTTGACCCCGCCGCGTGCCTGGAACCATAATAATTCCGCGAGGGCGATGCCGGCGCACGCGCCTGCTCGTCCTGGGTGATGCGGGGGCGGCGGTGGCGCTGCTGGATCCGTGCGAGGGAAGGGCACGCGCTCGAGCTGACGCTGCTCGGCGCGGTTGGCACGGCTGAGTCGGTGGACGAGGTGTGTTCTCTTTCCTTCTGCCTTCTCGCACTCCTGCCAACCCGCCAATCCATCACATTACCCACCCAGCCCACCCTCCTCGCACACATCCTCCGCCCCTTCCACGTGCTCGCGTCCCTCCTTGCCTCACCCCTCCTCTCCGCGCCGCGCGAGGACGCGCTGCTCGCGCGCCTGCTGGGGGACGCGGGGAGCCCGTTGTTTGCCGGGGTCGTTATCGTGCTGCCTGCATCGCATGCTCATCGGGCGGAGGAGGGGGAGGGTGGGGGGGCTTCTCTGGTAGGGGATGAGCAGGGTAGGAAACAAGAACCGGAAGATGGAGAGCAAGATGGAGATCAAGAAGAGGAGAGGGAGGCGGTCGGCGCCTCGACGGGGACGCTGCTCGCGCCCGCTAGCACCCTGGCGCACCGGCCGTCGACGCGCGAGCAGGCGCTCGTCGACGCGGCAAGGACGATGCTTGCTAGGAGTACGACTAGCCGCACTAGCACCAGCGCTGCGACTACGGCAACGACCGCCACGACTACGACTACCTAATCGCGCCACTCCCGCCTTGCTGTCCACCGCCGCCGCCGCTACCGCTCCCGGCTTGCTCTCCACTGCCACTAATCCGACTCCGACTCGAACCATGTCCGCAAATCCACCCCCACGCGCGCCCCCACCCCCATCCGCACCAGCGCCTGCCCCTGAGGTGGAAGTGGAGATGGCCATCCCCGCGTCGGTGCGGCGCCTCGTGCCCGTCGTCGTGCTGTGCGCTCCCTGTTCCCCTCCGTCTGCATCTGCGTCCGCTGTGGATGGGAGGGCGCGGGTGCTCCGCGAGACCGGTGACGCCGACTGGCGTGCGCAGTCTGCGAGCGGTGGTGCGAGCGGCGGTGCGGATGGGGGCGAAGATGCAGATGGCGCGTACCATGATTTGGATCTGGATCTGGATTTGGGTGTGGATATGTTAGGTGACGGCTCTAATCCCGACCTCGACGCCGACCGCGCCTCCTCCAGCGCCGACGCAGCAGCAGTAGGAGCAAGGCACGACGCCGACCCCGGCGCAGCTGGACACGCCGCGGACGGCCCAGCCCACGGCGATCGCGAGGAGGCCCCCACCGCGCGCCCGCGCCCGAGGCATGAGCGCAGCGGCACGTTTTTCGCTCCGCCGCGCCGCGCCCGAGATGACGCGGGTGGAGGCGGGGGTGGAGGATCGGGGGTAGGATCGGGGGTAGGATTCGGGCTAGGATTGGGCGCACTGGAACTGGACCTGCCCGCGCTGCGCGCAGACGCGGCGGGGCGGTTCTTGGCGCGGCGGCGGGCGGCGGGCGGGGGCGGGGTGGTCGTTGACGGCGAGATACGTGGGCGTCCGCTTCCGCCTCAGTAGCGTTCGGAGCGCGACGACGAAAGCGGAGAGAAGCAGCCCCCAGCCTCGCGCTTCTACGTGCCCACCCTCGCGGCGCACGACCCGCTGCACCTCCCGGCGCTGTGCCTCGGCGCGGCGGTGCTCGCGCTCGCCGCGGGGGCCGTGCGGGGGCGGGTGGGCGCGGGGTGGTGGGGGTTGTCGCTGGGGCGTTATTGGGTTCGGGGCGGGGACGAGGTGGGACGGGGTTTGGGGCAGGGGTGGGGTGGGAGGGAGGAGAACGGGGTACGGGTGCAGCGCGTGCTGCACCCTCGTCGGCTGCGGGACCTAGGGTGGTGTGGCTTCGATACGTCGTCTGTCTCCGACACAGCTTGCCTCCCCCGGATTTATCGACCGACCCGGACGCGTCTGTTCTCCTTCCTATCCAATGGCATGCGCTCCCCCGCTTCACCGCGCACGCGCACTCGGCGCGCTCGACCCTCGGTCTCGCGTGGTCTGCGTCCCGACACGCTCTATCGCTCCACACCCTGCCCCCGCGGTCTCTCCCGCCTCTCCGCTTTCCCGCCTCTCTCCTTCTCTTCAAACACTAGATATTACATCTCATCTCCCGATCTGATTCATGTCTCCTCATACTCATACTCATCCCTATTTCACGGTCATCCTGCGGTCTCGCCCGCCTCTCCGCCTCTCTCCGGCTCTTCCCCGTCAGTTGACCCACCAGATATCATACCGTCCATCTTGCGCCATCTCCCGCCCTCTCCTCATACTCATACTCACACTCATACTGATACTCATTTCACGATCCCGACACGACAGACTATTGTATTCTATCGCACGAGGCGGGACTGGCGGGAGGATGTCCATTTGCATTTGTTGTATTTTTTTCTCTCGTGTATGTATTCGTGTGATTACGTCGGGCACGGATGGGGGTTGTGGGGACGGGGTGGCGAAGGCGGAATCGGAGGAGCGGGAATTTCGGCGTTCCATGCACTCGACTCGGATGGCCGGTTGTCCGAGTCGTCGTGCGGTTTTCGCCGATTTCGACGAGGGGTGCCCGGAGCAGCGCGTGTATTGTGCATTGTAGAGGATGAGGTTGCACTTGACCCGTGAAATCGCGTGGATATTTAGTTGTTTAGTTACATGTGGGGAAAACAGGCGCCGTATTTCAGTCGTTCGTGGACCGAAGGCGTCCCGGGCAATTGCGGGAATTAGAGGAAGGGCATAGTCTTGGGATTGTCCTTGCTAGTTTTTCGAAGAATTCAAATCGGAGGGAGAGCAAGACTGACCAGGTACGGTTGTTGGCCTAAGGCGGTTTATTGTCAGCTTGAGGTGTGTGATTCGTCTTTTAGTACGTGCAAAGGCCCGGGCCTCCAGTATCTTCAAGTTGTCTTCCAGTCCGGAGCAAGTCCGGAGCAAGTCCGGACTCCAGAGAGTCGAAGCATGGCAATTTCAGCACGTCTCGGACATCCGTAAATTGAGTGTGCTGCAAGCTGCGAGTCATCAGATACAGAGCCGGATAAATTGAATGAGGAATATTGATTATTTTATCAAAGGCAACTTGGAGGATCAGCACCGCCACTATGTCGTTCTGATCCGCCATCATGATGCGCCTCCCGATTTCACCTTACCCCTATAACTTATTGAACATTTACAGGGCGAAAATCTCCTGCAGCGTACTATCTCCGAAACAACTCAGACAAGACTGAGAGGACCGTGATAAATATATAATTGAACAACTATGATGCAAGATCATAGATAAATACAACATGCCAAGAACTAAACTACCAACATGACACAATTTCATCTCTTCCTAAGACCGTGTTTTGCCTTATGGTGAGTTACACTGTGGCAGGGGATGTGTATTTCCCACCATCCTCAGTCTCGAGGGAATTTTAATCCTTCTCAATTGAGAGGGTTTCGAATGAGTTGATGGGTGGGTTGAGAGTGATGAGGTGGACAAGTGCTTTCTGATGTTCCTGATCCGCAGCATTGAGTCTAGCATCAATCTGGGCCACGTTCTTGGCTTGTGAAGACCGCTCAAACAGGGGCCGGGCATCCCGCCATAGCTCCACTGCTTTGACCAACTCGCCTCTTCGCTGGGCTAAATCCCCCAGCCGTAGCATGCAGTTGGCCCTGCTGCGATGGACATCCATGTATGTGAATCCCTCCAGAGCAACAACAAAAGGCTGTATGCAGTCTCTTCATCTTCATTGACAAGGAAGACATCTCCTAAAAATTGCAGTGCCTTGTGGAGTGCCAACTTCTCCTGGACTTTCTTTGCATATGCCAGGTATACTATAGTATATGTAGATGACCAGTGAAAATCAGTGATTTTCCACTGGTTGGTATCTGCGAGTCTCTCCAGACAATAAGACACTGCTTGAGGCTCCATCTTCCAAGACAAGTTTAAACATTCCTCAAACAATGTTTTCGCTGCTCCAGTATTGTGTTCCCTCAGATACAGGTCTGATAGAATTGTGTCACAGAGGAGCAAGCCCAGAGGCTGTTGTATTGTCGTCATTATCACTCGTGCTTTTGCCAATCTCTGTTCCACCTCATCTTTAGATACACCAACCAGCACATCAATCTCAGCAAGGTTGAACAGGCAACAAGCATATACCCATGGTGCTTGTTCAACAGCTGTGCACTGGAGGTTTTGTGTATGCATTGTTCGGGCCTCAGAATATTCCGACTTGAGCAGGTGCACCTCTGCTTTTGATGTAATGATAGCACGATGCAATGCGTATCTTTCCATACCACACAGTGCTATCAGATCTCCCCCTCTGTTCAGCAAGGAAATGCTCTGTTGAAATTGGCCCATGCTTGTGCAACATCTAGCCTCAATCCACGCCGCTCTGGCCTCTTCGAAACAGTTTCCAGAAATGTGTGCAAGCATCTGTCCCTCATGAGCATCTGTCTGAGCCGCAGAATAGTTGGCATTTGTCCACCTAATCATAGCGGTACCAGACAATGACCGGACCTGCCAGACAAGATCCCCAGAGGACCTCGCCAACGTGAGCCCTTTTTGAAAGAACTCCATGCCTTTAGATGCATCATTTCTTCTGTAAAAATAATAATACCCAGCTGCACCGTAAAAAATAGCTAAACTTCACATAAGAAAGAAAGATAAATGGAAGTGTGGTCAGACACTCACACGTAAGAACTGGATCATTCAGGTTGTGGATGTGGGATGTAGCCTGATCTACTAGTAGTCCAGCGGTGGGTGCAGAATGGTTGTATACGGATGCTGCATTCAAGGTTGCTATGATGAATTCAACCTCTAATCTGGGATCCGATAGGACATGGAGTACTCCTGGAATGACATCCATCAAGTCGAGCCAGCCATGGTCAGCAGTTCGGGTGAATGCGCTGAGGGATAGTGTGCACTGTATAGAATCTGATAGATCTGGGCTATTCAACTGTAATCCTGTCAGAAGAATCTGCCGTAGGTTGCCCAAGTTGTTGGTTATTTGCTTCATTGTGCCTGCTATCTGCATCTGGCCGAAATATATGTCATAGATCTTCAACAGCAAATGAAAGTGCTGTCGAAGAGGTGTAATGAGACGAGATGAAGGTGCGTGATATTGCAGAACATGTTCTCGAATGGGTACCAGGACCTTAAGTCGCTGGTTGTCATCTGTGTAGGCCAATGATGTCCCAAGCAAGGTGGCCTTGCATCCCAGGATATTCTTGATAGGGAGCTTGCTTTGGACCAACTCGACATCTGAGAGCCCATCCGGAAGAATCGAGAGGAGACTCAACAGGTCCTTGGCCCCTGGCAGGGATTTCACCCGGGCACTAGAAAGAGACAGGGCAATGGATGCATCCAAGCTGGATCTTCTGTCTTGGCCACTAGATAGAAGTGAAGTCTTTTCTATGTTCCAACGACTCAAGACATTGGAGCAGCCTTCATGACCAACCATATGGGCAACGAGATCTACTGCCAGGGGCATGTTATCAGTAAGCTGGAGAACACGGTTGACATCTTCAATTTCATGAGAGTCATCTGCAATATCAATAAAGGTCTCCAGGGCTGCAACATTTGACAAGGGTTTCAAGGGCTGCAGAAAAGGATGAGTCCAGCGGACTTTAGCCGGCCTTTCTGCACCTCGCATAGTGACCTATGATTACAACAATCAGTCTATCTTCAATATCAATGAACCTATGCCCACAATCATTGCCAAGTGTTTGATATCTGCAAGTAGAGACAAAAACTCTTCAACACCAGCTCGTGACTCCATTGGCTCCCAGGGTGTTTCAAGATTGTCTAGAACTAGAAGTGGCATAGGCAATCTAGAGAAGTACTGAAGCAGAGGTTTTGTGAGGTTTTTCCCTGCCGTGAGTCCTATATGAGCTCCAAGAAGAGCAGCTATTCCAATGCTGGTATTGGTTGAATCACAGGCAACGAAGAAGCGATGTTCATATTTGATGGCAATATCTGGGTGGTGTAGAGCTGCCCGCGCAAGACTTGTTTTTCCCATTCCACCTGCACCGAGAATTGCAATGCGGGGCGACTCTTCCTTGAGAATTTTCACAATATCATAGAGTTCAGATTCACGGCCATGGAATATCTTTGGCGTAGATGGTAGCATGGAAAATGAATTTAAGCTTAGCACTTCAGTGTCAGCATAACTGTGGAGACCAGTGAGGGGTCTTACCTGTTTTGTGACCCATTGTGATCTGATATATCTAAATTTCACTTGGTGAGTGGAACTTGGCAGACAGTTATACTTTACAAACAGAGGATGATTTATCAGAGGTTGTTCCATCAGATAGAGTTGAAATCATTTCCAGCAATTCCTTGTGCATGATTTCAGTTGCTTTTCCATCTCGACAATGCTGCTGAAGGTAGTGACATTGGTCTGATGAATAGTGAACTTGTGTGGTGTGTAAATGGGTAGTTCCTGACCTTGAACATTTCCATAGCTTGCTGCAATCCCTCCTGACATTCCTTGAGCAACATGTTCTCACTTTTCAGACGCAGAAAGTGCTTGATCCTGTTTCCATCTTGTTGCAGTTCCAAAAATATGTGGATCTTATGGAGTGTCCTGAACAATCATGTCGGCGAATACTGGAACAAAGAAAGCCCAGACATGGATACATACTCAGTCAATCTCCCGATCTGGTGTGAAGTTGTTGGTGGCAGGGATCCTTTGGTTTCAGATTTCATGTGTAAGTTGATGATGGCATAAAGTAGTTCATGAATATGTTCCATGAGCTGAACACATTCAGCCTTGTTCCGCTGTACTTTCTTGAATATCATGTCAGCTTTGTATCACATCCCAGAGATCAGTTTTACCTGCACAACACTAATCAAGGAGAGAGTGGTATTCGAAATGGCATACACAAAGGGTGTGCCGAATGCATCATTCAACTCGGTCAAAAGGGGTATGACCGGAGTCAAACAAGCTATAATGTTGTTCAGCCGGATTTCAGTTACAGTGAGTGAACGGGGCATCTTATGAGACGGTGGGTAGCCGTTTGAGACGGGTGCCATTTATGTACCTTGGGGAACCCCGTGCCATCTGACATCTCACCTTTCATCAGGTTCCCTGATACTCCAATTCTCGGCATCCCAGGGTGGGGAGATGGCTCTCGTCCAGGGTATATTTTCTCATGGTTTTGCCACTTCAATCCTCCGAGTTAACATGATAGTCGAAGGACGCACCCTATCCCAAGCCCTAACCACCTATTTCCACGTTCCAAACTGCCTATCATAATTGTATCCCGTCCATGTGTATGTTCAGCTGATCCAAATGTGAGTTATTATCAGTTCAGTACCACACCTTCAACAGGTGATCATGTGTGCAGGAAGGTATTTTTATCTCGCGCCGGAAGCAGGACCCGAGCAAGCTATTATCTCAGACTCGTTGGACTCAGACCGGGTCGACCTCGGGTCAACCTCGGGTGATAATCATTATAAAGATGTGCTCAGATTCAGTGTTTCAAGCGTTCATTGATCACTCGCCGGCTGTGCAAATAGCGCGTATCCGCAATTTATCCGTGCTACTAGTCGCATCGTCACCGACATTCTGTCTTGAATTGGCACAGAACCGAATGAACTCTGACCGACCCGACAATGTACTTGATTCTGTGACGCGTATCGTATCTAAGTCATATTTTCAGACATAGAACCAGGCCACCTTCGGCCCATATCATAATCACTACGGAGACCCGACGGCCTAATCTCCACAAATTAATGATCTCCAAATGATCTCCCTCTTTATAAAATTGCGAGTGTCCGTCTCAGGTCCTCCTGGAGCTTTTTCAACTCCGCTTATGAAGCTGGGTTTTTGTGGTAGAAGGTACAATGTTCGAGTGGAGTTTGAAATATTTTTTCGAACAAATAATCAATGGGACGAGACGATGAGCCAAGAATTGAGCTTCCAGTATTTTATTTTATTTGGATATACAGTCAAAGCTGTCTTAACCCATAGCTGTCATAACCCATACTTTGTGGGCTGATTTTCAACTGATTTTGGCAGAGATAACCATAACTCTGCAGTAACCATAGCTTTTTGGGTTCACCAAGGGGTATGGGTTGAGACAGCTTTGACTGTATTGGAGCTTGTCAATGTTGAACGAGCGAAAGACTAATACTGCACGGTCTCGGCATCTCGGCATCTCGGCAACTGAGCGAATTGATCGCCTGATGGCCGGCCCTGAAGTACGATTGCCAAATTTCGGCTGAGTTGATGCAAATTGAGGACCGGACTTACAAAAAAATTGGCCTCTGATCGGTGGACTGAAACTCCTTCAATCAGCTTTGTTTTCTGGCTGATTTTTGGTGGAACCAAGGTGTAACTCGATACTTTGGTTTTTTATTTGCACAATCAACTGTCTCTAACTTTGACAATTTTCGGTGTGATTAAGTATGCACACTGAACCTGTTGCCTCTACTATTCTAGCCCCCCAGGTGTCACGGTCTAAACAATGCGTAAAGTTTGTGATGGCCCTCTGCAAACCACTCGGGGCAAAAGTTTGCACTCTTGAATACGAAACGAGGAGGAACGGGTGCCTTGCCGTCGAGGCAGATAGTCTCTAGAATTGTGACAAGTTCGAGATCTTCGGAGCTGATTTTGTACTTTGAGCGGTCGTTGTGGTCATAGAAGAACTGTTCGCCAGAGCCCTTCCTCCCTCCTCCAATCTGAATTCCAATCTCATCGAAATTGTAGATGTTGCAGGCAGGAATGGGATTTCCGGTGTTGTCAAGTGTTTCTTGAAGAAGCTCGAAGTGCTTCTGCACTGCCGAGAAGTTGAAGGCGGGTGCGCGCTTCGATTCAAGCTTGGCTGGTCGTCCGAGCGTGCAGTCGGGATGACGACGCATGAAATGATAGATCCAGCGGCGCGAGGGGTTACGTCCGCAGAGGGCTGTCACCTTCGGCGCTATGGTGCGTTTGGACAGCGGAATGCCCGCGATGCCGAGGAACTTGATCCAGGCAATGAGTATTCTCTCCTGGGCTTCGTTCAACAGCTGCACCGTCATGTGGGCAGCGCGGGGCGACTTCGTTTTCCCTTCAGCCGGCGCCAAACGGTCTTGTAATGTTCCTCGATGCCAAATGCGCACGCCACGACAGCAGCATTCTCGTGTGTCCCATCCTGAACCGAGGCAACCACCTTCTGGATGAGCTCCTCCTTCGCCACCAACACGTAGCCTTCCTTAGTATACTGCTGACAAGGACAAGGGACTCCCATTAGAATGAATTGACGTGTCGACACGCGACGCATCGAAGGAAACGAGGAATTAGGTGTAAGCAGACTCGAGTGTGGGTTTGGGGTGAGAAGTTGGAATGAGGATGGTACAGGGCTTTAGAATAACAGATTATAGGCTGGATTGGAGGTGAATAGAAAGCAGAGTAAAGAACAACGAGCTGGCAGGACGCAAGGACCGAAGCGAAGAAGCGCTTGCCGAGCGGAGTTTGGAATTTGGCCCGGAATGATCACGCTTCGCAGAATGTTTTATTTTACATGCACTTTTGTACTTCCACCCAAGTTAAATATCAGGAACGATACAGAATACATCCCAAATGCTGGGTCTTTTTTTGTGAGAGAAGCCGTGGTCTAGACGAAGAGATATTGGGGAAGTGGAATCAGCTTTGATCAAAAACGGGCTCATTTTGACATCCTGATTTTCTGCTGCCCTCATTTCCTGCGCGCAATAAATATGAATTTCGGGGAAGACATCTTTATAGCCCATGCACACCCTACATAGTTTTTTCTAAGGGTTCTATTAAGATTTGCGGTCAGGATCAACGATAATTCCACATCAGGGTGCGTGGACACATCAGGGGCTAGAATAGTACTGATGGCCGTCGTAGACGGAGTGCGGCGGATCGGTCCGAGCGTCCGCAGGTTCTTTTTTTTTTTTTTTTTGAGGAGACGTTAGATAGGAGGAAAGAAAAGAGTTCAGGACACATTGCCCTCCCTCATCCCTCCACCTCGGCTGCCGCAGGCGCCACCGAGGCTTCTGGGCCGACAGAGTCGGTCCCTCCCTCCCCGCCCAAATTTGGAGGCCTTGGACTTGGAACCAGGCCAGACAGTAAAGTTATAACCCTCTCGAGGAAATGCGTCTACCGCATTCGTGCCTTCAGCACGATATGTGGGACTTCGGTATTTCCATTAGCTCAGGTTTCCCGGCGACCTACGTCAGTCGCCGTTCCACCATCATCGCTAACTTCACCCGATACCCACTAAAACCCCGACTTTCTTCGGCCAATCTCTGGCTAAGGTGTGTTCATCCCTAAGAGTATTTTTCCAAGTTTTCTTAACCAACGAGACCTTTAGCGCCCTCTTCTCATACTTGAACTTGTTGGTCATGGCGCAGTCAATGGAAAGTCTGTTATTCATGACTTTGAGCCAGCGATTGCGGATTGCGGGCAGGGCAGCCGGTTCCTTCTGTTGTATTCGGTGCTCGTTTCTCAGACGCCAGATAAGGTGGGCCGATTCTGTGATTAATATCTTGTATAGGCGTGTCATTCCGGGGTCGCCGAGCTTTGTAGCTCCACCGGCCATTATCTGAGCTATCGTGGGTCTCATTTCCTTCCCTGCTTTCACCTGCCACATCTCACTTGCTATGTCCCAGACTTCTTTCTCGCCTGGAACTCCACATTTCGTCAGGATGTGGTCCATGGACTCGTGTACCCCGCACTGTGGGCACTGGCCCCTGTGTACATGGTTCGGGATGTGGTCCCAGAACTCCCCGACTTTATATCCATCGTGTATCAACATCCATAGGAAAAATCTTATGCTCCGCGATATGTCCTTGTTGCGCGTGGACTTCCAAATTTTCTCTGCACTCGGAACTTCTCCGCTCCCATCTGTGGCGGCCTCCTTCGCGTATTTCATGTTCCGAGTCGTCGCCTGTCGGTTCATCAGCGCCCTGTATACCGGTTTGTCCATTTTTATTTTGCGGATGATCTTATAGGCCTTGGACTGCGTTATCGACTGTAGTTTCGCCCCTGGGAGGACTAGGTCAGCACTCGCCTCTTTGTTTAAGACATAGTCGTCGGGCTTCTGGCCGCCTTCCCCGGCCAGTATGTCTGCCGCCTCATTCCCTTCGACACCGGAGTGCCCTTTGACCCAGATAAATTCTGTTGGCGCCTTGCGCTCGCGCAGTTTTGCCGCGGTTAACTCGAATAAAGTACCATTTCGTACGGTATGGAACCCGTCATCCTGCCATTTCTGTAGGTTTCTGGTGAGTCCGTCTATCGCATATTTCGAGTCGCTAAATATGCGCAGGGGGGCATCGACGGGGACTGCCTCCACTGCCTCTTTTATCGCTAAAAGTTCCCCAACCTGGTTTGACGGGTCTAGTTCCGCCGGTACTCTAATGGCCATATTCCTCGGGTCGTTTTCACCGAAGAAGACCCCGGCACCGGCGACCACATTCTCGGAGCCGTTATTTAACGCCGAGCCATCTGTGTATACCTCCACCTCTGGTCCTTGTGGGTCCGCAAACTTGGTGTTCGGTGCTGCATGTGCGTGATTTATGTACCCCTCTGTAAATATTCTGAAGGTGTCAGCAATGGTTCCTGTTGTAGTCACCCGTGAGTCGAACTCCTGCGTGCGCTCATTTCTCATCCTCGGGATTTGCTCATCTTCGTATTCCTCTGGCTGGGGTAGTCTGGGATCCCATTTGCTTTGAAGCGAGTTGAGCAATTCTCGTGCTTTGGTAAAGCATTTATACGGATGCTCACATCCCGTTATTGCCTTCATTACAGCCGATAACAGTACCAAAGGCGCGAACAATTTTTTTTCCGTTTTTGGCTGTTTTTGATCCCCGCGAAAGAATTACCGGTATCTCGGTGAGTTCAGCTCGGATTGACCTGAAACCATGCGGAATCTTCCAGAATAATTATCCTGCAATTAGTGATAGAGCCAGATCAACGAAAATATTTCATTTTCCATGTGCTAGTTGCCGAGGCCTTGTGCAGCAAGAATTGTGTCTAGTGTGTCTAAATGGTGTCCAATAGAGCTATATTTTTGGGAGGGACGACTTAGATGTATTATGAAATTACTGATAGAGTCGTATAGAGCAACATATACCGTACATGCTCGGTAGTTCTTTATTTCCTATTTGGGAATGGGTTCGAGCAAACTACCGACGTGTATGGTATATATTGCTCTATACGACTCTATCAGTAATTTTATAATACATCTAAGTCGTCCCTCCCAAAAACATAGCTCTATTGGACACCATTTAGACACACTAGACACAATTCTTGCTGCACAAGGCCTCGGCAACTAGCACATGGAAAATGAAATATTTTCGTTGATCTGGCTCTATCACTAATTGCAGGATAATTATTCTGGAAGATTCCGCATGGTTTCAGGTCAATCCGAGCTGAACTCACCGAGATACGGGTATTTCTTTCGCGGGGATCAAAAACAGCCAAAAACGGAAAATATTTGTTCGCGCCTTTGGTACTGTTATCGGCTGTAACATGCATGCATTGCAGTCACAGTCCAACCGGTCAATGTGCCGGTGTGTCCCTAGTTTTCGTGAGAGTTCTATTGCATCTTTGACCCATTTCACCCGGTGCTTCTCTTTCAGGCATTTGACGACATGTACGTTTGTATTGAATGATGTTCTGTTGCCGTTCGAGAATTTTGGTACCAGATCGGCATCTCATTCTGTAAGTCCCGGGACACTGCAATCGCGTCCATCGTGACACCGTATTTTCTTCCAACTGCCATCATTTCCGAGAGATCTTTACTCTTGAGGTCCTCCGCCGACTGGTAGGGTGCCCATGATTGGAGGTAGCTATTCAGCCGCATCGCTTCGTCAATGTTCAGGCTCGACCTTACTGCATTTTTTGCTAGGATCTCGTCCGCAACAAAACACCACAATGGTCTCTTCGGGCCGAAGCTTAGGTAGGTCTTCAGCCATGTTACGGAAATCGCCTCATTTCGTGCGATGATGTCTAGAAGGTTCTTTCCCAGGTGCGTATACTGTTTCCTTATTGACTGACACACTACTTTTTTCGGCCCATAGGAACTCTCGCACTCTCCTTTCCAATTTCTCCTCAACATCCGTTGGCATGCCTTGAGCAGTTGCCAGATATTGTGTCATTCCACCGACCACCATCATTACGATGAGGTGTCGACCTTCCATTGTCGGATGGCCCAGCTCCCATTGATCCAGCGCAGCGTCAAAATTTTCCAGTGTATTCGACCACATTTCTATTTGTTCGACTCCGTTGCCTACCCATGCTCCTAACGCGCGTATTGGCTCGCCTTCTGCCGCTATTTTGACGTGGGCGGGGATCATGGTCCCTCCTATTCCATTCACGAACCTCGTGGCCCGAACTCTGTCTCTGTGCTCGATTCGGCCTATTGGTATCATTTCAGTTTTACTGATATTGAATTTTGCTCCTGCCGCGATGCACCATTCATTCAGGACATCCATCAAGGCACCAAAGTCATCTGATGCATCCAGATATACCAGCGTGTCGTCCGCGAATAGTGTGGTTATTAATTTCTCTCATCTTCCTTTCACTTTGAAGCCTTTCAGATCTGATTTTCGTAGGGCTTCTGCCAGTGGCTCAATTGCGAGGTCGAAGAGCAAGCATGAGAGCGGGTCGCCCTGCCTTACACCTCTCGTTACACGGAAGGGGGTTGCGCTCATCTCACCATTAAGTATGACGTATGTGTATGCATCACTGTATAGTGCTTTGACGGTATTGATAAACTCTTTCGGTATGTCATATTTCTCAAGTGCACGCCAGAGGTAATCGTGCTCAACTTTGTCATAGGCTTTTTCCTGGTCAAGGGCCACTATTACCCCGTCTTTGTCGATGCTGACCTCAGCGAGTTCTATGACTCGTTTCGTTAACCATATCTGGTCCCTTATTTGGCGCCCCGGTACGAAGCACGCCTGGTCAGGGTGGATGAGATCGGGTGCAACTCGCGCGAGTTTGATTGCAAGGGCCTTAGTGAAAACCTTGTAATCTGTATTTAACAGCGAGATCGGCCGGTAATTTGCAATCTCTGATTTGTCGTTCTTTTTGTATAGAGGGCACATCCAGCTCTTGGAAAACCCAGTTCCTGGAACCATACCATACTTTTCGATGTCGTTGTACACTTGGTGCATTGCACCAAGTATGTTAAAGGCCGGTTTGTCTATTCTCTTGTAGCTTTCATATCGTTGGTCCAATATCTTCCAGACCTCGTATGTAATCCCATCTAGTCCCGGTGCTTTACAATTTGCCGAGCGTTTCAGAGCATCTCTAACGTCTTCCAGTGTCAGCCGCGACTTCAAGGCCTCGTGTTGTTCTGGGGTTACTTTGCGGGCTACCCGGTCTAGTACCTTGGTTATTGTGTCCTCTCGTACTGCTCGTCTCGTCCCGGCCCGGTCCGATTGTACTTTATCGTGGTAATCCCGCGCCATTGTTGCCATTTTCTTTGAGTTCGTCTCATATTGCGGCTGACCTTCCGGGTCGGTGCCAGGTTTTTTGAGTCGGCTAATTAATTCCCGAGGCCTTTTAGGCTTGTTTATCATCGTCCAGTACGGTCCGATCACCTCACCATGTAGTCTATTCTTGACTTGCACTGTCAAGCGCGTCTCCTGGTGCCGTTGCTTTTCCAGCGCCGTTAATTTACTCTGCCATACTCCAACTAAAACAGAGTAAAGTTGTCGCTGCACAGGATAGGGTTACTTCCTTTTCGGTTAGCGTTCCACCGTTGTCAATGCCATCGCCTTGGATCAGGTCTATTTTGTTTTTGAGCTCATCCATTTCCTTTTAATCTTGGGCACCACCATCTTAGCTCGTTGTCTCGCCTTGTCTCCAATTTCAATTTTGAACCCTGCCCACAGCGTCTGCGCATTCCGGTTAGGGTTTCGCTGTCCAGCTGACTCTTCCTGAGCTACCGTTTCAAGGTTTTTCTGGAGTTCTAGCCCCTCTTCATAGATAAATTTGGTGAGTACCGGGTCCCGTATGATGTGCGCTGGCCATCTCCATCGGCCATGCCCAACCGTCGGGGCATCTTCTGTGGTGGCTCGCACGGATACCATTCGGTGGTCAGTGTTGATTCCGACCGCTTGTATGTCCCACTCATATGTGTCTTCGAATAAGTCTCGTTTGACATAGATCCTATCTATCCGGGATTGGGATCCTCCTAGCCCAATCGGTTGCATAAACGTGTATGCCCTTGTAGTGGGGTACGTCTTCCTCCACCCGTCCACCAGTCTTAGATATGTTTTCAGTTCGTCAAACGTTTTTGTCGCGGCCGTGCTGTCTTCATGTGCGGGTAGACGGTCGATTGCATCCTCCACAAAGTTTGTGTCACCCCCTAGAAATGCGGGTCGTCTGACTCCTGGGTGTGCTATAAACCAGGCCTTGATTTGTTTCCAAAATTCTGCATTTTCCGACAGGCGATTTGGGGCATATACCCCTAGTATCGATAGTGGCGAGCCATCAACATTTTCCATTTCTAAAATCATTGCCCGTCCCGGTATGATTTCCCTGACGTTAATGCCATCTGTTTAACCAAGCTCTTATTCAGAACAAACGCGAGGCCTGCTCGTGCCGCGGGCGCTGTTTCATCTGGTGTAAACTCAACTCGTATTGCCCGTCCAAACAGGTTATCGACATCTGCTTTGTGGCTGTCGTCCAGGTGGGCTTCTCCCACTATCAGGACTCCGATTTTCTGCTCACGGACTATCTGCCAAATGTTGTACCATTTGTTGTCATCGTGTCTTACGTTCGGGTTCCCTCTTCCTTTCATGTTTAGCCCCGAGATCTTAATGGAGGCCTTCATATCTTTCTTCCCGTTCTTTGTGTTCTTTCGCGGCGGCGCTGGGCCGGGGTATACTCGTGCCCGGGATGGTTTATTTGTAGTTGGGCTGCGGGGATTTGTGGTTGGTCCTGGCGCGCTGGCTGGGCGGGTTGCGCTCGATTAGGTATCTGTCCGGGGTTTTGCACCCCGGCGTTCGCATTCTGGACTGGTGGTGGGTCCGCACGTTGCGCTGGTCGTGATGCGGGTACATGTAGTCCCGGTTGTGCCCTGACATCTGTATTTTGCAGTGGGGCTCGGGCCGCACGTTGTGCTTGGCTGGATACAGGCCTCAGAAATGGGCTACCATTATTATTTCGGAATATATCATTGATTCCGGTGGGGGGTTGTATACCCCCACGGCCTCGATTGGCCTGACACTCGTTCTCATTGCGAGTGTCGACACCTCTAGTGTCTCCCCCTCTGAGAGTTGGGTGCTGCTGGTATTCAGCCCCGTGCGTGTGTAGCGCATTAGTGCCTAAGGCACCCCCCGGTCTGCTCATTGCTGCCGGAGTTGCGTCGAGCCACCCTTCATTGGCTCGCCAGGAGGGTCCCCCCCTAAGGGGGGTGTAGCCGTCCCGGTTCGCCTCCGAGCGGCTCTCAGCCCGTCCCCCTCCTTCGCGGTGACCCTCATCGAAAGTATGGCCGGGGGCGGAGCCGCTACTCTCTCCTGCCACCGCGGGCTGTCCCGTTTCGAATTCTTGTTCACCTGGATAGTTTGTTAGTAAGTTGAATCTGTTTGTAGCAGAACAAAGAGACACGCCGACAGCCCTCGCGAAGGGTAGTCGGTGTCTTGCCTCGTAAATTGGGGTTGCTTGGTACCTCCCGACGCGCCTCGTGGGGGCGCGCCGTTCGGTACCCAGCATGCCAGGACTGCTGGCCGGCAGACCCTGGCCCACTGTAATGGAGCCCTGCCATTGCGGCGGGGCAGCTCCGGATTAGGTTCAGTACACCCAAAGGCACACTTAACCCGTTCCTTCGCTGCCCCGCGTGTCCCTTCCTCGTTTCCTGTCCAGCTCTCACGAGCTGTCAGTAAATGTGGTGGGTTCGGGTCGTGTGCGCGGTTGCGTGCACGACTTCTTCCAGGCCCAGACCTGGGTATTTTATTCCACTCTCATCTTGCCTCTTAGTTCGGACATTCGGACACGAGAAGACAATGTATTCAATATATATAAAGCAGGGGACTATAGAATGAGAGTGGGTGTCAAGGATGTAATGAATGTATGCATCGTACCGTAAAAAGTCCGACGATAGTTGGAATAAATAAATATTACGGGCGGCGCGGCGAGAGATAATGGGAAGGGTATATTGACTGTGCTTGCGGCGTACCATTAGTACCCGCCACGGCCATATCCGCATGCTCGTGAGTTGCCACGTCCGCTGCCGCCTCTGCGTCCATTGTGGCCACCTCTGCGTCCATGTCCGCCATGCTTGTTGAAGTAGCCTCCGCCGCAGTAGCCACCGCCGTGGTAGCCGCCACGTCCGCCACCACGGTGGTGCCCGCCCCCACAGGAGGCGGTCCCAGACAACCTGTTGTTGTTGTTGCCGCCATCCGTGGGGTATAGGGGGTGGTCGGGCGCGAGCTCCGACAGCTGCGCCGCTGATCCCCACCATCCGGCGTGGGTGGAGTCGCCAGGTATGACATTCTTGTCAGCGTAGGGGCACAGGAAGGTTGGGTGTTGCGCGCTCTTGCACAGCACACATCCCCTTCGACCTAGGGCGGAAGCCGTACTCCCCGGATGTGAACTTGAGCCGGCGCAGGGCCCACGCCACACGTTCCTGGACCTCCAGCACCTTGGAGATGGGCTTCATGTAGTATACCATGATGGGCAACGTCGGGTGGGGGATGTACTGGGCGTGCATGGTGTTGAGGGCATCGAAAATGCGCTTGGGGCTAGCACCGCCTAGCGCCTGCGTTGTTTGTTCGACCTCGCGATAGGTGTCCGTGTTGTTGAAGCCTTCGTGTACGAGGCCGGCGCACGCCTGGGCCTCGATGGCCGCTGTATCGTCGCCGGGGGAACCTACGAGGTCGTGCTGGCCGATGACCCACTTGGCGTCCTCGGGTTTGTATTCCTGCACCCAGAACCTGAGTGCGGGGTGGACCCCGTACGTCGCCTGCGCCAGCACCCCGCTAGCTCCGATATCGTTCTCGATGAGGATGGAGACCGAGATGGGGCTGCCGAACTGGAGGCGGGGACGGGCCACTTCACCTCAATGTTGCCGATGGGGGCGCGTACACGTATCGCCTTCCTGATTTGGTCGACGAAGGGGGTGTCGAAGAGGGTATTGCGGATGTGGTTGCCACCGTTGGCGATGATGCCGATGAGGTGATTGCCTGTTTTTTCGACGAAGGCCTCAGTGTACGACGCCGCCCAGTGACGTTCCGCGCGTGGGGTCAGTACGTAGTGTGTGGGTGTATCAATGTTGTTGAGCTGCTTGTAGGGCGCATTGCCCTCTTCGTCGGCTGGGGGGGGCGGTTGCGCGATTCGCACCTTGAAACTTGAAATACGGGTTGTCGGCGACACACGCAGGCTTGTGCGCTGCGAGGTCCTTCTTGGATGGGAGGGAGAATAGTATGACCAGGGGTGCGTCGTCCATGCTGGTATCACTGTGGGTAGGGCTATGCGGGGGTGGGGAGAACGCTGCAGAGGAAGGGGCGGGTGTCAGCGACAGGGAGCGCTGGGGACGTCTGTCTCGTCGTCCGAGCTCTCTGGGGTGAAGGTAGCCGCGGTGGTGGTATTGAGTGTGGATGCGCCGGCGAGGACCAAGGCGTCAATGGAGATGGGGTCCCTGTCCTTGTACAACTTGCGTACTCTGGGGGTTTCCCGGGGATCGGTGTTGGGGTCGGCAGGCCTGTCGACGTCCGCACCCGAGTTTCTGCGCTGGAGTTTGTTGGGCTGAGATGCCAGTGTGATTCTAGGCTTTCGTCAGTGTCTGTTGAATGATGTGCACTTTGTAGTACACGCACCCTGGGCTTGCAGGAGGGGAGGAAGTGGGGGGATGGGCTTTTCTTCCCTCGTCTCGCACTTTCTAATCTCTTGCTTCGTGGGGATTCCGCACGTGTTTCTGGCTAGCCATGGCTCACATGGTGCTGTGGGCTCGCGCTCGGTGTTGTGTTCGCTCTCTGACTTGCATTGGGGGTCTGTTTTGCGTCGACAACGTAGTGGGAAGAAATAGAGGTACCCGTCATCAGGAAAAATCCACTTTGCTTGGTTGCACTCCATAGCATCAGTAGTCGTGGTAGTCTGCTAGACAAGTCCCCTCCTAGGTAGCTCTCGGTAGCAGCTTGGTAGCAACCGGGTAGCACACAATTTGGCGTAGTGAAAATTTATTCTTCGCCATTGATCCCCTTCTTTGAGGGGGGCTTCGGTTGATCAGTTAGTGAGTGAAGGAATTTTAGTATTCGAATTTGAAGTGTGAATTGTAATGAATATACTTATACTTGTGGGAGATTAATACTGCATTTTAGGGGATTCGAACGCTGGACCTCGCGCGCACAGAAGAAATTAGACGAAAGACAAAATACCACTACACTAAAGGACTGTGCAAAATCACATTTAGGTATTAATAGGATGACCACCCTTCCACCTAGGGTTGCACTAGTACTCTTACACAAGTCCAATTCCAATCCCTCGATGCTGAGCCCACCCGCTCAAAAATGGTTATTCGATGTCTGGTCAGACACTGCAAGCATTTTCAACCAATGTTCTTACCAAAACAAAAAGCAAGGAAATTTTGAACAGGGTTTGAACAGGGGCTTTCTCTCGTAATTCTTACCCCTCAGCTACTTAGCTGACGAGGTATGCAACCAGTGCTATTGATCTCACAGCATAAAATACTGGAGCTACCAGGAGCTACCAGTCCAAGTGCAAACTGCTACCAGTGCTACTGAGCTTACAACAAAAGCTACTGGGGCTACCGAGAACTACTAGTGCAAGTGCAAGCTGCTACGAGCGCTACTGGGGCTTCTGAGCCGACAGCACAGCTACCTAGCCAAATGATGTTTCCTGATGGTTGCTCTATTTCCGTCTGTACATACAGAGCCTGTCGCATGTATTTTTACGACTCCGCGGAATAGCAGCGCAGGCCTATCTTTTCGGTGCTGCAAGGTCCTCTAGACCTTCCCCCTCTGAGGGATCCCAGTTGGCATCTGGGTAGGTGCTCATTGCCTCCTACGCCGCTCATTGCGGCGGGGGGTACTCAATTTTTTCGTTCCCATCACCAAGAGATGGTGATTGTACCGGATCAAGAGAGTCCCGAGCGTCCGCAGGTTCACCGCCACCTCGATGTCTAGTCTTTCATTTGCTGTCCTATACCTCCGGCTGCCCACGCCTGCTTCTGAAACTCGAGTCCTCTACGTCTGTGATAATAGCTCGGTTCCATTTCTTGGCGACAAACGTAGGTGTCCTTGGGCCTGGAATACTTTACCCCAACTTGGAATTCGACCGGCGGGGCATCTTTAAAGCGGCGGACGTGAATTTCTCGTGCACCCATAGCTCTTGCGCTAAAGCTCCTTGTCCTGTGGGCATGTGTCGTCCTCTCATCTTGTTCCGCCGCACCCGAATTCACCCTTAATACCGACATTATGCGTCTCTGGGGCGCGTCCTCACCCTATTTCTCCGCTGGGATGTACACGTCGCCTCCAGCTGGGTGTCGTGTGGACCAGGTATTCATCCTCCCTACAAGTGCGCCCAGTGATCTCACGGGAATCACGCCTCTAGGTCAACGTGGTGCGTCGACTGTTTCCTGTCGCTTCTTCTAAGTGTGTAATATTGCTTGACTCGGACAGCTGCAGTGCCACGACGCGCACTTCCCCACCTCCGGCGCTGCTACGACGATCATCTCAGGAATAAACAAGCTTCAGAGCGTCCACAACTTCACCGACCCACGGCTCGACTTCCTCAAGAACTTCGCGTATGCGCTCGGAGTGGTGGACCTCGTCCCGTTCGGGGCCCACCAGTTCGTCCACTTAATGTGAGTAAAATGTACTTGTTTTCATCCCCTGAGTAGATCTTTCGAGGCTGGAGAAGACGCCTATAGCAGATACCGCAATTTATTACGACCGGAGAACCTCCCCTTCCTGCGGGCATCAAGCAGTGCACGAGTCATTAATAGCGCTACTAATTGGACTGCTGGTGTGAATGACCTTTATGGCACCCTAAGGATGCTCATTTGTTCGCTTTGCACAGGTTTCTCCGCCGCAAATCATCATTTTTACAACCCTCCGCTCTCCGTTATCCTTTCGAAATGAGCACATGCCGATGTGTGCATGTCTCTCGCCACATCGCGCACCGCTCACAGTGCTTCAGGGCAACGACACACTCGACGACAGCATGTGCGCGAACGCAGGGAACTCAGACGCACAGACGGACGCCTTGCTCGCGGTCTTCGCCCCGCCCATCACCGCGTGCCTGAACCGCTGGGCCCCCGGCGCAAATGTCACCGACGCGGAGACGTACTCTCTCAGTGCCCCTTCCACACCGTCGCATCGTACACAATAGAACAGCAGACCCTTCTGCTTAGCCCATTCTGCGCCCTCTTCAACGCCGACGAGTTCGCGGCGTTCGAGTACTCGATGGATCTCGACAAATACTACGGCACCGGGTGGGGTTCCCTCTCCTCAATTTTCACGAGCACATTCATATCATATTTTGCCAGCTACGGAGCGTATCTAGGCCGGGTGCAGGGCATGGGCTACATCAACGAGCTTCTCGCGCGCCTCACGCACACGCCCGTCAATGACTCCATGCAGACCAACCGCACGCTCGACGCCTCCCCTGCGACCTTCCCGCTCGACCGCGTGCTCTACGCGGACTTCTCGCACAACAACCAGATGACTGCGATCTACGCGGCGATGGGGCTCTTCCTGCAGGCGGCGCCGCTCAACCCGACCGCGGCACCGGCCCATATGGGGATGTGGGTTGCGAGCCGGCTGGTGCCCTTCAGTGCGCACATGGTCGTCGAGCGCCTGGCGTGCGCGTGTGGGGCGCAGTACGTGCGCGTTTTGGTGAACGACGCGGCGCAGCCGCTCGCGTTCTGTGCGGACCAGAAAACTCCGGGGGTGTGTGAGCTCGGTGCGTTCGTGCGGAGCCAGGCATATGCGCGCGGAGGCGGGGACGGGGATTGGGCGACGTGCTTTGCGTGAAAAGAATGATTCTGATGGGACTGGGTGTGTATGTGTACCTGTTGTAATTTCTTATGGAATCAGACGGAGTTTAGTGTGAGAATCCAAATGATAATTTAGCGGTTGGCTGAGCTCTGCAAACACTTGAGCAATACATAGAAAAGTGAGCTATTTATACTAAATTGTCAGTGTAACTAGAATGTTCCATATAATTCTTCAATGTTCTCCAGTGTTCTGTACTGACTTGGTACTGACGAGTCGATGCCTCGCCCATGATGCCGGGTTGCCTATTTCGGCACTAACTCCAATAGTACCAATCTTTTCTACCGTGACTCTCGTTGGGGGGAGGTTTAAATGGCTTTCCGTGTTGATGTGACACCTTGAGTTGGTGGTGTGCTGAACCTGCCCTTTCCCCTTCTCCGTTTCACGCAACGTGCCCACCGTACGTGAATGTAATTTGCTGCTGCAGCAATCGATCTCATTACCAAATCTACAGCGCCAACAGGTGCACCGATGAGTATTTAGCTGGCCCACCTCTTCCATCCCTCCTCCGACCCCGTATTCTGCAACCTACAGCAACGCAAATAATCCGAACACCGCAAGGAGCAGGCTGGCCGTGGGCGCCAGTTTTCCCGCTCCATTCTTGGCCTTGAAGTCGGAGTTGACAGCGGCCTGCGTAACACCGACCACAGTGCTGTTCAGGGTCGCTGGAATGGTGAGTGATCAGTACTCCTGTGCGGTCTCGCGGATCCCGATGCGACGCACCAGTGAAATTCGCGCCGCAGATATTGGTGAGGGGCTGAAAGTTGCTGTTTCCAGTCTTCACCTGGAGTTGGTACTGTGCCTTCGTGCATTCAGTGCAGGTGGTACCCAAAAACGATGCGCTCAAGAAGAGGCCGAGTATCGTGTCCTCGGGGCTGGAGCCATCCGTGGTGTTGACTGGCTGGATGGACTCGGTAACGCAAAACTTGTTCGCGACGGTGCTGGGCACGCGTTAGCGCGGCCGGGCAATGAGAGTGGATATAGGCTTACTCTTTGAGACACATCTGTTGGAGTTATTGCCGAAAGAGGCAACCCGGCATCATGGCCGAGGTTCGAGTCATGGCGAGAGTCAGCCAGAGTCAAGTAGAACACAGGAGAACACAGGAGATTATTATGGAACATTCTAGTAACATTGAACAGTTTAGTATATAAGTAGCTCAGTTTCCTATGTATTGCTCAAGCGTTTGCAGAGCTCAGCCAACCGCTAATTTATTATTTGGATTCTCACACTAAACTCCGTCTGATTCCTGAAATAAACCCAACAACATCATGTCACGGAGGGCGGAGTAATCCGTCACGTTGAATGCTTCGTCGGCGCCGCACCCCGCAGTGACGTTCCCCGAAATGTGGCTGACTGTTTCGGCACTGCGTGTGTTCAGGACATCAGCTATGCTCTATTTCAGCATGCGGCGAACGCAACGCACCTGCAGGACCCAGCTCCGCACATCTGGGTCAGCCAGCGGTCGACCGTGCTTGCGACGACGTCGCCGGTCGCATTTTGGCTCCCAAGGGACACGGCCTGGCAAATTCGTACTTTACTACAATTTTTCTTTCTTTCTGTCGTACCAAAGAAAGAATTAGAGTTATACTCTAAACTGTGTGTCAGTCGCTGAAACCGACAAGAGAAGTACACGCACATTTCCCTCCGTGCTCAAAGTTCTAAATTGGATATGTGTGACCTGCCCAGTTATGTCCCACCCTTTCCTCCACCCCCGTCCCTCGCGACCTACGAACCAGTGCCGGTTTAGGGTACGGTTTTAGATCTATTATTTTTATATTTACTATTATTTCGCATGGAGGCATTAGTACCCGGTGGTGCAGTCTTTCTCAGCCTAGTCAGTGTATGAGATTGTGAAGGCAAAGGTCTGTATCTGATGTGATTCACAACATTTTGTACGACTCGAAATTTGGATTAATGGAGGTCGAAAAATCGGAACATTGAAATTTGCCCAAGTCCTTTTAATTCGTCACGTGCAATTCTATTCACTGCGGCGATTGCCACATTTTACCCGAGGAAAAACGGCCTAGAATCGGGTTATACCCTTTCTAGGCCCAAATTTTACCTCGAGAAAATCTACAGTAAAACATGGACTTTTCCTTTGACAGTTTCCCCTGCAAATACTACTTGCCAAATAGTCAAGATTTTACTGCAGGACAAACCAGGGTAAAAGTTGGAACATTTCCCTAGTCTTTTCCGCCGGAAAAGGCCAGCATTTCAATCAAAGGGAAGTTTCGGCCCGAGTTCCGGATAGCACGGGGAAACCTCGGACAAAATTTGCCTTTGTTAAAATCCTGGCTTTTTCTGGCGGAAAAGGCTGCGAAAAAACTCTGACTTTTACCCTGGTTTTCCCTCAGGTAAAATCTTGACTTTTTCCCAGGGATAAATGTGAAAGAAAAAGCCCATCTTTTACCGTAGATTTTCTCGGAGTAAAATTTGGGCCTAGAAAGGGTATAGCCCGATTCTATGCCGTTTTTCTTCGGGTAAAACTCGGCAATCGCCGCAGTGATTGGCACTAAGTTAAAGTTGAAGTTATCCCAGTCCCCTACGTTTGAGTAACCTGGACACTTTTTTTTCTCCCTCAATTTTCGTCTGTTTACCTTCAAGTAACTTGCAGACTCCGCATACTGTTACTCAACGTAGGGATTGGTTACGAGTCCAGAATCAACATCAATCCCCCGAGAATTCAAGATAATTCGGAGTCCAAAAAGATGCCAGTGACCGAAATATGAATCCCTACCTGGATAAGAGTGCAGGAGCCCATGATCCCGCGACTAGAAGTCTAAATCGTCGTTAAAACTCGGGATGAGATACTTCTGGGGAACTCATGTGGGCATCATTTCAGGCGGTTGAAACTGGTGCATCAGCCGACTTGGGCTTCCAGATGATCCATACGCGTAGGTACCACGAATGAGGGCAGGAAAGTGTCACAACGGCCTTGAAGTTGAACGGCGTCGACGCGACTTCAAGTTTGACTCTGATTCGGCGATCTTGATCGGATCTTCCCGGGGCTGTCGTCATTGACGAGCAAAGCCAAAGCCAAAGCTAAAGCCCGAGCTTAGTTTCGGTGAAATTCTACCGATCTACCTAATAAGGACAATCCCTCCGACTCCCCGTCCACCGGGTCTTATCACAACTTGGAACACGGATCTCCTGCATTACACAGGGGCTATTTCTTTACTATGTCTGTGGGAGTGGTTAGACTTTAACCTAACCACGTAGCCGGATCGTCAGGGGTCGTCGATAGTGTTGCCGCAGCTCGGTTACACTGCCAACCAAATCACCCGTGGAACTCCACCGAATAGGGCGGAGGTGGAAAGGAGGTCCAGATCCAGCGGATTTCCACCAGTCGGCAAAGTCCTGATTTCCAGTGATTTTTCCGCTGGAACGCGACATTCCATGCTGTGGAAATCAGGTGCTGATTGCCGAGCCATCAGATATAATTTTCTTTCTTATTCGAGAGAGCAGAAATTCAGGGCGCTTCAAGGTAGGGTATTACTGGATTCAGTACCCTGGATAAGGTAGTCTATGTCAGCAAAGAAGTCGAAGGAACGGCGACATTGCGCTGATCATTTTCCTCAATGTTGATTAAGTTGATGAGATTACCGCCATATTTAGATGCAAATCCGTGATTCTACTGACTGGAACGCTGGAAACCAGGACTTTGCCGATCCGTGAAATTCCACCAAAACCGGCTCGTTTCCAGCGATCATCCCGGCAGGATTCCAGGAAATTTGGGAGTTCGAAAAACCGGCATACCGGGGACCGGCAATACCGGCGGCATCCCGCGGGGCTTGAAATGCCATCAATGCCATCATGCCAGCCGCTGTCAGCCGTCGGTGCCAAACACTGGCCGCGACTCTCCGTCCCGCATCTCCGGTGCTGCTAGCACAGTCGGACGCCTCGACAAGATACTTATGTTTCCTAAATTATGGTCCCCTCCATCCATACCAGCCGGCAGCAGTGACGGCATCGCGGGTACTTCCGATCATTCGCTCCTTTTAGAAGCGCGTATCTCCTCCTCTGCCTGAATTTAGTTGGTCACTTCCTTATGCAACTTATGAGCAGAATGGGGCAGGACTGTAACACTGTGAGCCACAATTAAAATTTCTCCCCCTACCATAAGCAAAAACCACGTTGACCGAACATTTGGCCCTCTACGGCGCCTTCATTCCGTATTCTGTAATTAAGAGTGACAGAACATAGTTGAAACAGTTGTGAAGGTTGTTTGTTTATTTTTCGTGATCGTGCCGCCGGGGGGTAACGCAAAATTAAAGCAAAAGACAAAACTTAGACGTAGGTGATGCCGTGATGGCCGAACTGATCTCCGCCGACCCGATCACATTCCGATCATACCTACGTCATACCGCCGGTATGTCGGTATGCCGGTATTTCGACTTCCCGAATGGACTAGGAGGGCCGACTGCGTCGGCACAGACCTTGCTTGTAATTTGGCAGAAGAAGATGTCCAACTTTACCTTGTCATGCCGTGCACACTCGTTGTCGGATCCAGTGCACTGTGGTGTGCCACTGGTTTGGTGATGGATTTTGACATATACTGTCGGAAAGATCTGGCCACACACCAAGTGGATCTCTCAATATTTTCAATCTCTATATTGCGCTGTTACGAAGTTCAGGACGCGAAACTATATGGTTGTGGTTGGGAGATTTTGATGAGATGTATGCTGTTCTTGAAAGTGGCACACAATCCAGTCTAATGTTGCCGCGACTCGCGACTCCGAGGCTTTAAGTCGACTCCGCAAGTCGACTTAAGTCGAGTCGAGTCGAGTCACAGACGTGACTCCGTGCGACTCGCAAGTCGAACCGAGTCGACTTGCCCCGACTTCGAGTGACTCGGAGTCGGTCTCAAAAGTCGATTATGTACTTTTCATCAAATACTGCTCAGAGGAGTTGAGAGAACTCAGATAGCACTCGAAAATCACATCAAACATTGATCCTCCATCCAACTTCGCAACTTTCCTTGCGAAGGGTTATGCAACGGCAGTGGCAGATACAACATACCTCCAAAATACTTGAGCAGGCTTTTGAAGAGGTATAGAATACCCAAGAACTCACCGTGTGAAGTGCAACACCCTTAATTTAACAAAATGCGGTGTTAAGTCAAGGGATCAAGTTTTGATGTCTCATCATTTTCTTGTGAGGGTTATGAGGGCGCTTCGGTGCTGGTAAACATACCTCAGACACATTTGAGAGGAGCATGGAGGAGGTATATAGCACACCAAACTGACCGCATGAAGTGCCACACCTTGAACACGACAGAGTGCGGCTTTCAAGTCAACAGGTGAAATGTTGATATCACATCGCTTTTTTGCACGGGTCATGGGGGCGCATTTGGTAAGGATCAAGTAAACGAGACCTCAAGCTCCTTGGCACATAGTGTTGTAACTTGATATTGCCTCGGTCATGATAAAGGTACAGACTGGATATAAAAAACTATGTATCTCCGGGCACTTCTGAACTTCGCATCATTCACAACCTTCACAGAGTTCAGTCTGGAAGTCGGGTGGGTTAATGAGTAGTCTGAATGCTTGCCTAGCCTGAAGAGGAGTTCCCAGCTCTCGAGTGGACATCTAATGTGCGATAATCAGAGTTGATCGGAAGAAAAGTACTAAATTGAATATGCACCTTGATTTGCGAACACGGTGAACTTTGGAGTCTGAGATTGAGCAAGTGCTTTGCACAGGCAACACGAGTGGTCCAGCGGGTGTCATATGATGTGTGATTGTTAAAAAGTTCTTGAGTAGCCGCATTATTGCTAGCGTTGTCGGAAATAACGGTGTGAACTAAAATGGAGGACTAGTAGGTGAAGAAAGTATAAATAATGTTATTGGGGTAGAGGTGAAGCTACAGACCCGTGGATTCTTGAGGAAGATCAGTGCACTCTATAGAGCGGGATTAGTTCCAGTACCTAAGGGAAATCGGGTCATACCGAAAAGAAACGGTTGCTTTCCATTCGGGACCATGAATCAAATTGTACATTCACAGATGGATTGGACAAAGGGCGAGGGACCCGTTCGTAATGGGCGACAGCGTTTGAGGGTGGGTTGTGTTGAGACATTGTCTGTTGCCGTCGAGTTCCTGATCTTTTTAAAGTTTCGACCAGACACCTGATACACGGTCGAACGTTACTGATCCGATTTAGAACTGGAGGGTTCCACGGCACCCCACGGCCAGAAAAGACCTCCGATACAGCCGACAGTGAGGATCCAGCATTTGAGAGTAATAGTTGATGTTGAGAAGCATGTTTGTGGGATAAAATACGTCAAGTTTTAATCGAACCCCGGGACCTGGGACTTGAACCACATGTTAGAAGTGGGCCCCAATTCCCAGAAGATCCCGGCATGTCGGCAAAGGCGCAGCAAAAAAGGCTGAACTGTGTTTACTCAGCAATACTCCGTCCCCGAAATGACCGAGTTACCTGGTTGAACATTCAACCAACTTCTTTCTGAACTTCAATGACCCGAATTAAATCCCTGACCTGTCCTACGACAGCCATTGGCCATTGGGTTGATATTCCCCTTCGACAGGCAGTTAATATCAAGTTAATATCTCTTGCATTGACATTTCATATCTTTTCAGGGGCGTCTCGTGAACAATTTTTGATGACACGTTAACTAGCATTCGGACTTTCACAACACGGCTTGTTCATTTAAAAAGGTCTTCCCAGCGACTCATCCTGAAATTGTTGTCATCTCACAATGCCTCCTTGACGCAGTGGGGTCCCTGCACCGGCACAACCTCCTGCACCTGAAGAATCGACCCGCACAACTCGACGCCAGGCTGCCGCTTTGGCTACCGACAACATCCCAGCCCCTCCTGCAGCAGGAGGTTGTGTGCGCGCCCCCCGGGCTGGCGGGCGCAACACCAACCCGCCACAAGAAGATCCCCAGCCCTTGGCGCCAGGGCCAGGTGCCCTAGAACCGGCTCGTGGCTTTGCTCCATTAACTGGTACGCACTTCTCAGTTCATCTTTCTTCTGAACAAACTTTTTATGCACAAGTTAGTGTTGCCCCCTACTCGAGTCGGACCCGGATCCGGATCCGGAAGCCGCGGTAACATATTCTCTCTCAGCCAGAGCTCTCAACGCTCACACATTCACTGTAGATCAGGATGTTTCTCCAGCTGCCTCCTCTTCACGCCAGCAGACTCCGAGGACGGTAATTTCCATCGCTGTTTTTATTCCCCACTCTCTGACTTTGCGTACAGCCTGTCCGATCCACCACCAACAGTCCCTTACAATTCCCACCTCAGACCCCTGGTCGCAATGCAGCAAACCGGCTTTTAACCCAGTTGAACCACCAAACTCAGATGGCGAGTCCAGGCCCCCCTGTCCGAAATTTCAGTGATGATTCATCGCCCTCGTCTTCGGATTCTGATCCGCTGCCTGTGCCCCAACCGCGACGAGTTGTTCGGGCACGAATCCAACCTCTCACAGCTCTGCACACCGACACAGAGGAAGAGTCCACAGCCGACAATCGGCCCTCCCGCTCTCGGGTCAGGCCTACTCATTCCAGGCAGCCGCCTGGTTCACAGGCTTCCTCTCAAAGCGGTGAGTTGAACAATATATTGAGTATCTACCTCACTTTGAGCTGAGCTACGTACACAGAGGGAAACCAGTCCGATGCCTGGACTGGATACCAAATTGATCAAGTGAAGTATGCATGGGCCGAGGACGCTACACTTAAAGCAAATAATGTATCGGCCGACTGCCAGGCCTTTTACGGCCAGCACATTGAGCATTACGGCTACAAGTGTCGCCTATGCCCGTGAGTATCACCACAGTCGTAGGGAGCACCACATTAAACTCTTCCAGGCAAGTTTATTCTTCTGGCAGTAGTCTTACCACTCGCTGGAAGCACCTTGGTAAATACCACCAACCTCAATACCTCCAGCTCATTGCGGATCGGAAACTGCCGAACAAACTTCCCGAAGCTTTGCGTAAGGAAAGGGAAGAGCAGCGCGCCAGGGACATGCAACGAACACCCTTCTCTATCGCTGCCCTTGAGGAGAAATTGGTGCAAGTCATTGTCTCAAACGATTTGGTTGGTGAAACTTTGTCGTTTGATCAATCACTTATTCATTTGCTAGTCAATTAATTTGATTGAAAACCACGAGTTTCGTGATTTATTGCTCCTGCTCCGCAAGTCCTTGCAAGACAAGGACATCCCACACCGAACCAAGCTTTGCTCTTTAATTTTGGATGCGTGGTTGAAGTACTACGACAGTCTCAAGAAGGAGCTGAAGGTTAGTGCCACCCGATGCAAAGTACAATTCTTAACGCACATTAAATACACCAGGAATCACTGGGCAAGATATCATTCACCGGCGATATGTGGAGTAGTAAAGGACTGCAATCGTATCTGGCCCTCACTGCCCATTGGCTCGGTCGAAAAGGAGAGCAGGTTGTGTTGCGCCAAGCCCTCCTTGCATTTCGGCGTGTTCGGGGATCTCACAGTGGCGAGAGAATTGCTCGCATTGTATTCCATATTTGCGATCAAGCTGATATATTGGAAAAGGTAACGCAGCCCGCTGCCATAATCTTCCTGCACTCACCTCCAGATTTTAGATGGGACCCTTTACGATGGACAATGCCTCGAACAACGCGACTTTCCTCACACATCTCTCTATCCTTCTCGCTGAGAGGGGTATCGACTTCGATGCCAATACAAACTATATCCACTGTTTTGCCCACATCATCAACCTGTGCTCTCAGGCCGTCATACGAGCCATGGAGAAGCAGGACAGCCAGGACGACCACCCAGAGACGGAGACTGAAACAGAGTCGGACGAGGCTGGACGTGCCGTACATGCACGTCGCCGTGCCGGCCCTATTCGCCGTGCCCGGAAAACAGTTGCCTTTGTTCGGAAGTCAGGGCAGAGGCGTGATGAGCTCTTGACACTTATTAAAACAGGGAACGAGAGCCAGCTATGGACAGAGGTTCGTGTCAACAGCAGGACCGGTACCGCCGAAAGGGTCATTACCTCCCTTTCGGAAGTCACTGTGTTGCCCGATGTCAAAACCCGTTGGGACTCCGTATTCTACATGCTACGTCGCCTTCGATACCTACAGGAGGTGAGTTGTGTCATACCTTTCTCAATTTCATCACTCATCTCATGCATCTAGCCGGTGACTCGATTTTTTGCGATGAACCGTGATGCACAAGCGTTCAAGCATCCGCTAGAAAATAGGCACTGGAACCGGCTGGAAATTCTTGAGTTGATTTTACAGGTGCGTCAAGTCACTGCTTATTTTATCTCTGTGTACTTATCGGCCCACTTCAACTAGCAACCACATACCGTGCAGACAATCATGTCCTCCGAGAACACACCTATCCTTGCAGCAACAATTCCCGCATTTGAGTTGTTCATATCTTCTTGGGAGGCCATGATCGCCGACTCCGATCTTGAGGATCAGAACATTGCAAATATAATTTTCCCAGGTTTGGAGATCGCTAGGAAATATTACGACAAGTTTGATAACACAAATGCCTATATCATCGCAATGTGTGAGTCCATACGATTCAATTAGTCTCTAATTCCTCGCTAACTTCAACCACAGTTATTAATCCATCAATTCGATTGGAATGGATTAAGAAAAACTGGTCTGCCGAAGACCAGGAGGCGGCCAAGGAAGTCATCTTGCGTAAGGTTAGGATCGGAGCACTTCATTTTCGCTGCTTGGCTGATACAATTGTCCAGCTCCAATCCTATCGGGATTTGGATGCGGAAAGCCCGGTGTCCGGATCCAGTAGTCCAGGTGGATCTCAGGGCTCCCGCCACTCATCCAGGTCTCGCACTCAAGGATCCCGACCCCCATCTCAATCTCGGACTCCAGCAGCAGCACCTACAATGATTTTGCAGGCGGCACACAAGTACCGCAACGTGCAACAGGCGCTGGACTTTTCTGCTGGATTGCCAACGGAGCCGGACGGTTTTTGGTCGGTACAGGAGGAGATGAACAGCTATGTTCAAAGTCCGATTCCTCCACCAACAACCACCGACATGATTGGCTATTGGACGGTGCGGTTCAGGTTTTATTTTGGTGATTTTAGTCACTGAGTACGCAATTAGAATCACGGAATGGGTACATGGCCTACGATATATCGTCTCTTCCTCGATTACGCCCCCATTCAGGCAACATCTGTGCCCTCAGAACGAGTATTTTCATCCTCTGCAGAGACTGATACAAAGCGGCGAAATCGGATAAGTCCGCATTTAATGGAGGCACTTCAAATGCTCAAGTTCCATTTCAAGAAATCGCGGTTGAATTTCATGTCAGAGTGGCAGTCAGCCCCGGTTGCCGATGACGAAGAAGACTGGCTTCGTAACCTGGCTGCTGCAAGCGATGAGGTTGAACGACAGGAGGCGATGGATACACTCACGGAAAGCTTCGAGATGGAGGATATCGTAGCCCACATGCCAGAGGAGGCGAATGCGTAGCTCGATTTTTTTGATTGTATTTGTAACTGTACACAACTTGGCTATCATACACTCCTTGTTTTACCATCAATCTCAAAAAATGCTCAGAAAAGTCCGACTTCATCGACTCGAGTCGACTCGAGTCGACTTGGAGTGACTCACCGGGCCGGAGTCGAGTCGAGTCGAGTCGAACGGCTCCCGGAGTCGACTTACCGAGTCGTGACTCGACTTTTAGAGTCGCGGCAACATTAATCCAGTCTTGCTTTGCAGAGGATGATCAGCTGAAGGGCCTGAATGAGCAGACAAAGTGATGATGGCAGGAGATATGTAGAAGTATGTACGTAGGAACCTCTAGCAGTTGTAGAAAATAAATACTTTACCCGGACCGGACTTAAACCGGACCACATCATACATGAGCACGTGAATCGGAACAATAGGGGTGTCGGATCATACCGGGGACGTAAAAATGATGGACAATTATGACCCCGCAGAGACCTTGTCAAGCAAGGTAACTCCAGGATTCCGCTGATCCAAATTTCGGTGGAATCCACAGGTCATTTGGTTGGCAGTGTATGGCTGGCTCGGCTTGGCTTTTGATGGCTTGCAAGCCATCAGCGGCAGATGGCTCCGGCTTAGCTGCGGCTCCAGCACCTTTTTACTAGTGATGGCAAGGTTCGGTTCAGAAACAGGTTCGAACCTGAACCGAACTGAACTGAACCCCAGGTTCAGGTTCAAGGTTCGGGCTATCATGATTTTTTCCGAACGCGTTCGAACCTGAACCCTAATTGAACCTCAAAGGCCCCGTTTTAACCCAATTGAGCCTTATTTTCCCAAATTTTGCACATAATTTCACTGGTTATACTCTCTACCATCCGTCTTCCTCCTTCCGAATGACTCTAAAGGTTCCTCACTGTGGTTTTACCCTCGCAGGACTCAGTCGGTGTGTTGTCACATGATCTTTTGAGTACGGAGTTGTTCAGATTGCTGCTCTGTAGGCGTTGTATGTGCTTGCAATTGTTCTGGGACGGAAGTTCCAATATGACAGACCACTGATAGCATCTTTTGTAGCCCCAGGAAGGTCATTTTGGGCCTGGGAAAAACTTTCAGGTTCGACAGGTTCGAACGCGTTCGAACGCTGAACCGAACTTGAACGCAGGTTCAGGTTCAAGGTTCGGGAAAAAGGGCCCGAACCTGAACCGAACCGAACTTTGCCATCACTACTTTTTACTTCCTTTCGCCATACTGGCTCTCTACACCCAATCTAGACCTTCCATGCTTGCTCTGTAGCTTCCCTACCTACATCCACCCACCCCAATCCGCACTACAGCCCCGCGTTCGCGCAGTACCTCCTCGCCAGAGAGGCAGACCCACGCTGCGGCAGGCTGAAGCTCCGCGACTGGCTGCTTACCATCGTGCGGCGCTGCCCACGCTACCTCCTCCTGCTGTGCGCTCCACCCGTGATCGCTTCGTCTGCGTCTCAGTCTGCGTCTGCGGTCGCTGTTGGGGTGCGGGCACGGGGTCAGGGTGTGAGTGGCGGCGGTGACGGTGGTGCGGATGGTGCGTACGATGATTTGAATATGGGCATGGATTGGGCGCCGACTCCCACCCCGACTCCCACCCCTCTTCCGACCCCGACCGCGCACACGGCGACCCAACAGCACACCAGGATGAGGAGGAACCCCCCACCACACGCCCGAGACCACGACACGCGCGCAGCGGGACGTTTTTCGCCCCTCTGCACCGCGCCGATGCCCGTGCCGACACCCGTGCCGACACCCAAGATGACGCGGGCGGGGGTGGAAGATCGAGTGCAGGATGGGGCGCGCTGGACCTGCCCGCGCTGCACGCCGAGGCGGCGGGGCGGTTCTTGGCATGGCGGCACGCAGGGGGCGCGGCGGGCGATGTCGACTTGGCGCCCCAGGCGGTCCGCAGACCCGAGGTGCGTGGCGACGAAGGCGGGGAGAAACACAGCCCGGACGTGCACCCATACATCCCCGTGCCCCCGTATCCGTACCCGTACGCGCTCCTTGCTGCGCACGTGCGGGACGGGTGGTGGGTGGGGATGGGGATGGGGATGGGGGCGGCGTTTGTGGTGGGGGTGGTTGCGGGGGCGTGAGGCAGTGGTGAGGGTTGGGGTGAAGGGTTGGTGGGACGGGGTTTGGGGCACGAAGGCGTCTGCGGGCTCTCACCGCGTTGGGGGCAGGGCGGTCGTCGGCTCGAGCGTGGGGGTGACGGGCTCAGGTGCGACTCGCGGCTGTGAACGGGTGCAGTACACTATCGAGCCCAATATCTGCGACGTGTGGGCATGTTCATTCTACATCTCTCCTCCCCGGCCCCGACGTCGATGCACCTGCTCCCTTTCATATCTCCCATACCCCTCCGTGCTCCCGCCGTGCTCGACCAATCTACCGTCCGTCGTACCCTCGCGTTCCCCGACTCGCGCCTCCATCCGTCCCCGCTCCTTCCTCGTACAGACTACTCTACGCCCACTTCTCCGCCCGCCAGATGACCCACTAGATATCTCCTGCCCTCTGATTCGTATCTCATACTCATATTCATTTCACAATCCCGACATGACAGACTACTTATTGTATTCTACTATCGCACGAGGCGGGATGAGGATGTACATTTGTATTTGTTGTATTTTATTTCGTGTGTATATACATGTAATTAATCGCTTGACGCGACGTCGGGCGAGGATGTGGGGTGTGCATGTGGAGTTGAGGGGGGAAGAGGAAGATGGGATCGGGATCGGAAATTTTGACGAGCAATCGTTATTTGATTTTCGTGGTGGTCTTGCCTTGTAGTCTCCCGTAGTCAGACTCCACAATATTTGTGATCGTCGATAAATATTTTATATGGATCTTGCTTGCCAATTTTGGCAAACACGGAAAATATACTGAGCATGTGGCAAGAGGGACGCGGGAATTGCCGATGATGGGGAGAAGGTAGAAGCAGGTGCGGGTCGACGCCCCGCCACCATCTGACTTTTTTGAATGTTTTCCCAGCCAGATACTGACGAAGAACGTCAACCAGGAGGCAGAGGGAGAAGGAGGGTAAGTACTCAGGTGTAGTGTGGACCACCGTGTGTCTCATTCAACGAGAGCCCAATCTTAGTTTAGTGCGCAGACCAGGTTCAACCCCCCGCGCCCGAATACTGTTGCGACAAGGCTCTTTTGTCAGGAAATTCCTGCGCAAATTCTATCCCACTGAAGAGAAGATAAACAGGGTAATTGCTCGGGTGTGGTGTACGGAACACCGCGCGTCCTCTTGGCTCTGACATCGAGGCTGAGTGTTAGCACGCAGACCGGGATTCGACTCCCCGCGCCCGAATCAGAATTTGAGGTCGTCCAACCTTTTTTTCTCGCTGTCCCTGCACAAATCTACCGCACTTGATGTAGGACGAAAGGGAGAAAGAAATCGGGTGTGATGCATGGGACACCGCGCGCCTTCTTCATATGTCGAGAAGTTGAATTTCAACTTCTCGACAAATAGTGCGCAGATCGGGGTTCGACTCCCCGCGCCCGAATTCTATAGCCTCGATTCAACCTTTTTTCCTCAACCAAGTCTGACGTCGAAATTCTACCCCACTAGATGAAGGGATGAAGCTTGTAAGTACTCGGGTGCGGTGTACGGAACACCGTGGGTCTTCATTATCAACTGCAAACACATATAACCCGTAGACCGGGGTTCGACTCCCGCGCCCGAATTGGGTTGTCATTGCACCCTTTTTTTCGGGCCAAGTCCTTGCACGAATTCTACCGCACTTGGAAGAGCAATAAACAGAGCAAATACTCGGGCGTGGTGTACGGAACACCGCGGGCTTTCATTGCTAAGACGAGCAGCGGCAGCTCGCAGGCCGGGGTTCGACTCCCCGCGCCCGAATAATCCGTTATCATCCACTTTTTTTCTCGCTGTCACTGCGCAAGATCTGTTTACTGACGGAGAGAGAAGGAGGGTAAGTACTCGGGCGTGGTGTACGGAACAACGCGGGCCTTCCTTCAGCATTATGCAAGGATGGTAGCCCGCAGATCAGGTTCGACTTCCCGCGCCCGAATAGTCCATTACCATCACAATCTTTTATCTCAGGCAAATCCGACGTCGAAATCTGCGTACTTGAGAGAGGGATAAGGACAGTAAGGAATCGGGTGTGGTGTACGGGACACAGCGGGCATTGATTGTGCAAGAGGAAATGCGTAGCATGCAGGCGGGGGTTCGACTCCCCGCGCCCGAATAGACGGTCGGCATCGTTTTTTCGGGCCAAGTCCACCGTCGAAATCTGCGTATGTTACAGAGGGATGAACAGAGCAAGTAATCGGGTGTGGTGTACGGAACACCGCGGGTCTTCTTCCAAGGAGAGAGTAGCAATGATAGCCCGCAGACCGGGGTTCGACTCCCCGCGCCCGAATAATCCACAACCATGCACCTTCTTTTTTCTCAGGCAGTCGAAATCTGCGTACTTGAGCGAGGGAGAAACATAGCAAATACTCGGGTGTAGTGTACGGAGCACCGCGCGCCTTCTTTCCATGGTGAGAGAAGGTAGAAGCAGACGGGGCTTCGACCCCCGCGCCCGAATTTCCCACCTCACCGTTCATTTTTTCTTTCAAAATCAAGACCTTGCGCATATCTGTGTACTTTACAGAGGGATACATAGGGTAAGGAATCAGGTTGGTGTACGGGACACCGCGTGCCTTCATCGCTTGAAGAAAATTGGCAGCCCGCAGAGCGGGGTTCGACTCCCCGCACCCGAATACTGTATTACAAGACATGCCGTCGCTCCGCTCCGGCCGAGGCACAATGACTCGTATACCCGTAGCGTAATGTGTTACATTGGTACTTCTAATTCCCCAGGTCGCAATCTTACTGCCTCGAGATGCGCAGAGCGAATTTAAGGTTCAAGTTAATATTGGTGGATTTCATGATATCAGCTGCATCAAAAGGAATAGAATCGCCGTATTTTTGGTGTGGCGGACGGTTTTAAGGCGTTGATGGGTGCAGAAAGCGGAGTACGGCTAACGGCAAAGTGACCCAGGGAACGAATCAGACAAAAGACACCATACTATAATTATGGAAGGCAATGCGTCCATTCCGGGGGCGATACCATTGTCCAATGTAGAATTGCCGGCATGGAGGATTTGGATTCGAATTTCGTTGTTGACCTGGGAGGTTTTTACGAGTGTGCCAAGTAGCCTTTTGTACTGTAATCACGATTAACTTGTGTTGCGCCGCGGGTCTGAAGAAAAGGCAATAAGTATGCGAGCCATTGCAAGATTAGATATGTGTCCACGAATTGCATAGCAATTGGAGCGGCGGAGGATCATGAATAGCAATTACACAATGAAGCAAATTCACATTGACTTGCCGGATCCGAGGCGACTCATGCCTGCAAAAAATAGCACCATATTCTCCATGGGAATCGGAGGAATATTCCAGGCAATTTGAGCGCCCCGAGCAAGCGTAGCGTCAGAATCCGGGGTTGAAATGCACGCCTCGCTGGACTGAATTTCATGGGCAGCAATGTGAATGATACGGACCATTATGTCACTGTGTTGGCGAGTCGTGTGCTGGACCGTGTCTTGAGAAGGGCTCATGAGACTCCACTGTTCGACGTGCGAGAGGAGGGCCAGGCAAAGCAAAGGCTATAACGGTCACGGCAATCACATTTCTCAAACTTGACATCATACAAACTAAGAGGTATCAAAAACGACGGTGCAGACAGGTCTGACACTGGCATATGGCATAAGAGAAACGAGCCAGACGAGAAATGCGAGTGTTCATTCACTCTTTAGTTTTCTTCCTCTTCAGGAATGTCGTCGGGGAGAGACTGGGAAATGCTCGATGTTTCTCAGAGCTGCATCAATAAATGGATGGTCGCATACCGAGTTTCATGATTCACAAGCGAGGAAGTATGACTCGCTCCGGCTGCATCTAACCTGCGAAAGTCCGTGATCAGCAGAGGACAACCAAAAGAGTGCGAGCATTACTGATTATTGCAAGGGATTGCACGAGACATGGATGCGACCGATGAGCTGGTTAGAAATTAAAGCGACGTATGTATTTGCATCTCGAGGGAGTCGTAGGGCAGAAGTCATGGCAGGAGTCGAATTTGGCGTGTTCATGCTGTGCAGACCGAGACCAAGGGTGCCTTTTTCCACGCTAATTTGCAGAAGGTAACTCTCAGCAAATCTTAGATATGTACCAAGAATTGAAGCGGCTTTGAGCGCTGGAGTGGGCACATTGGTTCGGCGCTTCGTCGCCGGATATATACAGCTGTTGAGAATTATTGGTATGCGGAACACAAATAGGATTTAAACCACGCACTGAACGGTAGAATATTTCAAGCCTCCCCGACATAGTCCCCTTCCCGCCATCGTTCAAAACTTGATGTCTATGGTTGACGGGAATATAGCCGATGCCATAAAAAGAAGCAGGACAATCTGGAATATGATCCTGTAAAAGCGAATGAGAGTGGTAATGAAGCAAGAGGATTGAACAGGCCTGGTAGTCTTCGGAATTGGCATCTCCCGGGATGGGTATCGAGAACAGCGAATCCAGTCCAATGGCCTTTGCGATCAGAGCGAAGACCTTTGCGACAACGAAAGCAAGGGTGTTATCGGCAAGCGGAGCGTGTCCGGCTCCAGAATAAACACAGAGGGTGGCATAAAGGCAATCGTCGTCGAACGTGGTAGTATGTTACCGGACATGATGGATAGGGCAGGTGCTGCTGGGGACAGGAGTACTAGCGAGTAGTTTCTCCAGCGGTGAGAGCAAAGAAAACAAAAGATATAGAAGCATGACACGAAGCGGGGTAGAAAGTGGGACAACGATATGATTTTATGCTCCTCAGTAGATATGAGTATTTCTGTGATTCGATAGGCGCTGTGAGCGAGGCATCCAAAAAAAGGGCTGGTCGCAAAAGGAAACTTGAAAGAAAAACAGAGTTGGAAATGCAGTGGCGTCATTCGGACGTCTTGAAGAATTCCAAGGGATTTTGGTACTCAGATCTCACCGTTTGGAATTCATAGCCTCGAGAAGCAAGCTGCTTAGAGGCCAGATAAATTAGAGCTCACTGAGGCAACATTGAAGCAATATCCGCCGATCGACATGAGGCACTGAGCGAGGGTTGAGCGGGGATGAGAATCCATTTATAGTGGTGTCAGTTATCGGAATCAACCACCTCTCACCCACCGGAGACAAAGCGAAGCGCTGGCTTGGCGCTGGTCATCGGTGGACCGCAAGTGGACCGTCAAGGGTGAGCGGCCATCAGATTTGATGCGGAGGATCATGCTGATAGGCAAACTCACCCCGTCCCATTGGAATCATTCTTTTCACGCAAAGCACTTCGCCCAATCCCCGTCCCCGCCTCCGCCCGCATACGCCTGGCTCCGCACGAACGCACCGAGCTCGCACACCCCCGGAGTTTTCTTGTCCGCACAGAATGCGAGCGGCTGCGCCGCGTCGTTCACCAAAACGCGCACGTACTGCGCCCCGCGCGTGCACGCCAGGCGCTCGAAAACCATGTGCGCGCTGAAGGGCACCAGCCGGCTCGCGACCCACGTCCCCATGTGCGCCGGCGCCGCGGTCGGGTCGAGCGGCGCCGCCTGCGGGAAGAGCCCCATCGCGGCGTAGATCGCAGCTATCTGGTTGTCGTGCGAGAAGTCCGCGTAGAGCGCGCGATCGAGCGGGAAGGTCGCGGGGGACGCGTCGAGCGTGCGGTTGGTCTGCGTGGAGTCATTGACGGGCGTGTGCGTGAGGCGCGCGAGGAGCTCGTTGATGTAGCCCACGCCCTGCACCCGGCCCAGATGAGCTCCGTACCTAGCAAAATACGATATGAATGTGCTCGTGAAAATCGAAGAGAGGGAACCCCACCCGGTGCCGTAGTATTTGTCGAGATCCATCGAGTACTCGAACGCCGCGAAGTCGTCGGCGCTGAAGAGTGCGCAGAATGGGCTGAGCGGAAGGATGTGCTGTCCTATTGTGTACAATGCGACGGTATGGAAGGGGCACATTGAGATAAGAGAGTACGTCTCCGCGTCGGTGACATTTGCGCCGGGGGCCCAGCGGTTCAGGCGCGCGGTGATGGGCGGGGCGAAGACCGCGAGCCAGGCGTCCGTCTGTGCGTCGGAGTTCCCCGCGTTCGCGCACATGCCGTCGTCGAGCGTGTCGTTGCCCTGAGGCACTGTGAGCGGCGCGCGATGTGGCGAGAGACGTGCGCACATCTTCGGAGAGGATAACGGAGAGTGGAGGGTTGTAAACGTGATGACTTGCGGCGGAGAAACCTGTGCAAAGTGAATGAATGAGCGTCCATCAGGGTAATTCGCACCCGCGGTCCAATTAGTAGCGCTATCAACGACTCGTGCACTGCTTGACGCCCGCAGGAAGGGGAGGTTCTCCGGTCGTAATAAATTGCGGTATCTGCTATAGGCGTCTTCCCCAGCCTCGAATGATCTATTCAGGGGATATAAAAAAGTACATTTTGCCTACATCAAGTGGACGAACTGGTGGGCCCCGAACGGGACGAGGTCAGCCACTCCGAGCGTATACGCGAAGTTCTTGAGAAAGTCAAGCCGCGGGTCGGTGTAGGTGTGGACGCTCTGAAGCTTGTGTATTCCTGAGATGATCGTTGTAGAGGCGCCGGAGGTGGGGAAGCGCGCGCCGTGGCGCTGCAACTGTCCGAGCGAAGCAATATTACACACTTAGAAGAAGCGCCAGAAGACAGTCGACGCACTATGTTGACCTAGAGCGTGATTCCCGTGAGATCACTGGGCGCACTTGAAGGATGAATAACTGGTCCACACGACACCCAGCTGGAGGCGACGTGTACATCCCAGCGGAGAAATAGGGCGAGTACGCGCCCCAGAGACGTGTGATGTCGGTATTAAGAGTGGATTCGGGCGCGGTGGAACAAGATGAGAGGAGGACGCATGCCCAAAGGGCAAGGAGCTTTAGCGCGAGAGCCATGGGTGCACGAGAAGTTCACGTCCGCCGCTTTAAAGACGCCCGGTCGAATTCCGAGTCGGGGTAAAGGATTCCAGGCCCAGGGACACCCACGTTAGTCGCCTATCAAGAAGACTCGATTTCAGAAGCAGGCGCGGGCGTCTTGGGGCAGTCGGAGGGACAGCAAAGGAAAGACTAGACCGGTGAACCTGCGGACGCTCGGACCGGTCTGCCGCATCTATGTCGGCCATCAGTCATCTACGGCGGCCATCAGTAGATTGTCAATAGGCAACAGGTTCAGTGTGTGTAATCACGCCGAAAATTGTCCAAGTTAGGGACAGTTGATTGTGCATATAAAAAACCAATAGTATCGAGTTTAGACAGAATATACAGGATCCGGCTGTTCTCGGCTCAGCACGGTGGACTGTACTGCGAAGTTTGAGGTCTAGTTAGTCTCAGACTCTCTTATAACAGATGCTATAACATTATCAACTCATACCTCGTTTGTTATAGTCTGTCAGTAAGGTCGATCGAATGATCGCTGGCCTCGTTATTACAAATCACAGATTTTTTTTGATGTTCCCAAAGCTTCGGCGACACGTATTTCACTCTTCTGACCCAAGATTTATGTTCATGAATATGAAACGAGTAAATTGTTCCCCCGTTGGTTGGGCGGAAGGTCGAAGAAGCGCAATGCCGAAGCTTGATGGTCCGGCACGCGGAAAAGGCCGAGATACCAATTTGAAGGGAAGCGAACCATTATAGTGATTCTGAAGAGACAGTTCAGTTGGAAAGGAGATTTTGAGAGACTTTTTCTCTCAAAGTTTGTGGCTAGAGCCACCGGCTAAGTGAGTGGTTGAGGGACAAGAGGTGAGCGGATCATTGATCTAGCATACAGATCACCACACGTGAAAGGCCCCCCCCCCCAAATAAGGACTTAACTCCGAAATTGACTGCGCCGTCTGCAGCATTGACCGTCCAAATATCCTTCGGCAGCAGCTAATAAGTATTCCTCATGCATCTATTCACTTCCTGGCTACGAAATATGCCCAACACCCTGATTTTTGCGATCCCACATCAGCGGCATCCCGGATTTATATCCGGAT
Source organism: Mycena rosella (assembly GCA_029378255.1). Taxonomy (NCBI): domain Eukaryota; kingdom Fungi; phylum Basidiomycota; class Agaricomycetes; order Agaricales; family Mycenaceae; genus Mycena; species Mycena rosella. Next base: position 78,112 of record JARKIE010000092.1, read on the forward strand.
TTGGGAATCGCACGTGTGATCATCTGTATGCTAGATCAATGATCCGCTCACTGTCACGATTTGACCCCAATCTAATCGCTCCAACACCGATCGATGAGCACGTGACCCCAGCGCTTGTTGCACGAGCGCTTCACGCCGATGGCATAACGTGGGAGGACTTTGCTGGCTAAAGATCACACGGCAACGGAACACAATAGTCGGAACACAATAGTCGTTTCCATGAACTATATTTAGTATTGACACTTGACACTTGACGTCTCCGATCATGATTTGCCTGGTAACCTCATTGTATTATATACTTAGCTACTTAAGTTCACACGGTTCGACAAACAGTATAAGTAGAGTAGCTATTCACTTGTAGTTCTTTAGTCTTTTATTCGATCATCTTTTCGAGATCACTTGCACCTCCCAATCCACTCTCTTGTAGAGTTGGACGCAAGCCTTGACTGTGACATAATAAAAGACTCACCTTCTTACCCTCGTACTGCCCCACCCCGACCTCCTTTCCTCACCATCCCCGTGCACTCCTTGCACAAAACCTCTACCCACTCGACACTGCACTTCGCAGTCGTCATTTCTTACCTCTACTTGGTTCTCTCGTATCTGAAGTTCCACACTCCCCTCCCCACCATTCACGTCGTCCACACCGACGTAAAACAATTGCAGCGCCCCTCGTGTGCGGTCCATTTAAAATAGACAGACGTCGTGCTACGGGAAACGTTGAGTCCGTCCCAGCACTAAGACAGTCGCAGGAGTGCTAGTTCAACCTTCGGGGAGGACTACCTCGCTATCACCGGGGGTGTCGTAGAAGACCCGGGATAGTTCTATTCGCAAGAGACCGCTTCGAACCCCACCACCCGCCTCGTGCGGAATCGACCAAGCCGCGACGTTTCGCGCACCCTCAGGCTCACCCAGCCCATCCCCACCACCACCAGCGACTACTTCGCTATACGACCTCCCCCGACTCCTGTCTTCGCTCCGCTCACCCAACCCGTTCCATTCGACGCCGTTACACATTGACTCGCCGCGAGTTTATCGCAACCCCAGACACCCCGCTCCCCTGAATCCCATCGTCATCCCTCGTGCACTTCCTGCACCACTACCATCCCTTACCCTGTCCGAACCCGAAGTCGAGCAGTCGCTTGCACCACCAACCACATCCCCCGCGTCCCAGCCATTCCACGGCTCCCCGGATCCTGCCGCCATGTCCAGCCATGCCGGATCCCCATCACCCCGCCTTGTGTATCCCACAGGGCAGCCGGTCCCGATGACGGACCAACCAGCCGATTACCCGGCATCACCGCCGCGGCCATTGCCGCAAACCCCTGAACGAGGCTCCCCTGTCTACGGGATACCCTCGAGACCCACCGCCCCCATCCACTTCACGCCTCCCGCCCCGAGGACTGGTTCCTCAAAAATCACCCTCACCAAGACACCGTTCATCTTTGACGGCAACGACAAATCCAAGTGGAACACTTGGATTGAGGCCCTCAAGAATTACATGTGGGCCTACGGCGAGGAGTTCCCCTCCCAGAAGGCGAAGATCGCCTTCACAATCTCGCTGCTTGGCAGCAGCGATGGCAGCGCCTGCCCTGCATCCATTTGGGCGCGCAACTGGCGCAGGACAGTCCTCAGGGAGGACCAGTTCGGAGATGAGGTGTTGCCAAAAGGCTACACGCTCAAGATGTTTTTGGAGGCCCTTGCGGGGACCTTCAAGGACCAGAATGTGAGCCAGCTGGCTTACATTCGCCTCACCACCACGAGGCAAGGGAAGTCGTCCTTAGGCGACTTCATCCAGGCATTCGAGTTGAATGCCGAGGAAGCGGGATACAGCCCGCAGAACCAGTATGGGGACCACGACCGGTTCCTGTGCGAGAACCTGGAGAACCTGGTCAGCCAGGAAGTCCGAGACCAGCTTTACGCTGGCGGAATCGAAATCCCGGAGAATTACTCTGGGTTGAAAAAGAGGATGATGACCATCAATCGCATCCTCGAGCGGAACAAGCTGCGCCAGGCGCAGCAGAAGACCGGCACCCACTTTTGGGTCCCGGCAAAGATCCCGGCTGCCCCTGCCGGTAATACCAAGGGGAGCGCACCGTACTTGGCGCACAAACCGGCACCCGGGGCGCCAGTGCCGATGGACGTTGATGCGTCCAAGACAAAGGCCTCGGCCTTCAAGTGTTACAACTGTGGTCAGGAGGGCCACATGGCACGGGAGTGCCCAAAACCGCGCCGGGAGCGTGGAAAGATCAATGTCCGCTCGTTGCGGACTGACGATATGTCCAAGGAGGACTTTAAATTCCTTTTCGAACAAGCACGGGCCAAATACGGCCAGGATTTTTAAAGAGGGCCCCGGTCATGGCCGACCCGGTGCCCCCTTCCCCGAACAATAAATATACTCTGCTAGATGCAGAGTCTCCCATGCAGACCCCCCAGACCCCCGAGAACAATTTTGTAAATTATATAAAAGAACGCATTAGTTTACGTACCCAGGACAAAATAGTAGTAGATAATGTAGAAAAAGACCAAAAACAAATACGTATCATGGAGAATCAGAACCGCATTCGTAATATGAAAAATCGTCGCATGGATGAAGAGAACAAGCGCTGGAGCGCATTCAAAAAGGCCCCTGGAACCCAAACCAGTGAGAAAAATAGTGCGGAGAAAAAGGGCGACAATGTCGCGATGGCTCAATCCTCGAAAGAGGAGGAAGCGCCAAAAACAGTGCCGAAGCACACCCGAGTCCCGTTTGGACTCAAGAAGCAGGAGGCAGCCCGGTGGCTGGCCCGACGTGCAATGGGGATAACCGAATCCCGATTGGCGCAGGAACTCAGGGAGTTCCAGAAGCAGAGAAATCAGCATGAAATGCTGATTCCGGTCGAACTTATGTCCCCGGACACGGGCAAGACACGCCGCGTTAGGGCGTTGTTAGACAACGGGTGCACTACCACGTGCATAGACCGGGCCTACGCAAAGGCCGAAGGCTTTGAGCTCAGGGAGCTCGATCAGAAGATCATTGCTCGGAACGCAGACGGTTCCGAGAATGTGGGCGGACGGATCACTCATTACGTTGAGTTGATCATGGGAATCGGAATTCACCAAGAGCGGCAACGATTCCTCGTCACGGGCCTTGGGAAGGCCAGAATATTTATCGGCTACGACTGGTTGTTTAAACACAACCCAGAGATTGACTGGCAGGGCCAGAAGATCAAATTTAGTCGATGCCCGCCGGAGTGCAATATGAATGGCACCGAGGCAGCCGAGGGGTGTGAGAAAGAATCCCTCGAGGCGGATGAATCGATCTTGATGGTCGACTTTGCAGAGCACGTGGATCTCCGCATGAAGGGCACGCAGGCCCAGCAGATGGCCGAAGCGGCCATGGGAGAGAAGGAGAAGATGACGGAGGGTTCCGTCCCGGAACAATACCGCGAATACATCAAGGTGTTCGCGAAAGAGTCGTTTGATAAATTACCGGAGAAACGACCCTGGGACCACGCGATCGAACTTAAGCCCGGATCGAAGGCTGTAGATTGCAAGATATACCCGTTATCACAGAACGAGCAGGGGGAGTTGACCAAGTTCCTAGAGGAGAACTTGCAGAGCGGACGCATCAGGCCGTCAAAGTCGCCGATGGCATCGGCATTCTTTTTTATTAAAAAGAAGGACGGAAGCCTTCGACCGGTACAGGATTACCGAAAACTCAACGAGATGACGATCAAGAATCGTTATCCCTTGCCGCTAATCTCGGAGCTAGTACATAAACTCCGAGGCGCGAAGATCTTCACCAAATTGGATATCCGGTGGGGATATAATAATATTCGGATCAAAGAGGGAGATGAGTGGAAGGCGGCTTTCCGAACGAACCGAGGCCTGTTCGAGCCTTTGGTTATGTTCTTCGGGCTTACCAATTCACCCGCCACTTTCCAAACGATGATGAACGATATCCTTCGTGAGCTCATAAACGAGGGAAAAGTCATCGTCTACCTCGACGATATTCTTATTTTCACGGACACCCTGGCGGAACACCGAGCAATCGTCAAACGAGTATTAGATATACTTGCGAAAAATCAATTATTCTTAAAACCGCAAAAATGCGAGTTCGAACGGTCCGAGATCGAGTATCTCGGAGTTATTATTGGACACAATTCGATGCGCATGGATCCCGTTAAGATCCGTGGTATCACCGAGTGGCCCGAGCCCAAGAACCTTAAGCAGGTGCAGGCGTTTTTGGGATTCACGAACTTCTATAGAAGATTTGTGAGAGGTTACAGTGAGGTGGCAAGGCCACTTACACGGTTAACCGGGAAGGAGGGCTTCTCCTGGGGAGAAGAGCAAAGATCCGCATTCCAGAAGCTGAAGGACCGGATCGCCGAAGACGCTGTCTTGGCGCTTCCCACGGATCACGGGAAGTTCCGGCTAGAGGCCGACGCGTCAGAGGGAGCGACTGGAGCAGTGCTCAGTCAGGAGCAAGAGGGGGGGTGGCGCCCGGTGGCGTTCCAGTCCCACGGCCTCAACGAAACGGAGCGAAACTACGAGATCTACGATAAAGAGATGCTCGCAATCATGCTCGCGTTGGAGGAGTGGAGATCGCTCTTGATGGGAGCACGGGAGACGTTCGAGATTCTGACAGATCATCAGAATCTCCAGTATTTTAAAAGTCCTCAGAAAGTTAATCGGAGGCAAGCACGCTGGATAGTAGAACTATCTGAATACGACTTCACACTTTCTCATCGGGCCGGGGCCCTGAATAAGAAAGCCGATTTATTATCTCGCCGGGCGACCATGATCAAGGGAAGAATGACAACGAGAACGTCATCCTTCTCAAGCCGGAATATTTCCGATCCCAGAGATCACGATGGAAGGACCGGAGGCTGCGATCATGTCACAGATCAAGGCCACGAAGGCGTGGACAAAAGCGTCAAGCTGGCGCTTGAGAAAAATCTCCCTGGATGGGAGAAGATCGACGACCTTATCTATTTTAACGGTCTAATTTATGTTCCTCGGGACGAGGAACTCCGCAATAGAATTATTGGTTTACACCACGACTCGGCGCTACTCGGCCATCCAGGGGAGAACCGAACGCAGGAGTTAATAGAACGAAACTACTGGTGGCCGAGGCTCGGCAACCAGGTTTCTATTTATATCAAGGAATGCGAAGCGTGCCAGAGGACACGTGTGCATCGGTACCAGCAGGGAAAGCTGAACCCGCACAAGATCGCCGAAGGACCATGGCAGATCATATCCATGGACCTAATCGGTCCGCTTCCGATCAGCAACGGCTTTAACGCCATACAAGTCTGGGTGGACACATTCACCAAAATGATTCACGTCGAGGCCGTGAACATGGAATTAAACTCCGAGGGAGTTGCCCGGTTGACCCGGGATCGAGTGATTAGATATCACGGCATGCCGCGGAAGATTATCTCGGACCGGGATCCGAGATACGTATCCGGTTCATGAGGGAGCTCAACCGGCTCCTTGGGGTTGAAATGAACCCGAGCACCGCCTTCCATCCGATCACTGATGGACAGACGGAACGCATGAACCAGGAGATCGAAAAATATCTCCGCGTATTTGTAAATTATCGCCAGTCGGACTGGGCAGAGTGCTCGCACTGGCCGAGTTCACTCACAACGACAAACAGAGCTCATCAACGAGCATGTCGCCGTTCTTCGTGAACACCGGATACCACCCCTGGAAGGGGATCGAAAACGCAGTCGAGTCGCGCAATGAGGCCGCGAACGACTTTGCCGAGAAAATGAAAAAGATCCGCGACGAGGCGGCAGCTGCGCTGGAAAAAACCCAGAAAACAAATAAAAAATATTATGATATTCATAGGCGCCAGGCGCCTGATTTCAAAGTCGGCGATAAGGTGTGGCTGGAGGCCAAAGACATCACCACGGATCGTCCAACTAAGAAGCTCGACGATAGAAGGCTGGGGCCTTACGAGATTCTAGGAAAAGTCGGAGCCTCGGCATACCGGCTCAGATTGCCTGAAACGGACAAGTCACATCCGGTTTTCAACGAGGCACTGCTGACGCCTTATGTCGAGCCACCGACACATCGGAGAGAGGAGCGGCCAGCGCCGCAGATCGTGCAGGGTCACGAGGAGTACGAGGTGGAGGAGATTTTGAAGCACCGCAAGCGTGGGAAAGGCTTCCAGTATTTAATAAAGTGGAAAAATTACCCTCTTGGGGAGAGGACGTGGGAACCACGGCGTCACTTGACGAACGCCAAAAAGATCCTTGAGAAATACAACAAGGATCATGGGATCAATATTCGCGCAGTCCCAGTCCTGCCGGCCGGACATTGGGACTATCTAATCAAAAGATACAAACACCGCGAGGAGTCGCAACAATACTTGACGAAAAAACTATTTATTCCCGTAACCAATGTCTTCATCAAAATCAACGAGGACGTTGAGTCTAGAGGGGGGGTAATGTCACGATTTGACCCCAATCTAATCGCTCCAACACCGATCGATGAGCACGTGACCCCAGCGCTTGTTGCACGAGCGCTTCACGCTGATGGCATAACGTGGGAGGACTTTGCTGGCTAAAGATCACACGGCAACGGAACACAATAGTCGGAACACAATAGTCGTTTCCATGAACTATATTTAGTATTGACACTTGACACTTGACGTCTCCGATCATGATTTGCCTGGTAACCTCATTGTATTATATACTTAGCTACTTAAGTTCACACGGTTCGACAAACAGTATAAGTAGAGTAGCTATTCACTTGTAGTTCTTTAGTCTTTTATTCGATCATCTTTTCGAGATCACTTGCACCTCCCAATCCACTCTCTTGTAGAGTTGGACGCAAGCCTTGACTGTGACACTCACCTCTTGTTGAGGGAAGTAATTCAAACTCCGATGATTATATAATAACGCGGCCACCACTACATGATCGCGCACTTAACTACAGACTAAGGTCTAGTGGTGGATCCAGAGAGCTTGCGGGTAGCCACAGGTGTAAACTCTACCCTTACTGTGAATTCTTTGCAGCTGTAAGCTCGTCCAGTGCATTGTCGCAGGTCGTCGCGTTCAAGTTGAATGGCGGAATTGATCAGTTGTTGATCAACCATCCCGATTTGGGTCCTCACTGTATGCCAGATCAATGATCCGCTCGCCTCTTGTTTCGCTCGTTAAACATTGATAAGCTCCAATATATCTGAATAAAACAAAAGACTTGAAGCTCAATTCTTGGCTCGTCATCTCATCCTGTCCATTTTTTGTTCGAGATAAATGGATACGAAGGGCGGAACGCGGGAAGAGTGAGGGTTCTCTGAGCGAGCACCGTTCGCAGCCTATGGGGCGAAGTCTTCATGTCGAGGTGGGACTCGGAGCGGGTACTACTAAGTGATTACTCATATACTGTATTATTACATTCAATTCGACCATCACGTGTCACTCCCCCCTTGGTCGATGGCGAATATTGGTGTTTTGTCACGCATCACCCACCCCTTGGTCGAATGTAATTTTCGTCACGCAGGCATCAAAACTGCTCAAAATCTCCTTCGCAACATGTAAATTTGAAAATTTTCGTTCCAGTGGTCGAAAATTTCGGTTCTGTCACGCGAAATTTCGGCCCTGGTCGAATGGTCGAACTGGTAATTCGGGTCACGCGTCACACCCCAGGTCGAGTTGAATGTAATTATACAGTATTACAAGATGCCTCGTATCACGATGGTCCTGTTTGCCTATCAGCATGATCCTCCGCATCAAATCTGATGGCCGCTCACCCTTGACGGTCCACTTGCGGTCCACCGATGGCCAGCGCCAAGCCAGCGCTTCGCTTTGTCTCCGGTGGGTGAGAGGTGGTTGATTCCGATAACTGACACCACTATAAATGGATTCTCATCCCCGCTCAACCCTCGCTCAGTGCCTCATGTCGATCGGCGGATATTGCTTCAATGTTGCCTCAGTGAGCTCTAATTTATCTGGCCTCTAAGCAGCTTGCTTCTCGAGGCTATGAATTCCAAACGGTGAGATCTGAGTACCAAAATCCCTTGGAATTCTTCAAGACGTCCGAATGACGCCACTGCATTTCCAACTCTGTTTTTCTTTCAAGTTTCCTTTTGCGACCAGCCCTTTTTTTGGATGCCTCGCTCACAGCGCCTATCGAATCACAGAAATACTCATATCTACTGAGGAGCATAAAATCATATCGTTGTCCCACTTTCTACCCCGCTTCGTGTCATGCTTCTATATCTTTTGTTTTCTTTGCTCTCACCGCTGGAGAAACTACTCGCTAGTACTCCTGTCCCCAGCAGCACCTGCCCTATCCATCATGTCCGGTAACATACTACCACGTTCGACGACGATTGCCTTTATGCCACCCTCTGTGTTTATCAACACCGACACCCCTATATTGGATGCCCGCTATCTTTCCCGTTACACACACAGTGTGTGCCCCGGAACTAGGGCGATACTGAAAACAGTTGCTCTGGAAGTCCGCCGTTAGGAAGTGGCGTTCAAATGTATGCCGAAGTTGATGAAGGTGGGACATTTCGGAAAGGGTCATGACCGGGAAATCGTTCATATAGTGTAGTGTCGATCGACCGATATCACGGGAGCTGCTCCATAAACGATTGTAGTTAAGACAACATATATGTTTTTGAATGTTGTTAAGGCAATATAATGCTCGAGAATAATGTCACCTGTGTTAGTCTGCACAAGTAGTCTGAATCTGAATTCTATTTACACCGTACCTGGCCTTAAGGGCTACGCGGCAGTATACTAGATATAACCTAGTCGCAGGGGGATGAATAAGTAATGCTATCGGGTGTTATGTTGCGAGACAATTATATGTAAGAGAATGCGAGGGATGGTGACATCGCATCTGCGCGTCGTTCGACCATCAAGTTCAAATGGGGAATCATGGACACTTGACAGGGGCCGACACACGGCTCAGCGCAGTCGGGTCGGGTCGTATGAACAGGTCTAGGCGTGAGGATGTAGACGTTTCGATAATTAAAGGATGGAGTGAACAGACGCAGATTTCGAATTTACAGGGCAGTATGCGGACACGTGATCTTGACGCGTAGATTCCGAGGCCTAACATAGGTAAATAAGGTCGCAGTTTTTTATTATTATTATAGATTATTCTGACCTCATTGTCAGATTCGATGCCATGCATGTTTCTCACCTTTTTAATTTATGTCGTATCCCTTGCTTCGTGGCAAGAAGCACTGTGAGTTTGATGCCATGGCAACGGCAGGCGGGCTTGAGGGCGTAGAGAGTTTAATCAACACACTATTGATCAGACTTGGGGAGGTCCCTGTCCATACCCCCTTGTACTATGCTAGTTAGAGGTTCCAGTTATGCTACGTAGAGGTTCCAGTCGCTTCCCTATATTGAGCTGTTATTCTGGAAGAAGTTCGGCTAACATATGTTTGCACGATAATAGCATCTTCAATTCATCTAAGAGCGGTTAAGAGCAGTTAAAAGCGGCCAAAGTTAAAGTGGTGCTTAGATTTTCTGCAAGAGCCCGAAGTTATACAAGAAAACTGCTCGTTCGGAGCTCATTGTAACTCTCTCTGCATGTATGTATATCCTTTGTAAACTTTGTTACGCGCCATTCATACGGCACGGGGCCTCTTTGGGGAGTTTAGGCATTTTTCTGTAACGGCAAGCCGTTCTGGGCCTGATCGCCGGAATTATGCCATGTCTTAACGTGCTTGTTAACGCAGTGGTGGTTGGAGGCAAAAGAGAAAAAATGTGTCGCGGCCATCAATTCGGACCAAGGGCTGCAGCGACGTATCCTATCACGGAATATGCCGCAACACACGTGCTCTTTGTCACGCCCTGCGCACAGGTCCAATTTTAATGCCGCAATGCACGTGTTCTTTTCGGGCGACGCAGGGGTTAGGCCCAGTTTTAATGGTGGTGAAAAGGCAGGCTCAAGGTTTTCAGGAGAGGTGGCTGTCAATATAGTGTTCTACGGCATCTACCATGATCGTGCACGTCGTCCTTGATCAAATACTGCCGTCACGCCATCTGATAGCGGCTTGCTGTCTTGTCTTCAACCATCACGTCCCACCCTACATGATGCAGCTGGTAACATAGATAAACAACCGCATACACCGCGTCAACAACATTTTGTGTATTTGCCACCAGCATGTCTCATCCTTCCTCTGTGCCTCTGCTTCTGGCTCGTGAAGGGGAAGTCCTTCGTCGACGCGACGCCACGCTCCCCGTGGACTTCCCTGGATCTGATGCTGCGTTTGCAGCAGGTGCAGCTGTCGGTCCTTGTAACACACCGACTTTTCTCAGCTCTAACCACCGCGATGGCATGGACTCTGTGGGGGGGTACTACGGATATTGCTACTGGCCCGGAAGTCCTTCGTCGGTGCAGTTCCACGCTCACCGTGGACTTCGCTGAAGCTGGTCCCATTGTTTGCCTTGCGAACACATTCCAGGAGGGGGATCGTCTGCTCTCCATGAGTCTCACAGTTTGGTATGGGAAGCATATCCTGAGTGTAGCAGGGGGAGGTTCTTCCCAGCGACTGTAGCACTGTTGACCTGCTCCCCCTCTATTTGGAAGACCGAGACCCGCTCGCAGTGGATGACCCTACGACAGTCCAGACTGATCTGTCGCGTTTGAGGTATGTGACGGATAGGGTGCCAGCATAATAATTTATTGTGATGCCTCCATCACCCGGTTTTGCATGTCTGGTCATTTCTTTGGAGTAACGACGCCTCTTGCCTGAAGCTTCTGGCAATTAGGGCCCGGAAAGCATGGGATTGAACGCACTGCTTCCGCCAGACAACTTGATCGAACGAAACCTAGTAACTTCCAGGTGCGTTGCAACCCATGTCATAGGTTGTTCAGACTTGAGGCGCTTAACTACAAAGAATTGGTCTTACTCGATGAGTTGCGACAACCATCAGAGCAAGCCCGCTTTCGTTGCCATCCTGGAGGTGCTGGTAATGGGTTCTGCTGTATGGAATATGAAATATGAACGAAGTGCGCGGCCGACAAGCCTTAAAAGGCCCCATGCACTGGGTACAAGTTATGGCTGGTCGTCCTTCTACACATTTTACTGCACGTTTCACCAATCTCGAGCGCTTTGTAGCAAAATTGGCCGCTAGCGAACCTCCAGCACTAGCATTCTCTGTATGCGGCAAGAACTTTTTATCGGCGCCAGATTCAGCATGCAGTTCCCTAACTCACGCCTTCGCCAATAAAAACAAAGGCCATTCGAATCTATCCTGTTTGGATGTGTACACCTTGGCCCGGTAAGTGGGTGGCCGTTGACACCGACATCTGATACTGAATCATCACAAGGAATGGACATCGGAAGGGCGCGTTATTAGAGTCCAGTGTCCTGGGTCCGTGTCCGACGTTGTCTAAGATGTATTCAATTTGCAGATTGCACAAATGAGCTTCGCTGTACAGTCAGAGTTTATTCAAGATATCCAATCCAATAGGGTGGGCCTTCCTCTCAATATGCCGAATATTTTTGATCGTAATCTTGACTACTCGCAACAGTTTCCAGAATCCAAACATTAAAACTCCGACTGATGACCCTCCCTGGCGAACCATCGGAGGGACTTACATCGATATCCTCGTGGGACACGATAATTCAGATCGTTGCAGTCTCCATGAAACATGTCGTTCGATCACTACCTCGAGCATCCCGATGCTGACCCAGGAATGGCCGGTTTCCATTGGCCAATGGATCGTGGCTCAAGTTACGCTTAGGCGTGTTCAGTCTAAAATCCTGACACTAAAGTATGGTGACTATTCATCTGAGTCTGAGTTGAACCTCAAATTAACCAAAGGAGTATCACGTTGCTGCCTCGGAGTTGAGAGTATTGCATTTCAGCGAGTAGACTAGTATATCCGGAACAAATGCAAAGTCTAGCACGGATAATACAACGGGATTCGGACGGGAACCTCTCCGATTCTGACTAATTGTGCCTCGATCAACCCAGCCACACCTTCCAATCCTCCTGAGGCCTCCTCACCGTACAACTCGCAATGATATTTACCGCATTTGGGACAAGGAACAATAGGTCGTTCGTCGAATTCACATCCGGATATGCGTCAGAATGTGGTTGGAAAACGCACCATTAGAATCAGGACCAGGAAAATCAACGAGTTTCGAAGGACATAGATCCTCCAGAAATAGAAGGGTTGCACGACCAGTGAAATCGCGGAATCGAGAAGTGGGATGTGCCACGAGCTGAGGAAGGTGTCGTTCAATCTATCCATATTGCCAAAACCATAAACGAACCAGTGGAAGGCATCGGCTGTCACCAAGGCGGGCTGGAGCACATCTAGTATGAAGAATCCATAGACTGTCGTAGAGGTCGGCCGCCGAGTTACCCATCATTCGAGACCAGCACGCACCAATGGATTTCTTGGGATCGCCGGGAAAGCTCCATGCAGTTGACTCATATATTGCCACTCTTGTTTCTAACGAACCCATGACTGGCTACATCGAGAACAGCGGCTACTGATTCGGAAAAAATTGACACCCGCGAGATGTATACACGTGACCGCAGTACATTTTGGCGGCCATTGAACAGAACCCGAGGTAAACAGCTGAACAATGGTCAGTTTTGGGTAGGCATCTAAATGGGATATACAGAATCGTAAACCGCCCTGAAATAAGCTGACATAGAGATTCTAGAAGGGCAGAGAGCCGAGGGGAAATCCGCCGAGACCAAACAGACAGACACAGCCACATAAACTTAAATGCAAACCAAGAGCTACAAGTTGATTTGGAGGCTGAAATTGAATTGACAGCTACAATAAATCAGTATTAAAATGATAAGCTGAAAAGAACTGCTCAAGTACGCAATAGAGACAAAATTAAAAAAGTGTTTAAAAAAAGAGACCGAGCGAGACTCGAACGCGGCCCACGATTGCGACCTAATTACAAAGCATGAACACTGCCACTATATTTTCACAGGATTTGAAGTAAATTTAAGGGACAGCCATTATAATGCCCTCAACACAGCCACTATATACAATAGCACAGCCCCTATTTGGCATCGCAATCTTGAGCTGGGACACTTTTCACCGAGACCTGAAAAAGCTCATGTCGATTGATTAAATAACGATTACCTTAAGTACTCGTAATCAGTATATTGAACACTGCGAGCTGCCCCATGTTGTAACAGTTTAGGGTTATTATCTCACTGGTACATATGGAAAACCTATGTTTCAAGTCCACAAAATCCCTGTCTCCTTGATTGAGTCACCTTGACACAGGATTATGAGGACTATGTGCTAAACAGGTAAACTGAACATATGCCGGTCCTGGTGAAAAGTAGAACTCTATTTGTGATCAAACAGAGGCTGGAGCTGGAAGTTTAGGTTCAGTCACGGCAATTAGTACCTGTTGTGTTTTATTGACAGACCAATTTTGCGAAGCCTAAGGGCTTCCGCAAGGGACCTTCTTGTGAGATTGTAGATCAAGTGGAGTGCGCAAGGAGTGTGCTCGACACTTATCCAATAGATAGGTGTATGGAAGGCGAGCTCATGCCAAGTGGCAGCGCTTGAGCCTGTAAACCAGTGTGTTTGGGACTTGTAACCTTAGTCGGGGCCCTGTGAGTGCTGTATCTTGACCATTCATTCATGGACTTAGTCTCTCAGAGCCAGACACTTTAATCAAATGAACCTCGTACCTCAGTTGATTGAAGTCTGTGATTAAGCACGGGGGTCTGATCAGGGTTCACTCTTATTCCATAATCTTCGCTTAGCTGCGTTTTGGTCCTTTTCGCTCTGCGGCACCCTTTTCTCTGTTCTCTTGGTGTGGAACTCGACATTAGAGCCTTTTGGAGATGATCTGCCGCTTTGAATTTTTTTAAATGGGGCTTGAATCCACGCAACAGCTCATACTTCAATGCGATGGGAGATCAACGTGCCAAAAACCCATCAACTCCACTCATCAATAACTTCGGCCCACGGTGCTCAAAAAATCTGAGAAAATTGGGTGCACAGAAAACACCTCTAATATTCTGTCGAGGATATATTTGAGGTTCAAGGACTGGGGCAAGGGCCTCAAAACATGATTATGTAATAAGGGCGAACCCTGATCGGACCCCCGCGCTTAAATCTGGACTATGATGGACTTTGGTCAGGACATGAGAGTTTGCGAGTAAGATTAATTAAGGCATGTGCTCACGGAGCACACACCTATTAGTAATAGTAGAGATTATCTACAGCACCGAGCACAACTACCAATATTATACTGCAGTATCACAGACTTCCCCAATTTTCCCCTGCCAATGGTCAACTTGAACAAAAATACAAACAAACCCCTGGGTATGATTCATACTATCGCACAGGACCTAGAAGCAGGACAAAGATCATTTTCTCCATCATTTCTGGGTCAATTGCCGAGATCTTTTGTAATAAACACTCTGTAGGGTCCCTACTACACTCCTGGTACAATTCTGGTCGCTCAATCAACAAGAATCCCATGATTAGCTCGAAATAAATGGCCGGATTTGGTAATTTATGTAGTCTGTTGGTTACCACGCCCTGTTACCCGGTAGCCTGCGTTATTATATGAGCATCCATTTTGGGAAGCCACATGCAACCTCATATGGACGCGACTTGATGCATCGGACGCGACATAGTGTTCTGAGGGCACAGTATTTGGGCTGGGATCAATACTCACATTGCAAGAAGTGGCCCCCAAATTTCAAACCCCCAGTTTCACTTTAAAAGCCATAGACTGAAGAAATCACCATGTTCTCCACCAAATTAGCCGAGGAACTTTTGGGAGACATAGTTCTATTATACTGCCGGACTTAAAGTTACTTTGGTGTGTCCTTGCATTGAAAATCTCGAAAAATAGCCAAGGCCGAGGTGAAGACACGTGAAATAAATGGTTTGTTTGGTTGTGAATCTCCATCATTACATAATAACGCAGGCTACCGGGTAACAGGGTGCGGTAAACAACAGACTTTATCAAGCAAGGTACGAGCTAGAATTGATAAATTGTCTGTCAAGAGAGACTATAATTTATGTGATTTCAGGCAGTTAAAATACAACTGGAGACCTAATATATGTCGGGATAGTAACGGACTGTATCCATATCATACTTCGAGTATTCATACCAAAATATGTGGGTAGAGATGCATTTTTCGCATCAAAACAGCCTAATCGAGACACGCAAACATGGCGGACAAATATGAACTCTACCCAGAATCACTCAAAACCCTCTTACATATTGGGCCTTGCTATTCCACAGTGCAATTAGGTCCAAATGTAACATTATATGGCCATGAGATTACCAAAGTAGGAGGAAATAGGGTGTGTTATCACCAATATCTCAAATAAAACTCTGGTTGAAGCATTGGCTAAGTTTGAGCCGTCCTGCACAATTTTTCCAAGATTTTGAACCAAGATGTTGCATATATAAGTGCTTTAAATGGGGTAAAATGTGTCCTGAAAATTGTGCATGGAATGGTTAAGAGTTGAGCTTGGTATGTGGTCGGCAATCATTGGCCATCAGCTATCAAGAAGCGGGACACTCTAGAAAATAGCACCGTTCGACAATGAATGGACCGTTCAACACAAGGTAGAAAAAAATACAAAGAAAGTATTTTTCCATCTGGTGTACTCAGATGTTGACCACGACTGATTCATGGGGGAGATATTCAGTAATCTTTCCACAGTGTCCCAAATCCCCATGAAGGATAGTACCTACTCAGCTGCTTTGGCAATGGCTAAAGATATTTGTTTGGTATCCGGCCAACATCTTGACTGATTAGACTAGGCCGGAATGCTTGCTTGCTTATCAATCCAACACTGAAGTTTTGTACTACACCAATCTATAGGGGTGAAACTGCCTTCGAACTGGAAACCAACAAGTGGAGAACATCAGATTGGTAGGGAGTCAAAATCACAAGTCTTTTTAAGCTTCAAGTAGCTTGTTTCAAGTGCAATTTCAACCTCACCAGTCACGAGACATTGAGTCAGCATATACACGTAATAAAAGCAAAATTCCGCAGCGAGAGTCGAACACACGCGGAAAAAGCTCCTAAAAGGGACAATGTCACGTGCAAAGTGAAAATTTGGCGGAGGCTCTGCAACATTAGGGCGCTTCAGGAACCACTACCTAAAGTTAGTGGGCATTTTATCAAGTTGTTGACTGGTAACTTCAATCTTCTTGAGAAACAATATCGTTTTGAGGTGGTCGACGAGTTGTTGCCACTGATCACGATACACTAGGGTTGTTCACAGTAGCCCTTTTTCAAAACCCGTTCGCCTCCCCACCAATGGCTCCCTCATGTAAGCAATCTTCCTATTTGGGAGATATCATGTGATCGAATCAGCGAGGTGGATTCTTTTTTTTCATTTGTGGTTTCTGATGTTCGCATGGAACATGTATAAAATAGCGCCGCCAAATCTTAGTGCAAAACATTATAGGTAGAAGTGTGTCTAATGTAATAAATATGAAAAATCACAAAGCCTCGTTCACACTACCTAACCTAACCTAACCCTAGTCAATTTTGCCCAAGGCCAACACAAGTCCTCCTGCAACAGCATTACAATATACCTGGGAACTAACTCTAACTCTAACTCTAACCCTAACCACCAACCACTAATCATTAACCTCTAACCTCTAACCCTAACCTCTAACCACCCGAACCGAACCGGCCGCTGCGCGGCATTGCTTCATCAAATGACCAAAAAAAGATGCAAATCTCAGGAATCGAACACATTAACTCGGAGAAATATTGATGCAGAGACATGACCACTACACTATAGTACCCATACTGTAGGGCTTTTTCATAGCATTACACCTGGGTCCGTCTTCTTGCCACGCCCGCAACAACCTTCCCCTTTAGGCAATGTCATTGGTGGGGAGGCGTGCGTCAGCTCCCTTTTTCGCTCCTTTTCGCCATCTCCCTGCCATTTGAGCAAAAAGGAGCGAAAAAGGAGCACAAAAAGGAGTGAAAAAGGGCTACTGTGAACCGGTAGGTACAAGGTAGGTAATGAGATCTGGGAAAAAGGGAGTAAAAAAGGGCTTTTCACTTACACGGCAGCATCTCGGCAGACGGCTCAAGTTCAATCTCCGACTCACTGTCTTTTGCCTTGTGTTACATACATTGCTGATGTACTGCCGCTCTCTCCGCACATGCCCACCATAGGCTTATGCGCTGCACTCCTCGACGATCTGTGGATCCATCGCCGGTTCCGACCGCATCACGAAGCCTGGCATCATTGTCAACGGAGAAGACGTCCTTCGCAATCCTGGTGTAATAGATGGATTTGCTCCCTTTCGTGACGCACTTTTTGCTTCCTTCCTCTGCTGCTTCCTTCGAGGAGTCCGAGAACAGCTTTTGACGATCCACGACGTGGGTTTCCAGCCAATCGAGGATGTGCTCGATGCGGGGATCATTCCATCGAACGCGGATGCCACCTTTTTTACCCGATGTCGCGGACGTAACATCCTTCTCGGACGCGTCATCAGCAGGACCCACGACAGCCATCTCGGCATCAGAGTCTTTGAGCACCTGTTCGGCGGACTCTTTAGCCCTCGAGGTCTGGACGTGAGGACGCGTAGACGTGCATGTAGGAGATGGGGGAGCCTTGTTTTTCTTTTTACGTGAGGTCAATGTGTCCTTTGCTTTGAAATTCTTGGTAGTCGTGGATGTGCTAGATTTGGTGCGTGAGCGCCCAGTCCCCTAAGGCTTATGGGGCGACATAAAGATATAAATGAGTGCAAAATGAATGTGTAGTAGGAAGAGTAGTGGCAACGACCGTGGTGGGAGAAGGTGAAAATTGAGTTTGGATCGGAGTTTGAAATTCATCAAAGAGGAGTGAAAAAAATTAAGGAACACAAAAAGGAGCGCAAAAAGAGCTCTGTTTGAAAAAGGAACCCAGATGGCTCCTTTTAGAAAAAGGGCCCTTTTTTGCTTCCTTTTTGTGCTTCTTTTTGCTTCCTCTTTCAAAAAGGAGGAAAAAAGGGAAAGAAAAAGGAACAAAAAAGGAGCAAAAAAGGGCTACTGTGAACAACCCTACTCTATCCTGGGTCTGTTGGAGCTTGTGCCCTGCATTGCCTCCTGTCACAGCAGGTATAGGCCTCAACACCAAAATCACATCCGTCCACGGACTCGAGTCTCGGATACGGAATTCGGATGAATCCGCGGGTACATCCGATGTCTTCCGATGGCCCGCTACTGAAACCCGATATACTCATAGAGAATCGGCGGATTATCAAGCCAACAATGACCGACTCGCTTATTATTATGTTTAACGTTGTTAGTTCATAATATGTAGGGAAAGAGGGTTATGATAATCGACGCTGTGTAATGAAATTAGCTCCAAACAGGCTCCTGCGGGAAGAAGGCAAGATGGTGCATTGGGCGCGAGAAAGCCTGAGGGTCGATGCATGGTGGCATTGCGAAGGAAAGACTTAAGACTCTTGACTTAGTCATATACCCATCATATGTTGAATAAATAACACTGCAAACTATTTAGACATTCGTTTGATTTGTTCCACCGACACGCCGGAGCGAAGCGAAGGCATATCTTGTTTGAATAAACCATTTTTGCCATCTTCATGATGGATGGGTTTTGTTAATCCCGGTCTTCAGCTAGAACAGGATTACTTGATTGAAGGTGTTGATATCTGAGAGAATTCAATTGAGAGAACTGGTGATTTGACTTCGTGAAATACATGTACTTGGGCTGGATTTTAACTTCAACATTCGGGGAGAGATTCGGAACAGCCATCCCGCCATCACCCGGCCATGATTAGATCACTGAAGACTTCACGCTGCGAACGGTGCTTGCTAAGGCGAGTCGCTGAGAGAATCCTCACTCTTCCCGCATTCCGCCCTTTGTGCCCTTACGTTTCTTACCTGCTTACTGGCCCCATTACCCCGTCCCCCGGTTCCTCCTTGTTCCGAATCACGTCGTCTTGCCTCCATTTCGAGCCTCCACTGACCTTTCCTTCCTGCACGCACCTCCCCTCCCCTCGTCGCGCGTCCCCCCCCCTTCCCCCGTGTCCCACCTCTTCCTGCCTTCCTCATCCCTACCCTTCACCCCTTCGTTGTTGTTCTCCTCCTCATCTCTTCTATCCCGCATCCCCTCCGCTTTCTTTTCTCGCACTCTACCACTCTCCACCTACACCGCTATTGGTCAGGCACATTTTTTTAAACTGCCGACAATATATGTACCACATATCTCGGAAAGGTGGCGGTCACCTGCATCGCAGCTGTTCATCAGGTTTGTGCGCCTATAGATTCAGCGTGCCAGCAGGTTTAGCTGCCGGTCAGCTGCCAGTCGAAGGTGACTCAGAGCTGCCATGTGTACATTATGGTATAATTTTTGTCGGGATCACCGTTCAGTCGCAATGTATTCAAGAAAGGATATGTACAAGTGGCGTGCATAATGAGCATTTGTTCTACTCGCCCCCATTACCCCCGTCGCCGTCGCCTTGAATAGAGGTCTCCACATCAACAATCCCCGTATCAATGAGATCATCGACCTGCTGCTGAAATTCGTCAACGGCTTCTTTGTCAAGCTGGTAGTTGTCGAGCCCGTGGTTTTTGCGGTCCGTCGTCAGGAGCTGGCGAAATGCCCTAAAACAAACGAGTTTAGACAAGAATCGGGGTTATACTCATTACTCCAGTAGACCACACGTGATCAGTCGCGTCGCGCTCGAGACACCAAACAAGTCCAAGTCTGATGGTCTTGATGGCCGACGACCCCCGGAGCTCAAACTCTAGACACATAGGCTCCGGCTGAGATTCCGCTCTTACAAGAGGAGACAAGACACACAAAAGGGACTTACCAACCAAGCCGGTCCAAGCCGAGGGTTCGAGAACACTCTGGGTTATTCAAATATACCCGATCGGGTTCGAGGACCAGTGCTCGAAACCGATCGCACTCCAAAAGCAGGTTGGCTAGGCATCCATCCATGTGGACCCACCAATCTTGCACATGGCCAAGCCAAAGATACCCAATATTTTCTGTTGCAGATCGCATTTTACTCATTTCCTCTTATTTCTGTTTATTCATATCTGTCATTTCATGTAGTTCGAGAAGTAGTATAAAAGACCAGCGAGAATGCACAGGTCTGCAGCTCATTCGTGCCTGGCTTTGCCTAGACTATTGTCGAAGCTCTGAAAGTCAATAGGCCTTGTGTTCTCAGTGTCCTATCGCGGAGATTTGTTTATAAAGCATTTCTTTTGTGTAGATTCTTTAACAGAGAAATGTCTTGTTGGCTACATTAGCTTTGAGGTCACCTAAGCTACAGACTACTGTTCAGTGAAGTCCCATTGCAGTTTTCTGGTTATACCACTGTTGTTCAGCGAAGTCCCATTGCAATAGTCCCTTTTCCCATAGCTATGTTGTGGAGGGTCACGGTAGTTCAACCCCCCCGATCGAGTAGGCCTCGTCGAGAACCCGAAAAGATCTCTGATAAGCATCAGAGTTGGTCAGGGAGTTGCGCGTAGGCGTAAACGTGGCCTGTTGTCTGTAACGTCCCCTTTGGATGATCACAACGAACAATCCGAGTTGTCCCACATACTGGTTGCTTGAGAGCATCTGCAAATTCTATAACCCTGTTGTCCTCGTGTTCGAGAACGATTTACGTTTGGTAGTCGGAAACTACTGTTGGTCTCTCGAAGCCCAAGAAGACATCCTCGAACGATCTTGACAACTTTCTCGAGAAAGTTCAATTATAATATAAGCACTTCGTATTGGTTGTGTGTGTGTGTGTGTTGTGTGTTGGTTGTTGGGTTTTTGGTGTCCACGCCGTAGATCTCAGTCTTTGCACATTTCAGCCCATACTTAGGTGCACCGTTTCACCGATGAGCGTTGTCTGCCATGAGCTTGGCGGCGCCATCCGTAACGATTTTCCAGCCTGCAATGTTGCGAGGCATGCCACCGAGAACCGCGATGATCTGGCCGTGTATGTCGGTGATGGGGATGGAGATGCTGGAGCCGTGGTGAGAAAGAGAGGATGGGGAATGGAGTACCACTCACTAGCCAAGCCAGTTGATATACCTCATACCGTCAACACCTGTCAGCACCCTGATCTCCTCCGCAGTGTATACCCTCCCCCCCCCATGCCGTCCTCTTCCTTCTTCTCCGCATTCCGATTCCCGATCCACGCAGGCCTGGAGTGTGCGAGCTCGGCGGCGTCCACATCAACACGGAGCGCATTACCCATGGACTCGGCTTGGCATTTGAGATGAACGGACTTGACGTCTGACATATCCGATTTGAGCTGAGCGGCGGTGCGCTTGAGAGCGCAACATCTCTTGGACGCTGCCTTGGCATAGTCCATTTTCGTGGGTGGACCAGAGTGCGCTGGGGAGGAGGCAGAGGTGGAGGCAGAGGCAGAGGCAGTACCGGAGGTGGAGGCGGTAGCGGGAGATCCATTGGGGTGGGGGTTTATCCAGAATGGTGGAACAGGGAGGAGGTTGGCGGGTTCATCGAGGATGCCGGTCGATTCTTGATGCTCAATGGCTTGGGCCAAGACCTCGGCTACGTCGAAGTATTCGGTGGGGGAGATGGCGTGGCCGAGGGCAAGATCAAAGGGCGAGAATTATTTCCCAGACCGGAGAGTTCTTTTAGGGAGACTCAAAGCTAGAGATGGTTACATCAGAGTCGATTTAAAGAGAAAAAATAAAAATAAAAATGGCGGGTGAGGGAAAAGCAGTATAAAGCAGATGCAGAGTTAGCCGAAGTTCCAGGGTCGGATCTCAGTTGGTCTAGCGGTTTACGGTTTACACTGGGGGAGAAGGAAAAGAAGAAGGGAGAATGTACCAAGCCCTTAAAACACAGAGTCTGCCGTAGTTCCAGGGTTGGATCTCAGTCTATCTGGTGGTTTACAAAAGGGCTTGATTGATCCCAGAAAAGAATCTCGAAGGAGGGAAAAAAAACGCGAAAATGCTCACCCATGGACGTCGAGTGGCACGAGTGGCACAAGCCTCCTCAGAACGAATAGGGTGGATGAGGACGAGGGTAGGAGGTAGAAGGGCAGGAAAACAAGCCAGAAAACAGAATCCCAGACCCCTGGACGGTCTTTGGTCAAGCTACTGTTGTGGTGGCAGGAAGAAGAGAGTCGAAGAGCTCGGATGCTGTCACGTGATCGTGACGTATTCGTGACCCACCGTGTTCTGTGCTTGATTCTGTGCCATCACCAGCCATGTCTATGCGGCGCGGCTCTGGTTCTTCCAAAAAAACTGTGTTGATTGGCTCCTCATGGCAAGGGAGGATAAGTTCGAAGCCCAAGGGCAACACAACACTCAAATTTGCAAGCCGTCGGGCTCAAGAAAAATATTGGGCGGAGCGTGCTGTTGAGCAGCAGCTTTGTATGGAGCCTAAATTAATAAAATTCAGTCTTTGGAAGGGATAAATAAAATTACGAGTACTTATGTAGTTTTTTTGATCAATCGAAATGAGGTTTCGAAGGTCTCGCAACCTTTTGGTCACAAATTTAAGCGTGTAATGTTTTTAGGGGCTGTGCTAATGTTTTTATTTGCTGTGTATAGAGCCTGTCCTTGAAACCGACTTCAAATTTTGTGAATGTTTAGTGGCTGTGTTGATCCCTTGCAATCATGCATTGCTTTTGCTTCATTTGCGCATGTTGGTGTGTTTATTTTCGCACTAAATCATACTTGCATGCTTCCCTCTCGGCCTCGTACAAATTTCAGCTTCAAAATCAGCGCTGTTATACCTGATTCGCGTTGAAGACTGGTGGCAGTGTCCATCTGTTTGGTCTCGGCACAGTTCCCCGCTGCCCTCCTCCCTTCCGATGTTATAATATGCCCTCAAATCCGGGTGTCTTTGCTTCAAGTATATTACAGGTAGAGGCCTACTTAAATTTGCACGGTTTCCGGCTATAAATTGTGTGTTCGCATCGAAGACCCACCAAATCTGCTTTGGTCACACATACTTTTCACACGACGGCTCGAGTGCGCTCGTATCAGTGCAGGAATTGCGGCTTCATGTCTGAGGGTGTCACTATTTCGGACCTACCATGACACAAATCACCCGTCTGTTCAAAGTCAAGACTCATGTTCGTGAAAGGAGTGGTGGGCAGAAGCAAATGATGAAGTGCGCCATCAGCCGTAAGCCGGCATCAAGCGCAGCCAGCCATCTGCACCATCACGGTAGTTGCCGCACATGCGGCTATATCCGTGATGGGCGGTAAGCCAGCCACACTATCAAGGTCACTTACTTCGCTGCTGATCAACCGTCTCCTTCTGTTCCTGGTGTTGATAATCTTGTATGTAAAGAAAGCTTGTGTACGCTGACCCATGAATAGTTCCAACTGAACTGCATCGGAAGCTGCTAATTGTGATGTTTGCCTAGGGTCCCGATTCCCCGAAGGTCAAGGATGGGCGAAATACGGCGTCAGAAACTGCAGCGTTTAGCGACGTAATCTGCGGCATGTCATATTCAGGGGTCAGGAGAATGATCAAGACGGTCCGGTTTCATTCCCTTTCGTCTTGCCTCCGAGGGCATCCTTTCGCCCATATGTGTGGAACTTCGTGAAAGAGTTCATTGCCGGCACAACATAATCCCTCTCACAAACAAGAATGCAATACCGGTGGAAAGACGTTACTGACGGAGTCGTAGTCAACGGCGTGCTGGGAATTACCAACTCTGCCAAGAAAGGAGAGCGCCCAAATATCTTAATATTTGGGGACATCGAGCGCCAAGTAAGATTGTCCTGCTCTAAAAACATCTGTTCTGACGTGTTTAGACTGGCAACCTCATTTATCTCAAACGACCGGCCTTCGATCTGGCCGTAGAGCTAGAACGAGACATCGGCTTCTCGTATGATTGTCAACTTCTGTAACCTGGCTGGCATGTTACAGGCACAAGATAGACCATACAACTTCAGTACGTTTTCTGCATGTTTCCTACTCAATCCAACTCAATGCAGCATGCGGTCAATTGATCCTGACGACGGACATAGAATTCGATGTGCCTATCGGATGCATATTTTTGGGATGGGTCATTTTGAAGATATTCGATGAATGCCAGGATGGATATGATGAGATTTATGAGTTGAGCGTAGCAGGAGAAGTCGCGACCGTGACCGTTTACTAGCTACATCATGTATGGAACTGTTACAAGCACGGCGATTCTCACCTCCAACTTAGGTAAATTACCGAGGATTTCAAATTGATTTGACAGCTTGACGCGTCTCCGATCAGACTCACTGCCTCTGGGATTTGGAACTTAACCAACACTTTGAGTGTGCGACCGGCAAACAAATATACTGTTGCTGCTTTCATTTATTATGTTACATGTATGCAAATCGTGGTTTTGGACTGATTTGTTCGCCATATTCTCACCGAGTTCGTTTTAGCGAAGAAGAAAGAAAAAAAAGGACATAAGTACGAGTTTGCCGGGCCGTGCCACGGCCATCACCCCCAAGTAACTAACTGTACCCTAGACCTGGACCTCGAGCATCTAGAGGCACTGGACGCCATCCGAGATTACAATACCGCTGCTGATTTCATGGACAGCAACTTGGACACGCTGAATATCAATGATGTCTTGGAGGGGAACTCTACCACCGAAATTAGCCACGGAGGTGATGAATTCCAGGACGCTATAGCCGCGGAAATGAAAGCGGAGCACCAGAGAAAAAAGTACGCGAAGGTTCCACCTTGCTCCTGAGTGGCATATTAACCTTCAAAATTTAGTCCCAGACGTACAGATTGGAGGACGCGGCGAGATTGTACATCGAAGCGAACCAGGGGCTTTGATAGTCAAATGGATGGTCTTGTGGAAATGTATTCAGTGTGGGTCGGGAAAGGAGAGCCTGCACCCGTCCGTTCCTGTGAAGACCCAGAGAAGGGCGGGTACCCGATCAAAGTGGTGGATGCTTTTGGTCCGCTATTCTTTTTAACGTGGGAGAATGGATTCAAGACTAATTTTTGTGTTGTAATAGAAACATATATCTTGGACGCGACTCTGGAAGCTGATGGCAGAGGAGTCGCCACTGCACTGATTGGACAGAGGCTGTTCCCTTGCGCACCCTTCGATCCAACAGTCGTCGTGTCCACTCGGACATTGGAGCTTTATCGAAGCGTGCATGTTCACTGTCCTCAGCTAGCCGTTCAGGCATTTGTCAAGACCTTGTGTGATCTTCATAGCGTACGTACGATTAACTCAATTTATAAAGACTTCACTGACAACAGTAAGTGTAGGAGCCATATCGACCATATCTGGCTACTCAATTCTCAATCTGCTATGATGTGTACCTGGATGTAAGGCGATGGACGGAGCGCAAGGTCCTCGAAACCCTCGGTCGAGACTCCAGCTGGCGCCTGAAGCACACTTGCCCAGCTTGCATGTACCAACTGGGGGGAAAAGAGGAGATGATCTTCTCAATTCTTGTGGCGATGGATGGAAATGAATCCCTCAGACGTGTTTGGCGAAAGGAGGCGAATGTGGATGTGGGGCTTGACGAGGAAATGGAGGAGCTAATGGCTGCGAATTCGAGAGAGAGAGACGACGACAGGGATGCTGGGGATGGCTACTATATCAGCTGGCAGAAGGTGGATGAGTGGGCGAAGGCAAAACTTGCCAATATACTGCCGACAGACAAGATTCCGGTGAGTAAAAGCTACTACACTATAAGCTGTTGCTGACCGCTGGTTAGGGGGAGGAGACGCCCGGTTCAGACCGGTGGAAAATATGATCAACGATGTGATGTCCAAGATGTGGGGTATTTTCGACGAGACAGGGATTTTCCTGGCCCTTTGCCGACATGGGTTCGTCCTACTCTTATGCGACATGATTAAAAGTGGAGAATTGTGTGTTTCCTTTCCTGATACACCCTCAATAACTTCAACTTACAATGACGCAGAGCAAAGTATCCCTTAGCTATTATTGATGAACTCCTGGACGGTTTTGAAAAGGGGACCGGAGCCGGATACGATGTCGGGTGCCACTTAGAGGCAACAATACGGAACAGTAAATTGGGTCCCCGCGCCCAGGAGCGGCTCCTCAAGATGCTGGTTGGCGCTTTTCATGGGCATGCACATAATCGTCTTTGCCAGCTCCAGTTCTTGGCGACGTATATCAAGGGGCTCGGTTTGGAAGATCTCGAAGGTTGCGAGCACTTTTTTTCAAAATTCAATGCGCTTGCCAAGACAGTTCAATATGCGAGTCGCTTTCATTGGCAGCAGGAAATTACCACCTTCATCAAGCATTTTGGCAGTTTTGAGACATACGCGAACCTGAGTAAGTCGTTGGAATTGATACCAAGTCAGATGTTAACATGGGTGTTTAAAGGCAAATTCCTATGCAATAATTATCACCAGGCATTGACCATCCTCGAAACGGAGCCGGCATTAAAGGAATGGATGTGAAAAGAAGTTGTTCTTTCCTTTGACGAGTTTCATTCCTGGTTGGCAGAGGAGAAGGCTTGGCTTCTGAACAAGAAGAACTCTTCAGCGGCGCAAACTGTGACCCTGGAAATGGAGTACGTTCAGAAGCTTGTGAATCTGAGCGCTAGCAAGTGAGTGCTTCTGTTCTGGATTTCGAATGGCTCTGATATATCTTCAGAGCCAAGTTTTCTACGGTCCGTGGGATCCTTCGAGCGGTGACGAGTAGCAACAGCACATACGACCCGTCGAAGGTCGAGGTTGCAAAACGTTCCAGGAGACATGCTGAGCAAATTTACAATCGTGACATGGAGGCTGTGCACGAGATGGAGGAGAAGCTCGGGGTGAACAGCACGTGGACAACAGAGTCGCCGGAGTACAAGGCAGCAGTGAGGGCTGTGAAAGAGAAGAAGTTTAATGATGCAATGAACGAGTTGGAGCTGCTGATTGTGGAGAGGATATTTGAGCTGACTAAGATCAATATGTCGCAAACTGGTGCATGAACACAAGTACTTGGTCTGGATAATCAACTGACTAATCACTCAGGATACAAAATGCATAGGCACATTGCCAAGGTGTTGCAAGCGCGATCTACTGCCGTCAAGAATTGCATCACTCGATATAACCTCGCAGCTATGTCTCTTGAGCCGCCTGCACCGGAGCTGAGTTGGGAGGAGGTTGTGGAGTATGCTTTTTTGGCTGACTTTGACTTTCTTCAGGCAACGGATGGCGAGCTGGAAGCCAGGCCATGGGCTCAACCAGCATGCAGGCTTGCCATGGACAAGTACTTCAGGCTGCTTCGAGCTCAGGAAAAAATTGTTTGCTTGAATATCGAGATTCGACGGGTCGTGACGTAGATCAGCGATGAGGAAAAGTTCCTCCAGCGGCGTGAGTCGGAGCTGGAGGAGGCGGGAACATGGATATGGCGATCCTGGTGCGCAAGTACAGGTTGGAGAGGGCGCATTCGGATGAGGGTCATATGACGAGGTTCTGGAAGCTGGCGAAGACCGCTGGCTTTACTGGATCAGTGGTCCCCGGCATCTCGAAGGAGCGGCAGAGGGAACGGGTGGAGGAGAGAAGGGAGAGAAGAGTGAATCGGCAGCAGGACGAGGGAATGGATGTCAATGATGATGACGAGGAGCTGGTCATCACAGAGGACATGGCTTCGAGGTGGCGGTGTCCTGCGGTGGAAGAGAGCGAGCGGAATTCGGAGGAGGAGGAGGAGGAGCAGTGGGTGTCAGAGGTAATCTACCAGGTGGCAGCAATCTCCCTGAATGGAAGGACCCACCAGGTGGAGGATTCAGTGGCAGGGGTATGAGCAGGGTACATCACGCAGGTCAGGTGTGCCCAACTCAGTTTTTTCCCTTGTTTCAATGCACATTTTTTCATCATTTACGGATCACGTGCCCCAGCGGTGGGATGATGCTGATAGAACAGCAGCAGGCGGGGCGCGCACGGGTGTGTCAGATTCGCCCGGCTCAGTTTTATTTTCTCATTTTAATGCATATGTTCCCATCATTTATGGACCACGTGCCCCGGCAGCGGGATGATGCCGATAGAACAGCAGCAGGTGGGGCGCGTGTCAGGTGCGCCAGGCTCAGTTTCTTTCCTCTTTTTAATGCACATTTTTTCATCATTTACGGATCACGTGCCACGGCAGCAGGGCAATGCCGGCTTAACAAGTGCGTATTGGTCACGTGCAACGGCGGGCGGTGGGTGCATGCTCCCGCTCAGGGTTAGCTGGGATCAGTTTTTTTTTCCCCTATTTAATGGCTATTTACTTGACTTTTTATCTTGACTTTTTGTTGCCGACGTCGGCGGCCGTGGCGGGACAGCCATCACAACAGCCATCAAAGCCATCACCTGGCGGCAGGGCGGGATGGCCTGAAAACGTCTAAGTCCCCGCTGCAGGGGTATTGGAGGTATT
This sequence comes from Mycena rosella, assembly GCA_029378255.1. NCBI lineage: Eukaryota > Fungi > Basidiomycota > Agaricomycetes > Agaricales > Mycenaceae > Mycena > Mycena rosella. The sequence continues at coordinate 106,384 of JARKIE010000092.1, forward strand.
GAAGATTTTTTGTATTGGGTTTATTGGAGGTATTGGAAGGTTTATTCAAGGTAGCCCTACAAGAGCAAAACAGAGCCTACCTAGTCGGGACACATCACCCGAAATGGCACCACTACTTAGTCCGGTTACTTGGGCCAGACAGGTGTTCAACACGGTATGATCTCGTACCTCGATCGTGTTGAAGTCTGTTATTAAGTGATGGGTCCCGATTGGGGTTGGCCCTTGTTACATAATCTTCGCTTAGCTGCCCTGGTGTTGTTTTCGCTGTGTGGCAGCTCTTTCTCTGGTTTCTTGGGGTGGAACTCAATTTTAGGGTATCTTGGAGACGATCTGCCTCTTCAGAATTTTTGAATGGTGCTTGAATGAGTGCAAGAGCTCATCCTTCAATGTGATGGGACATCAATGGGCCAAAAACCCATCAATTTGACTCATCCATAGCTTCGTCCCATGGTACTGAAGAAATATGGAAATATTTGGGCACACAGAAAATATCTGTGACTTTCCGATGTAGATATGTCCAAGGTTCAACTTCAAGAGCTGGGGCAAGGGCCTCAAAACGTGATTATGTAATAAGGCTCTACCCCAATCGGGCACCTGACCTTAAAAACGGACTAATGCGGTGATCAAAAACTGCGAGGAGTTTGATCCGCTGCCGAAGGGTGGGAATAGCCTTTTCTTAACCCCGAGCAGTGCGCACGGCCATTTCTCCACCAATTCTTGGCCGATTTGCAAGCTTTGGGGCTCGTTCTCACCCCCTGGATCCGGGCATTAAGTCAATATGCCATTCACCACGTAACCACTCCCAACCATTCCCTACACTTTTCACCAAGACTTCGAGCAGATGTCGAGTGGCACTATCCGACCACCTCGATATTGTACGACCCACGGATGTAACGGACCCGGGGCTGGGCTCAGTTATTTAAGAACAATAAAACTTTATTCTCATAGGTTTCTTCACTTTGCATTCATTCTCTTCTGCACTCATCGCGGCCTATTCATGGAAACCTCCCCTTTTCGGTTGCGCACACATATAGATTTTTTGCAGGATATCTTGGTATGTAGAAGAGGAGCTATGTCTTCAGGTATGTCCAAATGCTTCCTGGGAATCTTTCTGCAGTGTTTTTTCAGCCCTCCATGCGCTCTGTTCATTGGGAGACCGTCGTTCCGCCGAAACACCCTTCCCATGCACCCGCCTTAGCCCTAGACTCAAATCCCCCTATGCCATATGTAGTTCAGATTTACCGGTCATTCATGTTGAATCATGCTATTGTATCCCATGAATCTTTTGGGATGCACGGAGGCCACAAGTCTGGGCTTTGACGAAAGATTTAAGCGGGTGGCCGGTTACCCGTTTTGTGCCGTTTTCGGCATCCCGCCGGAAAATATTCGTCGCACCATCGAAACATCACGGAAATTGAGTGAAGCGGTCTCTACTCATTACCAACATGTAGGCCTTTCTTTTATAGCATAAAACATTGTACTGAGTGATCTCCACACATTTGCTTGAGGCCGACAGTGCAAAGATGGCCGGAAGCTCGGTCGGCGATAGTATTTGTTACAATTTTCTAATTCAAACCACATGAGTGCGGTCAACCATAACAGACCCGTTGTCTCTGCAGTGAGTGGCAGAGGGGAGTTTTCCATAGCCCTGAGCAGGAATATCAATAGCCGGGAGGTTCAAGGATGAGACCCAATCGATTACTTTGTAGTGTTTCGCTCTCTCGTGATTTGGCCAAATTTGGTCTTCCAGATAAATTGCCCCGCTCTCAACCAAATCAAGACGGAATCACACAACTCTTTGTGTCAGATGGCAGCCCGGAAGTCGCTCTACAATCCTATGTAAAGATCCTTGCCGGACTATGGATCCATCGCCCAGCAAACAGCCGCCTTCGTTGAGCATCTCGTTCGGCAGTTTGTTACTGTACGTGCAATTAAGGCCCGACTAGCAACCGACTAGTCTCTCTTGACAGACACTTTATCATTTCTAGCTCGTATCTCGATAAAGTCTTGGTTACCGTGCCTCAGGGACACCCGGCGGCCTGTATTATTATGTAAGCATATCGATGCACAGCCAAACAACTCATGTATTTCACGTGTCTTCGTCTCATTTTGGCCCATTCAACGTGATTTTCCGAGATATTTAAAGTCAGGAAGTAACAAAGTAACTTGAAATCTCCTCCAGTATTATTTTCGTCATTGAATTCGGTCTCACAAGAATTCCTCGGCTAATTTGGTGGAGAACATGGTGATTTCTTCATTCTGTGGCTTCCTGTTTGAAAACGGGGGTTTAAAATTTTGGGGCCACTTCTGGCAATGTAAGTATTGGTCCTAGGCCTAATCCTGTGCCCTCAGAATACTAGGTCGCATCCGGCGCATCAAGTCGCGTCCATATGAGGCTGCACGTAGTTTCCCAAAATGGATGCTTATATAATAACCCAGGTCGCTGGGTAATCGGTGTGTGGTAACTAACAGACTAGCAACTGACTAGTATCTTCAAGTTGTCTTCGTCGGCGAAGTTCGTCCGGAGAGTCAAACTGTCAAAGCAGTGCAGTTTCAGCAGGGGTCTCAGACATCCGTAAATTGTTACTGGGTGCCCTGGTACGGCCGACTTGGAGGATCACCACCACCACTGATGTCGTTCTGATCCGCCATCATGATGTGCCGCCCGATTTAACCTTACCCCGATAGCCTATTAGTCATTTACAGGGCGAAACTCCCGCCGCGTATTATCCGCGAAACAACTTAGACAAGACTGAGAGATCGTGATAAATATACAATTGGACTCGGACAACTATGATACGAGATCATAGATAAATACAACATACCAAGAACTAAACTACAAAGTAACATGGCACAATTTCATCTATTTCCAAGACCGTGTTTCACCTCATGGTGCGTTACACTGTGACAGGGGATGTGTATTTCCCACCATCCTCAGTCTCGAGGGAATTTGAATCCTTCTCAATTGAGAGGGTTTCGAACGAATTGATGGGTGGGTTGAGAGTGGTGAGGTGGGCAAATGCTTTCTGATGCTCTTGATCTGCAGCATCAAGTCTGGCATGAATCTGGGCCATGTCCTTGGCTTGTGAAGACTGTTCAAATAGTGGCCGGGCATCCCGCCACAGCTCCACTGCTTTGACCAACTCGCCTCTTCGCTGTGCTAGATCCCCCAGCCGTATCATGCAGTTGGCCCTGCTACGATGGACATCCATGTATGTGAATCCTTCCAGAGCTACAACAAAAAGGCTGTATGCAGTCTCTTCATCTTCATTGACAAGGAAGACATCTCCTAAGAATTGAAGTGCCTTGTGGAGTGCCAACTTCTCCTGGACTTTCTTTGCATATGCCAGGTATACTATCGTATATCTAGATGACCAGTCAAAGTCTGTGATTTTCCACTGGTTGGTATCTGCAAGTCTCTCCAGACAATAAGACACTGCTTGAGGCTCCATCCTCCAAGATAGGTTTAAACATTCTTTGAACAGGGTTTTTGCTGCTCCAGTATTGTGCTCCCTCAGATACAGGTCTGATAGAATTGTGTCACACATCAGCAAGCCCAGAGGATGTTGAATTGTCGTAATTATTACTCGTGCTTTTGCCAATCTCTGTTCCACCTCTTCTTTAGATACACCGACCAGCACATCAATCTCAGCAATGTTGAACAGGCAACAAGCATATACAAATGGTACTTGTTCAACAACTGTGTCCTGGAGGTTTTGTATATGGATTGTTCGGGCCTCAGAATATTCCGACTTGAGCAGGTGCACCTCTGCCTTTGATGTCATGATAGCACGATGCAATAAGGATTTTTCCATACCACACAGTGCCATCAGTTCTCTCCCTCTGTTCAGCAAGGAAATGCTTTCTTGAAATTGGCCCATGCTTGTGCAGCACCTAGCCTCAATCCACACTGCTCTGGCCTCTTCGAAACAGTTTCCAGAAATGTGTGCAAGCATCTGTCCCTCACGAGCACCTGTCTGAGCTGCAGAATAGTTGGCATTTGTCCACTCAATACTTGCAGTAGCAATCAATAACCGGGCCTGCCGGAAGAAATCCCCAGAGGACCTTGCCAACGTGAGTCCTTTTTGAAAGAATTCCATGCCTTTATATGTATCATTTCTTCCGTAATAATAATAATATCCAGCTGCACCATAAAACTTTGCTAGAAAGAATTTCACATAAGAAACATAAATGGAATTGTGGTCACAGACACTCACACGCAAGAACTGGATCATTCAGGTTGTGGATATTGGATGTAGCCTGGTCTACTAGTAGTCCGGCGGTGGGTACAAGATGGGTGTCTACGGATGCTGAAGTCAAGGTTTCTATGATGAATTCAACCTCTAATCTGGGATCCGATAGGACATGGATTACTCCTGGAATGACATCCATCAAGGCAAGCCGGCCATGGCCAGCAGTTCGGGTGAATAAGCTGAGGGATAGTGTGCACTGTATAGAATCTGATAGATCTGGGCTATTCAACTGCAATCCTCTCAGAAGAACCTGCCGTAGGTTGCCCAAGTTGTTGGTTATTTCCTTCATTGTGCCTGCTATCTGCATCTGGCCGCGATATATGTGGTAGATCTCCAACAGCAAATGAAAGTGCTGTTGAAGAGGTGCAATGAGACGAGATGAAGGTGTGTGATATTGCAGAACATGTTCTCGAATGGGTACCAGGACCTTTAGTCGCTGGTTGTCATCTGTGTAAGCCAATGATGTCCCAAGCAAGGTGGCTTTGCATCCCAGAATATTCTGGATAAGGAGCTTGCTTTGGACCAGCTCAACATCTGAGAGCCCATCCGGAAGAATCGAGAGGAGACTCAACAAGTCCTTGGCACCTGGTAGGGATTTCACCCGGGCACTGGAAAGAGACAATGCAATGGATGCATCCAAGCTAGATCTTCTGTCTTGGCCACTGGATAGAAGTGAAGTCTTTTCTATGTTCCAGCGACTCAAGACATTAGAGCAGCCTTCATGACCAACCATATGGGCAATGAGATCTACTGCCAGGGGCAAGTTATCAGTAAGCTGGAGAACACGGTTGACATCTTCAATTTCATGAGAGTCATCTGCAATATCAATAAAGGTCTCCAGGGCTGCAACATTTGACAAGGGTTTCAAGGGCTGCAGAAAAGGATGAGTCCAGCGGACTTTAGCCGGCCTTTCTGCACCTCGCATAGTGACCTATGCTTACAACAATCAGCCTCTCTCCAATATCAATGAACCTATGCCCACAATTATTGCCAAGTGTTTGATATCTGCAAGTAGAGACAAAAACTCTTCAACACCAGCTCGTGACTCCATTGGCTCCCAGGGTGTTTCAAGATTGTCTAGAACTAAAAGTGCCATAGGCAATCTAGAGAAATACTGAAGCAGAGGCTTTATGAGGTTTTTTCCTGCCGTGAGTCCTATATGAGCTCCAAGAAGGCCAGCTATTCCAATGCTGGTATTGGTTGAATCACAGGCAACGAAGAAGCGATGTTCATATTTGATGGCAATATCTGGGTGGTGTAGAGCTGCCCGCGCAAGACTTGTTTTTCCCATTCCACCTGCACCGAGAATTGCAATGCGGGGCGACTCTTCCTTGAGAATTTTCACAATATCATAGAGTTCAGATTCACGGCCATGGAATATCTTCGGTGTAGATGGTAGCATGGAAAATGAATTTAAGCTTAGCACTTCAGTGTCAGCATAACTGTGGAGACAAGCGGGGGGTCTTACCTGTTTTGTGACCCATCGTGATCCTGATATATCTAAATTTCACTTGGTGAGTGGAACTTGGCAAACAGTTATACTTTACAAACAGAGGATGATTTGTCAGAGGTTGTTCCATCAGATAGAGTTGAAATCAGTTCCAGCAATTCCTTGTGCATGATTTCAGTTGCTCTTTCCATTTCGACAATGCTGCTGAATGTAGTGACATTGGTCTGATGAATAGTGAATTTTTGTGGTGTGTATAAGTGGGTAGTTCCTGACCTTGAACATTTCCATAGCTTGCTGCAATCCCTCCTGACATTCCTTGAGCAACATGTTCTCACTTTTCAGACGGAGAAAGTGCTTGATCCTGTTTCCATCTTGTTGCAGTTCCAAAAACATATGGATCTTGTGGAGTGTCCTAAACAATCTTGTCAGGAAATACTTGAACAAAGAAACCCCAGACATAACTACATACTCAGTCAATCTCCCGATCTGATGTAAGGTTGTTGGTGGCAGGGATCCTTTGGTTTCAGATTTCATGTGCAAGTTGATGATAGCATAAAGTAATTCATGAATATGCTCCATGAGCTGAACACATTCAGCCTTGTTCCGCTGTACTTTCTTGAATATCATGTCAGCTTTAGATCACATCCTAAAGATCGGTTTCACCTGCACCACACCAATTAAGGAGAGAATGGTATTCAAAATGGCACACACAAAAGGTGTGCCGAATGCATCATTCAACTCGGTCAACAGGGGTATGGCCGGGGTCAAACAAACTATAATGTTGTTCAGCCGGATTTCAGTCACAGTTGGTGAGCGGGGCATCTTTTGGGGCGGTAGGTAACCGTCCGAGACGGGTGTCATTTATGTACCTTGGGGAGCCCCGTGCCATCTGTCATCTCGCTTTTCATCAGGTTCCCTAATACTCCAATTCTCGGCATTCCACGAGGGTGGGGAGATAGTTCTCGTCCAGGGTATAGTTTCTCATGGTGTTGCCACTTCAATCCTCCGAGTTACATATAATAGTCAAATATCAAAGGACGTACCCTATCCCAAGCCCTAACCACCTATTTCCACGTTCCGAACTGCCTGTCATAATTGTATTGTCGGAAAAATCGAATTTTCCTTATAAGGGGCTGATGAGCCCTGATAGCCTTATAAGCCCCGATCAGCCCGTGTCAGGTCAAACGGGCAAGCATATCAGCCATGGTCAGGTATTATAAAAAGCAGCCAGAGCTCAATACATAAAAGAATATAATTTGGGCCTAGTATTGGTCGGCGCGGAGGAACGTGTCGGGATCAACTGTGTCTACCAGAAAATGGAGATTTCCCTTGCCAACAACTGGGGCCCGCGTCAATAAAGCACCACGAATCACGTAGTCCATGAGCAGTAACGAATACTCCTTCGCCTCCTCGTGCACTTGACAACCGGCCCAGGCTGTTCTCGGTTTCCATTTGTTCTGCCGAAATTCGTGAACCAGGGCAACATCGAATTGTCGCTTGCTTTCCAGCGTGCAGCGCAAGAGGGCCGAGATCCGGGCAAACGACATCCCGGGAGAGTCGGAATTGAAAAGGACGCTGTCGTATCGCTCAGATCCGTGGAAAGATGGGTTGCAACGAACGATATCTTCAAGACCTCTCCAATCTTCGAACGATTGATAGGTAAGATGGGCGCATTTGAAGGGTTGGATCTGGGATAAGGTGAGACCCATCATAAACGAAAATCTATCCCGCCTACCTGAATGCGCTGTTCGTAGCTCACACGATCATCCGGGAAATGCTCTGCGATGAAATCGCGCAGCATCAAATTGAAATTTTGAACCGTACAGCCGGCGGGCTTCAAGACTCCGAAAGCGTTGGAATTAACGATTCTGCCAGCGGCACCGAACCTCCAAGATGCAGAGGTAACTCTGCTGAATTTTGGGGTCGAATCCACGTCGCCCTCCTCACACTGCTGGTCATGCTGGTCAATGGCCATTCGAATTCTTGCAATAGCCTCTTGCGTCTCATTGATTCGATTCATCTGTAATGTGTCGTAGCAGTCCGATAGTTGAATCAGTCCCGATACACACCTGAGATGCAACATTTTTGAAATTGGTTTGATTATACGCTTCAGCCGCTTCTTGCTGGAAGCCCTCGCCGGGTCGAGTCGAGCCATGATTTGTGGTTCCTTTGCTGCGTATATCTTGCACAAGATGACTGGCTGCGTGCTGCTTGAAGAAATCGAAGTTCTTGCCATATTCTTTGGACACGCGCTAGGAATCCAAGTTGGACAAGAACAGAAAAATGAGATGTGAGCCGCACCGTGCACCAATGCTCGTAATCTTTGATAAATTCATTGAGCCGCTCCAGACGCCGCGCGGGCATGCAGTACATTCCTGCCATTAGCCGATAGCGCTGATAGGCGCGAATACAATGAACGAGTGGATTGTTCGACGGCAGTATCTGCACAATGCAGGGAAGGACCGACTGGCTGAAGTCTGATCAAACCGAACTGCGACAAAATATTGGGCGCGTACCTTCAGGATATCATAAAAAGTCTGACCGTCTGTGAAATGTATTGTTGTAACCTGATCGCAATGCTTAAGCCCCGGCCACCGTGAAAATTCGCGCATGCTATATCCCAGTAATTAGTTATCACAAGTATCAATACGCCAGAACAAAAACTGACTTTGTCGCAAACATCCCCTTGCCACCGAATCTTGTTTCCGAATGCTGAGGTCAGCCATGCGGATCTTCAGAGGAAGCAGCGCCACGGGAAAAGTGATGGGTTCCAGCGCGCCATCGAAGCCATGAAGGCCGAAGTATAGGCCCGAGACAAGGAGGCGGAGGACGAGCACGAGAGCCAGAGACAAGGCCCGCAGGACGATCAGGAAGCCGCCTCTGACGCGTGACGTCGACACGACTAATTGGTCTATATGTACTTGTTTGTCGGTACCCTTAGATTCCAGGGCCTTATCGGTCTCAAACTCTCGGGATTCGCTTTCCAGGTCCATTTCACAGAGATCTGCAGATAAGGGCATGTCAGTGCATGTCAGGGCATATAAGGCAAGAAAACGGCGGTATCTAGCAGACATATTTCCCACTTGCGTTAAGTCTCTGCTGGCAAAGTGGTTATTGCGTATGTTTTTATATTGTTTACCTTAGGTCGTGCGTTCGACTCTCAGTAGTACCCTTAATTCCTAACAGTTAGAACCTTGACTTAGAACTAACCTAGGATAGTGAAGCAAGTCAGCGGCCATTAGAGTTACCAATAACCCACCACATTGGCGAAATTACATTTTTTCCCTGCTTCCACCCCAACCCCTGATCAGGCGCATCAGGCTGATAAGCCTCCTCAGCCTGATCAGGTCTGTCAGCCTGATATGCCCTTTTCCGGTGATTTCTGCGCCTTATAAGTGCCGCCCCACCCTGACGGCCTGACTTGACCTGATATGCCCATGTCCGGGCTCATCAGGTGTTTTCGATTTTTCCGACAATCCCGTCCATGCGTATGCTCCAAATGTGGTTTATTGGGGAGCCCCGTGCCATCTGACATCTCGCCTTTCATCAGGTTCCCTAATACTCCAATCCTCGGCATCTCACGAGGGTGGGAGATGGTTCTCGTCCAGGGTATATTTTCTCATAGTCTTGCCACTTCAATCCTCCGAGTTACCTGTCCAAGGCCTGATGGCTGTCCAGCAGCGCACACACCCAAGATTGTCTAATTTTAGTGCAGCCGAGCTGCAATTCGAATGCCAGAGTATCGAATGCCCAGGAAGTTTGGGAGTTGGAAATGCCGCCAAACACACCGCCATCAATACCGCCATCAATACCGCCGGCATACCGGCTCCACCTGGCGGAGTTTAAATTACAATATCCCGCACCCCGGCCACTGTTTAATAAGATATTCTATATTCTGCCGGATAGAGCTACCGCTTACATGTAGCTGTAGATGAAGGTTCGCGCTCAAGCGGAAAGGACCACTTCTGGTCCCTGCAACATATTTTTGGTACAGGGACTTATGGTCTTCGGGGAATCAAGTTATCATTAAGGAAAACTTTATATTTCTCCGTTATGAATTTGTACAATTAGAGAAGCCCACCGAATGATATGTCATCGACAAAGATAGCTACAAAGACCATATGTATGTTTCATAGACCGACACAAAATTTCTGTCCTGGTATATAAATTGGGATGGACCTGGTACCCCTTGGCCTTCGAGGCGGGAAAATTCTCTCATTCACTCACCGCTGTACGGTTTTGCCCTGACCAAGCAACACAGAGGGACGAAGGAGAGACAGGGGTGTTTGCGGCTATTGATTCACAACTATCATTCAAGCTCCGCTGATCGACTCTCACCATCAAAATGCCGCCGATCACACCGCCGGCCTCCCAAATCCCCGGCATTTCCAACTCCCAAATGGACTCCGAATGCCAGAGTATTGAATTCCCAAAAAAAATTGACCTGAAATTAGAGCACGAAACTACTGGAATCAGCTCCAATTTCGAGGACATTTGGGAATTGAGAGAACCGGCGCGATCGATGCACGGCGATGATCGAAATGCACGGCGGCAACGGCGGCATCTCAAGCGGACTCGATTCGGCAGTGCCACCATCAGCTCGAGCCTGATGTCCGATCAGGCGCTATTGATGCGTGTCGTGGTGACGACGGGGACCGTCGCTGAAGGTACGAATACGGAGCATGGATAGATAGAGCGAAAAATACAGAATTATACTACAAAGTTCGCTCCGTCGAGCGCGCACCGACCGGCACCCGGACCTCTGTCCAGAACAGGACCTCGCCCGCGCGCCACACGACCTCGTACCCCGCCGCCGCGGGGTCCCACGTCCACTTGAGCATCGAGTTATTTGTCAGCCCCCTTGGGAGTCCCGGGCGCCTGCGCGAGCGACCACAGCGTGCGCGCAGTGAAGGCTGCGAAGTTACATAGGGGTGCATACCATTTATCTGGGTAACTACGTTGGAGACATCGACGACGAAGCGGCCGAGGTGCTGGATGGGCAAATTTTTCTTCAAGAGGAGGGAGGGAGGGAGGGAGCGCTGCTGGAGGGAGAAGGTAGGTAGGTAGGTAGGTAGCATTACACGGCACGGTCCAACTCATGAACACCGGTTCCAGGGATTCCCCCGGTGTACAAGCACTATATACACCATCACCCCTGGGCCTCTCAGAACTCCTCCGGACGAGCTCACGGTCGCAGGTTTCGGTCGAAACGTCCAGCTCGCCGCCGTAGATCCAAAGGAACACTGAAAGACGAAAGAAATCAGCACAGCAAACTCGGGGACATACTCAAGACACAATCAAAAGATGGCAGTGGCGTAAATCACTTGAGGGACAATACCCGCATGCACATGATGCGAGAGACGAATAAAGACTTCCACACCAAAATTCATTGGTGTATCGAGCACACGGAGCCAAGCAGCATCTCAAGGGTCCCGAATCATCACCATTGTTGGATTGTGTGCGTAATATGCAGGAAGTATGTTGTGTTTGTCTGTTGTCCTTCGGAGTTCATAAGTGTTTGCGCGACCATCGAGGTGTGTCGGCCCAGTCAATATCACCTGAAACTGTTCCAGTGGAATGGTGCACTCGAGGCAGCCTTCTCGAAGTTGATTTTTGGTTGCAAACTTTGGCCCACATAAAATTGTTCAGGTGAACTTTGTGAGCACAAGTAAAGCCAAGAATACACACGAGGCAGCCAACATTGAGGACAAGGTGTCGGACTGAAGAGAGATTTTATCCCAGTTTCCATGAATAAAGGAGGAACCATGGAGCAGTGGAAGTGGAGATTGAGCATTTGAGGTAAATAATTTAACCTGCACCTTAGCTTCATTTTCCTACATCACAGCTCCACGAAAACGGGTAGTGCGTGGCATTGTTGTAAGGATAACGAGTTTATAACGACATCCGTAGTGACAAGCTTACGGTAGGCCGACGGTTTCCAGGAAATCGGACTGGCCGAAGTTCGGATCAATATGACGTAGGTAGCATGACAAAAAGAGACCGGCGCAAAAAATAGAAAGAGGGGCGACGGCGGCGCAACTCGAAAAGAATGCAAAGTAAAGGATGGTCTAGATTGAAGGAACTATAGCATACATCACAGTGTGCGGTGAAATGGGGCCAGGGGAGTAAAAATGAGCTGGATGCTCGACAATTGCGGTGAATGTAGTTTTTTTCCTGTTTCTTTTTTCCCGTTCATGCATCTGCAGAAGGGGCTCGATGTAGAGGCCTCAGGACTACTGCGCGGCACATTAGGCAGGGCAGAGTGGACTGGGCATGCAAACGGCAGGCTTCGGCTTTTCGATGATGGTGGTAGAAAAAGAAGAGTTAGGATTTGCGCACCGCATCAGCCCATCAATCTTTTAGTGGATGCCGCCGGTACTATTATAGACCCCCTCTGACATTGCACCCTGATGTGGTAAAAACACGGATGCCGTCCGCATTTTCGATATTTGAGCTACGCTAAAAATCTGGTACATGGTTGGAGACCTTTCTCATGTTAGGTTCAATTTATAGGATGATTGGGTACCCATAGCATGTACGATAAATCAGATTGTCGTTTTTGTGACATTTTGTGACTCTGCCAAATTACTGCCAATTTTTTTTGTCATTAGTGGTCCCATCCTCGGGACGCCAATTTCTTTACACGTAGAGCACACGAGGGGCTGAAAATCTTTGAGGCCATAGAGTGTATGTCAGAGACCTTAAGTCCTGGTGCCGGGGGCACTCCGACAGACAGACAGAATTATATCGACCGCATTCAGAACTTTTGTCATTATAAGGGGGCCTATAATAGCATGCCGCCGTGCATCGAAGTAAATTGATGCCGTCTCAATACCCAAACTTTCACCTAATTTCAGGCAGGCTCCTACCCACCCGCACGTTACGGGGTTGGGGAAGTCTCAGTAGCGGTATTCAAAGTGAATTCTCTGGCATAGTGGACTTCGTCATACAAAAAGACAAATTTGTGATTGCCGATACAATAGCTTCCGAACTTCAAGGCCCCACGGCGGCTGGCATTTAACAAACGTAAACAACATAGCCACAATCGGGGTGAATATTTGTTCTCAGAAAGTGGGTCCTCGAAAAAATATGGGGGATGGCCCCAAATGCTTCCTTAGGTGCCCAAGGCCTCAGCTGCTAATTTACGGGGAGGCTGGACCTCGACTCAAAAGGTTTGCAAGAATCAGCCTAAGCGGGTGGCTATGTTGTTTACATTTGTTAAATGCCAGCCGCCGTGGAGGGGTTGGGGCCCACTCTTCAGTTTCCGCCTCAGATCAAAACTCCCGATATGGGAATTATCTCTCGGGAGCTCGGCACTTGCCAAAAGGGATTGATCCGCGATAACTTGGACAGTGTCAGCCGCCGCGTGCGCTCTTCCATTGCTCGTCCATGACCCACGCCGTTCTCGCCTCCCGCACGCCGCCATTCTCAAACCTCTGGTACAATGCACGCCCTCATGGGGCGCTTCCGTTCTGAACGCGAAGAAAGCGAAGAAGGTTCCGTGAGTCTATATATCGTGCTTAACACCGTCACCTTTCTCACCTCAAATTCCAGGAGTGCGCCTCCTAGTTCCACTGCCCGCAGTAGTCCTCGGCATGCACCCACTCATAACTACCCCCACACTCCACTATCTACACGACTGTGTCACATTATCCTCCGGCGCATGCGTCTTATAGCTATCCAATTTACTATCCTAAATATCACAATTCACACATCTAGACATGTATCCTGGTTGTTATAATGTATCATATTTGTATTATTGTCCTTTCCGCGCCGTTTCTTTCGTAACTCGTTCTGCGGTGGCTTGCTGATGCCATGATCGCCACGCGATGGCCTGCCGAAGGTGCCGATGAGCGATGAGTTATTCCCATATCGGGAGTTTTGATCTGAGGCGGAAACTCGACAAGTGTTGGGGCCTTGAAGTTCGGAAGCTACTGTATCGGCAATCACAAATTTGTCTTTTTGTATGACGAAGTCCACTATGCCAGAGAATTCACTTTGAATACTGCTACTGAGACTTCCCCAACCCCGTAACGTGCGGGTGGGTAGGAGCCTGAATTTCAGGCTGATTTAATCCCAATTCAATATTTGGTATCCGGCTGTGCCGAACGTTGGGAGGCAATCTCCGGCGTGACTCCCCCGATAGCCGTGTATTGATGGCGGTCGTCGGTCCGAGCGTCCGAGGGGAGGTCCGGACAACTACTATTCTAGCCCCTGATGTGTCCACGAGTTTGATCTCACGCGATAACTTTGTATCCTTGGGACACATTTCTCTCGGCACCTGGAGGTAGGTATATTCATGTATTTCCTATGCCCTCAAATATTTTCAGAATTTATGGACTTGAGCTGCGGAAAGTACGAACCTTCCGATGATGGATCCAGAAGTGGAATCGGTTTTGGCGGGCGTTTTGGCGTGTGGGAAAAACACATCAAAACCTTCCTTTTCTTCTCTTTTGTACGCTGTAAGGCTCAGATTCGTCCAAGATTTCATCCAGCAATTTTTATAGCATGTACACACATCCCTGAATTTTATCGGAGGGCCCGAGTTCGAAATGCGGTCGGGATCAACGATAATTCCACATCAGGGTGCGTGGACACATCAGGAGATAGAATAGTACCACGTTTCTGAAACTCGAGTCCTCTAGGCTCTAAGTATGTCGGTGATAATAACTCGGTTCCATTTCTTGGCGACGAACTTGGGTGTCCTTGAGCCTGGGATACTTTCCCCCGACTCGGAATTCGACCGGGGCGTCTTTAAAGCGGCGGACGTGAATTTCTCGCGCACCCATGGCTCTCGCGCTAAAGCTCCTTGCCCTTTGGGCATGCATCATCCTCTCATCTTGTTCCACCGCGCCCGAATCCACCCTTAGTACCGACATCACGCGTCTCTGGGGCGCGTACTCGCCCTATTTCTCCGCTGGGATGTACACGTCGCCTCCAGCTGGGTGTCGTGTGGACCAGGTATTCATCCTCCCTACAAGTGCGCCCAGTGATCTCACTGGAATCACACTCTAGGTCAACGTGGTGCGTCGACTGTTTCCGGTCGCTTCTTCTAAGTGTGTAATATTGGACAGCTGCAGCGCCACGGCGCGCGCTTCCCCACCTCCGGCTCCGCTACGACGATCATCTCAGGAATAAACAAGCTTCAGAGCGTCCACAGCTACACCGACCCGCGGCTCGACTTCCTCAAGAACTTCACGTATGCGCTCGGAGTGGCTGACCTCGTCCCGTTCGGGGCCCACCAGTCCGTCCACTTGATGTAGGCAAAATGTACTTGTTTTATCCCCTGAGTAGATCGTTCGAGGCTGGGGAAGACGCCTATAGCAGATACCCCAATTTATTACGACCGGGGAACCTCCCCTTCCTGCGGGCGTCAAGCAGTGCACGAGTCGTTGATAGCGCTACTAATTGGACCGCTGGTGCGAATGACCTTTATGGCGCCCTAAGGACGCTCATTCGTTCGCTTTGCACAGGTTTCTCCGCCGCAAGTCATTACGTTTACAACCCTCCGCTTTCCGTTATCCTCTCCGAAGATGTGCGCATGTCTCTCGCCACATCGCGCACCGCTCACAGTGCTTCACGGCAATGACACGCTCGACGACGGCATGTGCGCGAACGCGGGGAACTCCGACGCACAGACGGACGCCTGGCTCGTGGTCTTCGCCCCGCCCATCACCGCGCGCCTGAACCGTTGGGCCCCCGGCGCGAACGTCACCGACGCGGAGACATACTCCCTCATCTCGATGTGTCCCTTCCACACCGTCGCATCGTACACAATAGGGCAGCAGACCCTTCCGCTCAGCCTATTCTGCGTACTCTTCAACGCCGACGAGTTCGCGGCGTTCGAGTACTCGATGGATCTCGATAAATACTACGGCACAGGGTGGGGTTCCCTCTCCTCGATTTTCACGAGCAAATTCATATCATATTTTACCAGCTACGGAGCGTATCTATGCCGGGTGCAGGGCGTGGGCTACATCAACGAGCTCCTCGCGCGCCTCACGCACACGCCCGTCAACGACTCCACGCAGACGAACCGCACGCTCGACGCCTCCCCACGACCTTCCCGCTCGACCGCACGCTCTACGCGGACTTCTCGCACGACGACCAGATGACTGCGATCTACGCGGCGATAGGGCTCTTCCCGCAGGCGGCGCCGCTCGACCCGACCGCGGCACCGGCCCACATGGGGACATGGGTTGCGAGCCTGCTGGTGCCCAGCCCTTCAGCGCGCACATGGTCGTCGAGCGCCTGGCGTGTGCACGCGGGGCGCAGTACGTGCGCGTGTTGCTGAACGACGTGGCGCAGCCGCTCGCGTTCTGTGCGGACAAGAAAACTCCGGGGGTGTGTGAGCTCGGTGCGTTCGTGCGGAGCCAGGCATATGCGCGCGGAGGCGGGGACGGGGATTGGGCGAAGTGCTTTTTATGAAAATAATGATTCCGATGGGACTGGGTGTGTATGTGTACCAATCTTTTCTACCGTGGCTCTCGTTGGGGGGAGGTTTGAATGGCTTTCCGTGTTGACGTGACACCTTGAGTTGGCGGTGTGCTGAACCTGCCCTTTCCCCTTCTCCGTTTCACGCAACGTGCACACTGTACGTGAATGTAATTTGCTGCTGCAGCAATCGATCTCATTACCAAATCTACAGCGCCAACAGGTGCACCGATGAGTATTTAGCTGGCCCACCTGTTCCATCCCTCCTCCGACCCCGTATTCTGCAACCTACAGCAACGCAAATAATCCGAACACCGCAAGGAGCAGGCTGGCCGTGGGCGCCAGTTTTCCCGCTCCATTCTTGGCCTTGAAGTCGGAGTTGACGGCGGCCTGCGTAACACCGACCACGGTGCTGTTCAGGTTCGCTGGAGTGGCGAGGGATCAGTACTCATGTACGGTCTCGCGCGCGGATCCCGACGCGACGCACCAGTGAAATTCGCGCCGCAGATATCGTTGATGGGCTGGAAGTTGCTGCTTCCGAACTTCACCTGGAGTTGGTACTGTGCCTTCGTGCATTCAGTACAGGTGGCACCCAAGAACGACGCGCTCAAGAAGAGGCCGAGTATCGTGTCCTCGGGGCTGGAGCCATTAATACCCGTGGTGTTGTCTGGCTTGACGGACTCGGTGACACAGAACTTGTTTGCGACGGTGCTGGGGACGCGTTAGCGCGGCCAGGCAATGAGCGTGGATATAGGCTTACTCTTTGAGGCACATCATGTCGCGGAGGGCGGAATAATCCGTCACGTTGAATGCTTCATCGGCGCCGCACCCGGCAGTGACGTTCCCCGAAATGTGGCTGATTGTGTCGGCGCTGCGTGTGTTCAAGACATCAGCTATGTTCCGGTTCTGCACGCAGCACTGAAACGCACCTGCAGGACCCAGCTCCGCACATCTGGGTAGCCAGCGGTCGACCGTGCTTGCGACGACGTCGCCCGTCGCATTTTGGCTCCCAAGGGAAATGATGTCGTTGAGTGCGCTCGGGGCAATACATTGGAACCCTGGGTCCGGCGAGGAAAGCACAGAGGTGATGGCGCTTCCACAGGCGCTGCGTAGCGTCGATATTTGTCAGCTTGGGAGCAAAAAGAAAGGAAAAGAAAAACTGACGTGAGCTCCGCGCGGGGAATGCTAGCAGCGGCCACAACCGTCAGCCCAGCTGCAGCTGTCAAACCAAAGAAAATGAATTTCATCGTCATATCAACCAGGATAAAGGTCCAAGAAAAGATTCAAGATGAAGCGGGGAAGGACAAAAACCGCGGGAACGAAACAAAGAGGCGGGCACGAAGGAGATGAAGGGCTGAAAAAAACCAAAGGGTGGCTTGGGCTTTTATGTGTTCGAAAATTTCTCTGGGCGGGCGCCAATCTTTCACATCAGGTCAGAGGATCGGGATTGAATGGGCGGGAGTCACCATCTGTCGTTCTGTCACCCGTGGGACTCTGTGTTGAATCAATTCCTGTGACAGTGGGCCGAGTGCCCCCCGACGGGGCCTGTGAGGTGTGATGCATGTGATGCCCTATACTGCCTCGTATGTTGAGCATGAGATTCTTTTGATACCGACTCAGAATGAGTCAAAATGGTGGGTGTAGGTCTTCTATACAGTTAACATCAGCTTTTGAATCACCAAGAGACTCAGAGAACGCGGTGTTTCGGGGACGGCGGCCAACCGCAACGTTAACCACCCCACATTGAACTGCCCGCATTCAGAACGAGGCATGAGAGAAAAAGTTTGTCAAGACTCGGAGAGACTAGCCCGCAGGCTATTCTTTGAATTCGTAGTTTGAGTTGAGTCTTGAGAAAGGTTTTCGTTTTCTCAGACTTTCCTCTTTTCATTTAACCGGATGGGTCTGGAGAGATTGATGGGATGCGCGTACCGCGGCGATCTACGGCGATGCTGATGAAGGCACTGCCGCTGATGAATGTTGGTGACCCTAGGATAAGACTCAGGATAATATTAACCCAGCGTGGTCCCGTTTCGAAACGTGCCAGGGGTGTAGCTACAGTACATCGGCCGTGTAGAATGTACCGTTCTACGCCACAACACATTTACCCTCAACGAGCTCTGGCCAACCCATTGGCACTGCGTCAAAGATCCTAAACACTCTGTAAGCAAACTTGGCCACTCGGCACACTGTATCCCTCCGGAAGATAATTGATTTGAGGATATTGGTTGCATTCCATGGTGAAACAGAACAAATCCGGGGTTCCAGGTGTTGCATTGCAGCCACAAAGTTGGCTCTGAGATCTCCGAGGCCTGGATCGGCTTCACCGAAGAATAGTGCATGCTCAACTGTCTCGGTTGCGTTACAACCAAAACGGCATAGGCGATCATCCCTCGCTACAGTCGCGCGATGATAGCGCGACTTGTACCGCATACGCTCCACCGCCAGCGGATGCTGACTGACGAGCAGGCGAGTCAGCGCCTTGCGGTGCTTCGCGTTGGTGATCAGCCCCAGATAATGACGGAAGACCACCGTTATTTTCTTCGGGGCCTCCTTCGCCAGCGGCTCACGCCGATCATGCAGCAAGTATAGCCGTGTTGAGGCCGCCATCTCAGCCTCTAAGTGCTTCATAGCCGAGGAATAGACGGCCTTTCCCAGCTCAGCGCATACGAGGGAGGTCAAATCTGGCAATGCCGGCAGGTCAACAGGAGAGCGCAGGTTTTTCAGAGTGTAAACCAAGTCCATCCAATACCCTTGGAGCCCATTCTTGAACAACTTGTATGAGTCCTGGAGGGCCGCCCGAGCGTAGTGGGTGTCTGCGAGGCCCACGAGATATCCAAGGTACCGAATTGCGAGGATGAGACGGCAGTAGCGTAGAGGAACCAGCCCCAGTTCAGTAAATAGAGGTGCGCGCATGGAGTATTGTCCCAGACCCAGGAGACGGTGTAAGAAGGCATTTTGCACCTTCTCGAGGTTAGCGAGTGCCTTGTCGTCAACGTCAATGACAACGTCAGCGCCGCTCACCAAGTGCGGGTCGATGCATGCCATGTACAGCAGCCGACCCTCACGAGGAGGCAGATCCCCGATGTATGCTTCAATACCTAGGACCGTATGTCCCGTCTTGCGCGCCGTAGCGGCCTTAGCAGTGTAGTGAGAAGAGAAGATATTAGAGGTCGTAGATTTAAAGGTAAGTCCAACATAACAGAAGCAGTCCGTATATCTGACCGTATGGCCATTGAGAGTAAACCTCGGTAGTCTTAAAGGCAGAGGTCCGAAGGCCATGACCCAGGATTTTGAGGCGTTCACTTCGAGTAGATTGTCCCCACACCACCGCGTAAAAGTCACCAAGTGCCGTTGCAGCCCCTCGGGGGAGTACGAGACCACAGCCATGTCATCGGCATGTTCGAGGTGTGACATTACAATATTTAGTAGCAGCACGTCATCTGGGTCTGGGTGTAGTGCAAAGTCGGCAAAGACAAGATCCCAAAAGGTGGGGGATGCCGGATCACCAATCAAGACCCCGATATCAGAGTGGAACACCTCCGAATGAGCCCCCTTCATCGTGACAACGTACTCCATGCGACCGTAGAGTATTCGCATCCAGTCAAACAGCTTGCCCGAGATCCCCATCTCATAGAGTTTTACCCACAACAAGTCGCGATTGGTTGACGGAAATGCATTAGTGATATCCAGAAATGCAACCCAGAGGGTACGGCCCTCTGCTCGTGCTCTTTCAATCATGCACCTCAAGACAAAGCTGTTGTTGTTTGTGCGATATCCTTCGCGGAAGCCGTTCTGGGATGGGGGAATAATACCCCGATCTTCAGCCCAGGTGTGTATCCGCTTGTGGATCAGCAGGCACACCAGCTTCAGGAAGCAGCTTTCGAGTCCAATAGTCCGGTAACTATTCGCTTCAGACAGCGGTTTGTCTTTCTTGGGTATAGCCGCAGTTAAGGTCGTCAACCATATAGCCGGTGCGTCATTTCGATCCACACTCGTTGATCAGTTTACACAGCACGTCGTTCTCGATCTCCGCGACCTCTTGATAGCTCCTTCTATCCAGCCCTACAGAGGACTTGCAGTGACTTTCTAGGTGCTCTTTAGCCCACTCAATATCCTCCTCCGAGAGCCTCTCGTTGAAAGTCTGGTCCTCGGAGTTAGGATCCCCGGATGGAAACGGTATGTTTTGCGCGCGCTCCTCCACAGCGCGCTTGTATTCCATATTGAATTCCGGGGGCGGGGATTGTGCCGTGTTCATCCGCTTCTCAAAGCAGGCTGCGAGATCAGCGAGAGAGACAGCCGGAGCCCGCGGTTTCGGGTCCGCCATGCCGCGATAAACGTTCCAAAAAGCGGCAGAGTTAGATGCCGCATCTGTCAAACGCTTCAAGTGCGCGCGTTGCAGGGCTCGTGTACGGTTGCAGGCGTATATGGCGATATGATATATCACTAGGGCCTCATTTAGAGAGGCGTCGTGATATATCAGACTCGGTAAATGACAGAGGTGTTTGATATATCAGCCAGATGCCCGTTTGGTGAATGATGCAAAATAGAGAGTTTAGAGAGGTTCGAACACGAGACCTTACCAAGGCACCATATACTGAGATTTGCATTGTTAACCTCTTTACCACAATAGATATAAAGAGGTTTTTGTGTTCCCACTTAGGGTAAGGTGCCCTTACCCTAAGTGGGAACAGCTAATACCCAGACCTAGGGCAGGCAAGCTGCCCTAGGTCTTCGAAATTGTCCTACAATGCTTAATATGTATTTTGATGGTGTTTTAAACCCTAACCAACCCTAACCAACCCTAACCAACCTAACCATCAAATGCTTATAAATCACCTGCAACAGCCTTCTACAATATACCTGGGGACTAACCCTTAACCAACCCTAACCACTAACTCTAACCACTAACCCCTAACTCTAACCTCTAACCTGGCCCCGCCTTAGGGGCCCAGTGGGTGGGGAAACATGCTTATTATGTGTTTTGTTGTTGAAGGGGTTATAGTTTGACCCTGTGTGCCTACAATTTTGGAACAGTGGTTTGGTGTAGTTGGTTAAGTTGCACTTCGGGAACATTATGTAATCATTTTGGTCTGTGACCTTGGTTCAAGCCCCTCTGCTGCTGGTGGTCTTTTATTTTCACCGTTAGTACTACAAATCTATCAGGTGATGTATCATGCACCTCTCTGCGCCAGAGGGATTGATATATCACGGTTACTCTCTACTTGGCGAGGGTGATGTATCAATACCCCAGCCTCAAGACACGGTTGCGTTTACGATGTGCCCCCGAGCCACTAGACAAATTAGGCGCCAGTGGGTCATGAGAGGGGACTGCAGGCTGCGCCGGTGATTCAGGAATGTCACAAAATACTTTTAGAGTAGTGGTCGGTACTTGGGAGCAGCCCGTCGGCGGCGGCGCGCGGAGCGCAGTGTACGTAGTCGTGGGAAGGGGTAGATCAGCCCCAGCTTTTGCTGCAGCATCTGCAGCATCATTGTGGTGGTTCACAGAGTGGGCCTTGATGTGATAGAAGTGGACTGGAGAGGACCGGAATTTAATCCACGACACAACTTGGGGGTGAAGGCCGCGGCACGGCCCGGCAAACTCGCACTTATGGTTTTTTTTTTTTTTTCCTTTCTAGAGTTATACAGTGAATATTGCGAGATAGGTGTATAGTTAGAGCCGATGTGTCAGAGCGGTGTTGTACTCTAATGCATGTAAAACACATAACATTTCTACATCAGTATCGGTTCCGTCCAAGACACTGAGTGTTGTAGTTGCAAAAAAGTGCGGATCCAACCGCAATGGTGCGCTCTACGTCCGTGTGAAGGATGATCCCATTGTTCGCTATCAATTCGCAGCAAGCCGAAAATGAAGGAAGGATAGATTGCCTACATATTTCGGGATCCATGCCTTGTGATTCTAGGGCATGCACCATGTTGGCCACCTGCCTGTTATATGCTACACAAATATATTGTCGGCTGAACCATCACCATCGAGATTGGGGTGACTTAGGACAAGTAGTCCTGGCTCGGTCTGAATCAAGAAGGTAGGCAAGTATGCTCTATAGAAGGGAAATTGGATGTACATTGTCAGTTACCACGCCAAATAGGAGACGAGTTTGTCGCGTTTGCCGACCGTGGTCTGAACTCCTCCAGCGACAGAGCTCCAAGAGTAGTTGACTTAAAGGTGCATGGCATCAAAAACACAGACTGACCTGGTGGTGGTTGCTAGAGAGTAGAACCTCCGGACGCTTAAATACAACTTGAAAGGTGATCAAAATAACCACTAGGTAGGAATCTGCTAAGAAAACCTTTGCCAGAACGAGGAGTGATTATTTGTATCTATGAGGGCATACCATAGCTCATTTTATTAATCATATGCTGAAGGCTCGCTTGTATTAGGTCGAGAACCGAGGCCATTGTAGAAGAAGTCTCTACTTTATATAGGTTGAACCAAACTAGGTTAGGTGAGCGAAACCCAGAAACTCAAACCATCAAATGGGTAGTGATACAGCCCACCAGGGAATATTTCAGCTGTCGGAGACAGTCAGAATGTAATGAATGAAGCATACAACACATCGCATCTGAAACTGCAAATCTCGGGCCTTGTTCACCATAGATCCGTTGAACACCGAGAAGAAACAATTGTTGCCGGCAGGCCGAATTTCGAAAGATAAACCTGTGAGATACTGGAAAATGGTTGAGAGTACTCCCTCAGTGGTTTTGAACAGTATTCCACATCACACGGCAATGTGGGAGGCAGATGGGAGACACTTGATATGGCTGCCCCAAACGGGGGGGTTGCCATTTGATCCGAAGTCAAACTCCGCTGGGAACTAACGGCGGAGTGGTATCAGGAAATGGACCTTGTTTTATCCTTTGCTCTCCAACCTCCCGGCCGATATCAATTCTGAGGGCTTAGAAATCTTCGAAATAAATCATTTCACAAGTTCGAAATTTTGAAAGGGATAGGATGGGTGTTTGAATCTCCTGGAGGGCATCTGGTGATGTTGGATATCAGGCTTATGTAGGCTGATGAGCGGCAACTTTCGGCAACTTTTATTGTGCTTTATTATCTTCATTATCTTTATTTATTCCACCGCTTTCGGATTTCGTACGACAACTCTTACCACATCTTGACACAAAAGTGATTGCATCAGATGAAATGGGGATGTGTCAGTGATTTACACCCGTTTGCACAAGTTGTTTGCACAAGTCCGTGAAAACCCGATAAAAAGTTTTGCGCCGTCACATACCTTTTGCCGAGTTTTGCCGAGTTTTGCCGAGGTGTCGGGATTCAGACTTCCCGGGCGCATCATTTTATCTCCAGATGGGGGTTGATAATGCAAGCTTCTTGATGTTCATTGAATGAGTCGGAATTGGGGGCAGTTGGCGCATCGGGAATTCCTCGACAACATTCGGCATCATCCACGTGACGGCACGACATTTTTTCGGGTTTTCACGGAATTATGCAAACGGCTGTATTTTATCCCTGATGAATCCATGGACTAATGGGTTGGTCCAATGATTAAAGTCACATTAAAGAACATCTGGTTAGAGACTAGCCGAGATCTGCGACCACAAAAAAAATCAACTCAGCCAAGCATAACCACCGTGAGAAAGTTGCACGTGTCCACGACAGATTTTGCGGGTATCGACCTGAATGCGCGGTACATGGCCGGACACTGGCCAGTTTTGGGTAGGCATGTATATCTGATATACACAATGGTAGGCTGACCTGATTTAAATTGTCATTACAAATCTGGAAGGATGGAGGGCCGCGGGGAAATCTGCCGAGACCAAACAGATAGACACAGCCACATAGACTTTAATGCAAACCAGAAGTAACAGGTCAATTTGCACACTGAAAATTGTATGGGGGCAAAAAGAAAGCATTTCGAAAATGTTCCGCTCACAAAGAACTTGGCAAGTGCGCGAGAAAGGCAAGGATGAAAATGTGTAAAAAAGAAAGACACCTGGCGGTATTCGAACGCAGCCGACGATTGGCACCTAATTACAAAGCAGGAACACAGCCACTACGTCTTCACAAAATTTGAAGCAGATTTAAAGGACAGCCACTATTATGCCTTCAACCCAGCCACTAAATACAATAGCACAGCCCCTATTTTGCATTGCAATCTTGAGCTGGGACACTTTTTACCGAGACCTGAAAAACCTCATGTCGATTGATTAAATAACGATTACTATAAGTACTCGTAATATCTTGAAGCAAATCAGAATTGGCACATTTCCAGCCCTTCTCGGCATGGCCTTGAGCCCAGTATGCAATAGAACGGATGGCGTATTCCGAGTCCGCATAGATATCGATCCGTTTGTCGGGAGGCATTATAGATAGGGTATAGAGGATCGCGAGAAGCTCTCCGCGATTGTTAGTTTGGTCACCAGTGACCCGTAGGGAGGCATTATAGTTATTGTTAGGGCCCAGATATATGCCCGCGCCTGCCCGGGCATTGGGAGTCCCATTCTCGAAGCAAGAACCATCCGTAAAGACTTTGATTCCAGCAGCATCCGCCCCGTAGACAGATCCGAAGAACTCAGCTCGTTTTTCTTCTGGGCTCTTCTTGGATGCCAGGGTTTCGCGTAGAAGGACATCCAGATAGGCGGTGCTCTCGCTGGATTCACGAAGCTTTTCGCGCAGGTAAGGTCTACCAGGGTTTGTAATCGCCGGTGTATCCGGGATGATCATCTTGAGTACCAGAGGCGCGTGGTCTGACCAGTCTTGATCTATAATATCCACCTCGAAGTCTTGGACCATCGCACACGCGGCCATGTCACAGAGCGCGTAGTCTATCACAGACATCCGCGGTTTCCCACCGTTCTTCTGCTTGTGTCTGAAAGTCCACCCCCAAGAGCCATTCCCAAAGCGCGAGTCCCCATTCAAGATTCGTAGCCCATGGTCGCTTGCGAGATTGAGTATAGCTCTCCCCTGCGCATTAACCTTGTCGTCCATAGAAAATCGGGGTGGGTGGGAAGCTTTGGAAGCGCGTCGTACTCCGGTTCGACCGTTAAGATCGCCGATAATGCACACCGCGTCACCCCGGGGACGTGCAATCGCCACTGATTGGGCAAGTCGCTCGAGGGGATGTACTGTGGCGGCAGAAATGGATTGAACAGGCTTGTTTGGGCCCATGTAGCTCCCAACTGACTTTGACTGACCTATATATCGGAAATATGGACCATTTGGAAATTGTGGGACAAATCAGTGCATTGCCATATATGATAACTCCTGCAAAAATGATTTTCCAAGTTTTTTTTAGGGGGGCATCTTTTTGAGACTTGGTCTGAGTAAAAAATAACTTAGGTAGGCTAAAAGTGCTTAAAAAGAGCAGCATATCCTTATTTTTTTTGCCCTCGATTATTGCTGATTTGAGCTTGCAATGCCCGGGACAAAACAATGAATTTGGGTGATTTTGCTCATTTTTTCGATTTTTCAGCCAAAATCCCCAACTTCAAAGGATTGTGGCGGGCTCAAATCATGATGGTTCATGGCAGAGAAAATATGGGTAAGGTCCATTTTTCAATCACCTTCAGATGACACAGGTCATTTTTTACTTAGAGAAGGTCTAAAAAAAACTGCCTTCAAAAAAAGATTGTAAAATCAATTTCGACGGACTTACTATATATGGAAATATACCGATTACCTCGGGAAGGTCCAGATGTTCCATATTTCCTATATATAGGTCAGTCAAAGTCAGTTGGGAGCCGCATGGGCCCAAACGAGACTGTTCAATCCATTTCTGCCGCCATGGTAACTCTGCCCATCAATCCCATGCGGACTTATCCGGCAGGATGTATGCATTGAAAAGGCAGATCGCCCCAATCTTCAGGACAAGAAGGTCGGGACCGCACAATGCCTCGTCTACAACAGCGCGCAGATCAGATCGGATTATAGCCGCTACACCTCCCCACTGCTTCTCAAATAGCAAGGACGGCGTTCGAGATACAGCGTAGATTTCATAGCCAGCCGGGACAGGCATAGTGAGTTCTTGACTAGGCACCCAGTGGGTTTCCGAGAATAAATTAACGTCATTTTTTTCGAGCTCCGCGAAGTACGCGGGGTCAGAGAGACTCGCAGCCAGGCGGCCGTCCGTATTCCAGGATCTGATAGTAACCGTTCGACCGTTTGCGTTGAAAGAAGATGTATTAGTGTTCGTTTCGGGGACATCAGAAGGCAAGGTGGAGGTACAGTTATCCCGGGTATTGGTATCTAAGCTAGGAGTAGTATTCACACCAGCAGAAGTATTAGAGGAGCCCGTAGTATTAGTGATAGGTGCAGTAGAAGAAACAGAAGGGTGGTCGTTCGTATCAGAAGGGGGAAAGCGGCCGTTCGCACGGGTGTCATCATCTCTGACCCCAAGCCGTCAATCGAGCACCGTCGCGCTGGTGTCGATATACTCGGCCCCCTCACCACGGCACCAGTCATTCCACGCTGTCGCCATCCTCTCCGCGTTGTCACGAGCAGAGCGGTAGCTAGTACCCGCGTAGCGAGCAATCACAAAGCCGTCCTTGTCGGGTTTGCTGACATAGATGGGATGCGGGGCCGGACCACAGCCATCGCGCTCGATGTAGTGACAGACCAGGAGGAAGTTGTCTCGAGAGCGATCCCCCCACCCAAGGGCCCGACCTCGACTCGCGCATGGAGGTTCTCGGGGTGCAACGGCAGCGGCAACGTGGTCCGATGCGATTCCGACATGTCGCGGCCCTTCCCCCTCCCTGATTTTGCTCCACGACCCGACTGCGCCCCTGGTCCCCGTGCCCTTGGTCGCCCCGCCCAGCGCCCTCCTGCTGGTCCCCGTAGTGGCTCGCAGGCTGTGAGTCGCGGACCGGACTGCGGCGCGAATCCCGATTACGCGACGCAGAAGGAGGTGCACCTGACGACAATGCAGCCGGGTGGCCCGATGACGAGGCTACGGGGGCGCGCACCGACGAGGACGACGCCGCCGGAGCATATCGACTGGAGGAAGACGTTGGCGCAGGCGAAAAGGGGCGAGGCAGGTTGTCGGCACGATGGCGGTGCTGGGGAGCAGGGGAGAAAGGGGGAGGAAGGCCTCCAGCGCGGTTGCGGCCCTGGGGGGCAGGCGAGAAAGGGGGAGGCAGACCACTGTCGTGGTCGCCGCGGTGGGGCGCGGGGGGATCGGAGATGCGCTGCTCGAGAGGGATGGAGTTGCCCACCAGGGCTCTCGCACGAGCAGGAGCAGGTGCGTCGTCCTCGGATTGACTGCTGTCACTCGATGTTTGATGCTCGCGCTGCCGCTTAGCAGACTTGGATGCAGGAGGGCTGCATGCCTTGCGCTTCCCCGCACTCTTCCTCATAGGCGAGCCCTCGGATTCGCTGCCCGTATCGAAGATGTCCGCGCGCGCGCGACGCAAGTCTTCCAGTTCGCGCTCGACGCGAGTTAGCTTGGCCTCTGTGGTCTTGAGCTTCATCGCGGATGCCTTCGTGGATGACTGGATATCGTTCACCCCTGTCGGTGAGTGCACCAATGAGGCTATCCCGCTCCATAAAGCCCTGCTTCATGCGCCGAGTGACCCACACCACAGTGTTTTTGTTGCGTGGTTCGTCGTCCGCGTCCGCCGATGACTGCGTACGACTGAGGGGTGCAGAGCCCGTGGGGGCAGAGTCACCCGCCTGGGTGCGGGGACGGCCAGGGCGGCGCGCCGGGGGCACTTGTCCCCCACCACCACCGGGCACACCGACCGGAGGAGTCCCGACAGCGACCGAGACAGGGGCTACCCCCGCCCCATTCGATGGAGCAGACCCCTCCGGGACTGAGGCAGCGACCGTGTGAGCAGTCGCAGCTGACGGCGCTGGAGCGGGGGCCCCTACAGTAGCATGGGCGTACATCGCCTGTGTCTGGGCTACCATCTGGCGCTGGTGGCTGGGGCGGGGAGGTGCCGGATCGTTGGGGGACGGGGAGCGGGTACGGGAACACCCACGGGCCGCAGGATTCGGCTGGGACAGAGTATGAGACGGAGGGGGACCAGCAGCCGGGGACGGAGCGTGGGAGCCATCGAGGGATAACTTGTTGTTGCCGCGGGCTGATGCGAGTCGAGCTGAAGCAGCCAACTCGTCGATCAGGCGAGTTGACGGGAGTTACATGTCGAGTTGATTCGAGTTGGACTTCCCATCATTCCCACGGGCCCAATTTGGAACGATGGGCCAAAAAACATACAGAACAAGGGGCAATATTAACGCCCTCCGGGCAGACCTGGATCCTCCAGTTGATGGACTTGTTGATGGCAAGCAATTTTTTTTGTCTTGAGCCCTACTTGTGCCAGGCTGTGAATTTTCGCCTTCGGCCAGACTATGGCTTTCAAGTTCCGCCTCAGGCCGGACTGTGGAACGTGGAATGGATAAATCAATCGAGACCATAGCACCATAGCCCACTGACGGATGAATTCAATAAATGTGGTGTGGCTTTCCGCCTCCGGCCGGACTGCGACCTTGAGAAAATAAATCAAAGGAATATGCAGTTCCGAATCCTGGACTGTGGCCGTGAATGAATTAATAAATGGCGAGTTAAGACAGTTCATTATGGCACAGACTGTGCCGGACTGTGGCCGTTTGGATGAATTAAATAGTTACAGCGAGAACATCTTATGTCCCGAAACATTGCCTTTGCTAAATCTCCTAAAATCCAAACTTC
The DNA here is from genome assembly GCA_029378255.1 of Mycena rosella. Lineage (NCBI taxonomy): Eukaryota > Fungi > Basidiomycota > Agaricomycetes > Agaricales > Mycenaceae > Mycena > Mycena rosella. Next base: position 135,186 of record JARKIE010000092.1, read on the forward strand.
AGGTTGGCGGAATTTTTCGGTGTTCTCGGCATGTGCAGCCGGGTGATTTATGAAGTTGAAAAGAGGGAACTCTCTTCAATACAGTGATTACCCGATGCATGGGCGGTCTTGAATGATCTCTATGCAGTTTTCCACTCTTCGCACTTGTGTTCGAGGTTGGTTTGCAAGACTCTGTCGGGAACGGCGTGATCGGCAACATCTGATTTTCAGACCCCGCGATGCCGCTCATCATCGGCATGGCAGAGAAATGGGTAAACAAGCGCAAAGAGATCGTGGGAATAATGGGAGCGATCGAGTGTAAGACAGACAATTACTGGTTTCAGACCTGGTATCCTCCGGATCCAGGAACATCCTCCAACCTTTTTCTCAATGCTTTATATACAAAATCGGAATGTAATTACCATCTATCCTTTTGCCATCATCCCCCTCTATAAACACCCAGAAAAAATGAAGGAAGATAACATTCTTCATCTTTGCAGTGAGAGGTGTTTTTTACTACACTAGGATCATCCCATTGTTCAAAATCGCCTCGCTGATCAAGTTCGGTGATGGCTGGGAGAAGGATGTGCCTTAGATTTGGCGGCTTGACAAGGTCTCTGCGGGGTCATAATTCACGGCGGCAAATCGGCGTGAGCACGTGAATCGGAACAATTCGGGTATGGGAATCCGGATCATACCGGGAGAACGAAAATGATGGACAATTAATATTCACGTGCTCACGCTGATTTGCCGGTTCGAATTAAAGTATTTAGTTTCTATTATCAATGCTACTTGCTTCTGCACATCCTTAAGCCTCCGGGAATTCCCGTAACCTCTCCCATCACAATTTCCCACAAATATCACCAGGAATGTATAGTGCTTCATCAAATAAATAGGGTGTACTTTTTATCCATGCTTTGCATCCACTTTTCGTGATCGACCTGTTGCAGGTACTGCAAATGTTATTGAAACTTGCAACACAGTTGAACTGAATGTTACACTGTATAAGATATTCAGTGCATTTGCTTGCAAAGCCCATCTGACTATCATTCAAGTTGATGGATGGGTTCATGCTGGGTTTGCGCAACCGTCAATCTGAGGCATTGGAATATTAGCAGCAAAAACACTTGCACAGCTGACATCGAGACTGCCTAAGTGCAAAGTTCCACCTAAAGACTTCAATGAGAGAGGAAGTTTGTCAAGAGAGAGACTACCTAAAGACAGGGATGTGTTTAGGAGACCCAGGCACCAGCAGTGTGGCGAAGAAAACACTCTGGTTAAACGTGAAAGTATGTATTGCCCTTCACCAGTCTTCTAGAATTGATCTGAATCAGGATTTTGAATCTAAATGAAATGAGGCCTTGAACGATGCTGTGCCATTCTGAGTGATGAGAACAAAGGAAAAAGAAATTATGCATGTGCAGAGATTTATCTTTGTAACTACATATTAGTATCCACCATCTGTGTCTTCTTCTGCAACTTCCAAGCAAGGTCTGTGCCGATGCAGTCGGTGCTCACTAGTCATAATTGTCCATCATTTTCACCTACCCGGTATGATCCTACACCCATATTGTTGGGTAAATCATTTATTTTTTGCCGGAGAATCCTACATACTTACTTCTACATATCTCCTGCCACCCTCACTTTTCTGCTCATTCACTGACAGGCCCTCCAGCTGATCATCCTCTGCAAATCAAGACTGGATTGTCTGCCACTTTCAAGAACAGTGTACTCAATGCTCATGAAAATCTCCCAACCATATAGTTTCAGGTCCTGTTGAACTCCGTGACAGCACAACATAGAGATTGAAAGACTGAGAGATTCACTTGGAGGAGGAGGAGGAGGATGAATTATACTGGTGTGGTCCCACAATGGTATGGGAAGTGACAACTTGAAGGGCCAGATCTTTCCGAGAGTCTGTGTCAAAATCCATCACCAAACTAGTCTCCCAGTCAAACTCCACAAAATTTTATGATAGTCGATAGTTTTTTTATATGTATGTATCACCAAACCAGTGGCACACCACAGTGCACTGGATCTGACAACATGTGTGCACAGCATGGCAAGATGGTGAGGTTGGACATCTTCTGCCAACTTACAAGCAAGGTCTATGCCGATGCAGTCAGCCCTCCTAGTGGGAAAATGCAGGGAAAATGATGTGGCAACTCGGATCGCAGCGGTGGCTCATCGGTCCAGCGGGCAATGTCGAATAGCCACTCAAACGGCCACGGCAATTCGGACCGAGACTCCGAGTTACGTTGTATCGACGATTCGTATCAAACTTCGGTGCGATGTCTATCACCCTGCCACATCGCACTTCCTTGCTCTTTACACCCATCCCTGCAATGCCGGATTCTACCTCAGGCAACTCTAGTCCTAGCCGTAAACCCTCGCTAGCTTGCTTTGGTCTGATGCTGACTTGCACTCCTGTTTCTCAGGTGTGGAGCTGCAAAAGAAGCTTGTCGAGACATCCAAAGGCGCAGTCCAGTTAGCGATAGTGGCGCTGAAAGTCGCAGCTTCTGCAGTGCAGAATGTACCGTACCTCGGTGCCATCTCAACAGTGCTTGAAGCAGTGATGAAAATCTCTGATGTATGTCGTCGCAAATCATGGAGTTCTGATTATATAACCCAATTGTAGGAGGTCGATGTCTGCAAGGCAACTTGGAAGGCTGTTATGTCTGAGATCCAGGCAATACAGATGCTTGTTGCCAATTTCAGGATGCAGTGCACAAGGAAAGGATTGGCACAGGACAAACTACCCGAGACAATTAAAAAAGCCTTCCAAGATTTTGAGGTGTACGTGCTTGTTCAACCTGGGGTAATTTTTGGACTGACCTAATCCCACAGCTCTCTGTTGAAGGTCATTGTGACCATGGATGATTGCAAGACCAGTTCTAAAGGCATTGCTCACCGAATTCGCCTCATGTCCAAGCGATCAGAAATCACAGCCACGGCAAAACAGTGTGAAAAGGAGGTTACCTCCGCTCTGAGAATGTTCCAAGTATGCTTCATGTTATCTCAAGCTCTGCATATTCTCAGCCAGTCTTTGTTTTTGCAGGCCACCCTTCAAATGGATCAGTGGAACCTTCAAATTGATCAAGGGAAGTTGATTGACAAGTTAACAAATGCTGTGATGCCCCATGTTTGTCATTTTCTTGCTGTGTATATCCCACGTTCTTTGACCGTTGGATAGGCCCCGCTCATTGCTACACTCAATTCCACCATGTGAGTTCCTCTTATCTGTGGCTGAGCCCGGCTAATCACAGATTACAGCCCAACTTCCATCCTTCCTCCTGCACCCTCAATCTTCTATGGCCGTTCTGGGGAGGTCCATGCTGTTGTGCACCATATCCTCAGTCATGGGCCAGTTCACGTGGCAATTGTAGGTTCAGGAGGAATTGGAAAGACATCCATTGCTCTGACGGCAATCCATCATCCCGATGTGGAGAAAGAGTTCCTCCACCAGCGATTCTTCCTGTCCTGTGAGGCTATTTTCACAGCTGATACACTAGTCCTTGAGCTCCTCAAGCTCTTTGGTGTGTCTTTTGATTCTAGCAGCTCCAGATTGCCCTCAACTCTGGTGTTATATCTGCAGGCCATGTCATCAAAATGTCTTCTTTGCCTTGATAATTTTGAAACTCCATGGGATTCAGACAAAGACCAGGTAGAATCACTGCTTGCCAGCATAGCTGTTCAGAATCTTGCACTGGTCATCACAAGCCGTGATTCAGATCGCCCTCGGGGTGTTAAATGGGGGGCCCTCAAGCCCATACAACCTTTGACTGTGGATGCTGCCTGTGAAACTTGGGATGCCATCAGCCACAGTCATGATCAGTTCTCCCTTCTCCTTATCAAGGCTGTTGACTGCATCCCTCTTGCTGTCACACTGCTTGCCCAGCTTGCTGAAGTTGAATCTTCAGAAGCACTTTGGGCAAGTTGGAACTCTGAGTGGACAAGACTTGTTAAAACAGATGGATCTGCGCACCGACTCAACAACCTCGAGCTTTCCATTGAACTCTCGTTGCAAGGCCCACGACTTCGGGAATGTTCAGGGGCCCTTGATTTCTTCATGATTCTGTGCATGTTACCCCAAGGCTTACCAGAGTCTCGGGTACCTGATGTGGAGATAGCATTTGGCAAAGATTTCACCGGATTGCGATCAGCCATCAGAGTATTGAAACAGTGCTCGCTCATCTATACAGTGGATGGCTTCCTCCGTGTATTGTCCCCCATTCGGCAGTACACTCAATCTCATCCTGATCTGTCAACACCACTGACCAAAACCCTCTTCACTCGAATCACCAATCATTATTTGAACTTGATTCCAGTTGATGATGATTCACATATTGAGTCCCATGCAGCGAGCGAGGCCATACAGCTGGAATTTGGCAATATTTCAGCAGTGCTGGACCTGTGTCTGGCCCGGGATATGGATCTTGATCAGGTTTTGCACCAGATTGTCCAGTTCTCTCGAGCATGCCGATATCTAGCCATATATGAGGCAAGGCTCCCCTCAAGAGCTGCTTCCATTGCTCATGATTGCAATCACGGCCTGGAAGGTGACTGCTACTTTGAAGAAGGCATGATTTATCATCACCTCAACAACCTGTCTGGGGCCGAAAATATGTTTAAAGCTGCTCTTGCTCTTCACAAAGAGGTTGGTGACAGCCTTGGTCAGGCCAATGATCTGCGTGCACTTGGAGCGCTCTACCACAGGCTTGGCCGACTCGAGGATGCTAAGCAATGCTTACAGCCTGCTCTTAATTTGTATATAGATGTCACTTCTCAATCCGGTCAGGCTGACACTCTGGTGGGACTTGGAAAGCTCTACAATAGGCTTGACCTACTTGAGGATGCTGAGCAAGCTCTTCAGTCTGCTCTAAAATTGTACACAGATATCAATTCTCGGCTCGGTCGCGGCAATGCTCTTCGGGCACTAGGACAGCTTTACAACAGGCTTGACCGGCTCGAAGATGCTGATCGAGCTCTGCAGTCTGCCTATGATCTTCACAGAGCGATGAACATCAAGATGAGTCAGGCAGATGATCTCCAGGCACTTGGAGGGCTTTACCAGAGACTTGACCGACTGGGGGATGCCGAGACAGCTCTTCAGGCTGCTCTCAATCTTTACACAGAAATTAATCACGGGTATGGTCAGGCCAATGATCTGAAGGAACTTGGCAGGCTCTACCAGAGGCTTGACCGACATGAGGAGGCTGAGCAATGTCTTCAGTCTGCTCTCAAATTATACTCAAAGGTCAATTCTCAAATTGGTTGCAGTGATGCTCTACATGCACTTGGGGAGCTCTACATGAAGCTTGACAAACTTGAGGATGCTGAGCAAGCTCTTCAATCTGCTCTGAATATTTACACAGTGATTGATGGCACTCTTGGTCAAGGATATACATTGCAGCAACTGGGAAAGTTGTGCACTATCCAAAGCAGGTTTTCAGAGGCAGAAGACTTCCTTACCAGGGCGATGGATGCACACAGACGTGCACATGAGCTTAAGGGGCAGCAGTATACTCAAGAGCTCCTCAGACACTTGCACAATGAGCAAGCGAACATAGTGAAGGAGGATGCAGACGAGCAAGGAAATTAACTCAGATGCTGTAAGGTGAGTTTCCAAGGTGATGATCATATACCGATGTTTATTGTGTATGCATTGTTCGGCCTGCAGACATTCCATACCCAGCAGGCAAACTGTGCAGATTTCAAGACTCGGTTGGGTGGACATTGACATGTACAACCCATGTATTATTACAATATTACTTTTTTTACTAGGCGATTTCCATCGAGGCTTCCACATCCACTTCGAGCCATGATTGGAAGGGAACATTTCACTAACAAAATAAATTGATCGAAGTGTGAACTGGAATCTATTTGTTCTGTTGCGGAAGAGTGGCCGGCCCGACATTGAATCCTCGGTAAAACTAAACAGAAGACGGGTCCGAGGACCGTGGATGTCCGTCGCTGCACATCCGTGGATCTCAGAGAAGGAAAGACGTGAATCCAAGGTGAGTCAGATCAAGCTGCGCACGACCCAGGATTGCACAAAGTCATTTGATGGGTATCGAGATTGCAGCTTAGCTCGGTGCGCCAAGGCCCTGCCACTCCCCCCGCGGACAATCAAGAGGCCCCAAACGGACGGTAGTTTAGATACTCATTCCAGGATTGGCGCGAAATCTGGGGCCCAAATTTATTTGCAGTCCCAGTGGTCGCGGCGAGAACCCGGATTAACCCTCGTTCGGCCGCCGGCGCACTCGGTGTTCAACCCCAAGTGAACGTGGGCGAGGGATGGGAGAACGCGAAAATCGAGGAGTTCATAGCTGTAGTCTCAGCCGATGTGGATGGTTTAGGATAGGGCAGAGACTCGGTGGTTCATAAGTTTAGGTGTTGCTATGATTCGACATGATGATCTGCGAGGGAAGACGAGAGTGGTGGGACATATTTTGAGGGAAGAGGTATGTATGCGGTAGCGTTTCGGATAGTTTCTCGAGAGCTTGATTTGTCTCCAGTATAGATGGATATTGTTTGTGTGTCCGAATTGCGCCGCCGAAGCAAGTTCGCTTTTGCAGCGATGGTGTATCAACGCACCAGTCGTCTTCTTTGTCATCGGTTCAGATGCTTCCTGCACGGAGGAGAATTTGGTGCAGAGTGCCTGGTATACTAGATCTATCGAGCCGGAAGTGCCTGCACATTTACTTTCCTTAGCACCGCGAGGATAACACAAGGTTCGAAGATCCGTCCGGGTGTCCAAAACGAGATCTAGCCCTACCCTCGGAGGGTCCCAGATGATCAGTTGACAGGGACAAGACGAGGAACGAATCGAATGAGATTGGTAGTGAATTTCGTTTGGACGAGTATAGTTCGATTTTTGTTTGATTTCGCCTTCCTAGAGATTCAGAGACAGGGGTATGTTAACCGACGCTGCGCAATGAAATTAAATCCAGAAGGAAACTGGAGCCTGTGGGAGTACGGCAAGTTAGTGCGGCGGGCACGGAAAGCCTGAGGGTTAAACATTAATGCATGGTGGCGTTACGAAGGAAAGAGACATCGGAGCAAAATCAATTTGATCCGAATCGCGCCGACATGCACCCATTGCGACTCAAACTGTCTCCATCCTCGTCCTTCCTGAACCTTTGCTGCAGACCATAGTCCTCCCGCGAGGGGATTCTTAGCGCATCGTCAATCGTGCGATGCACCTCTCAGCATGACGGTTACGCGCTGCTATGGAAATTGAGCATCAGCACCTCTGCGAGCACCTGGATGCGCACGATTCCAGCGCGTGGAAATAATAGGACTGCTTCTGTGTCCCCGGCCATGAAAGTGGCCTGAATTTGGTTGGCAATGGCTAGGACTCTTTACACACCCGAAACAGTCCTCGCGGCTACTATGACCCTCCAAGACTCCTCATCGAGCTGAGAGCACTGCAGGCATAACCCTGTACGTTTACCTTTTAACCCCCTCTTCGCTGTCTATGAGGGTCTGACGCTGTTCGTCTGCAGGGAGATCCTGCTCCCACTTTGCGCTGTATCCAGCCGCCAGCGTATCCGCGCGCGCGAAACCGTGGCACTGCTCCCCATGGCGATACGCTGTTGTACACCTGTCTCTGGTCGGCGTCTTGCTCGGATCCGGTCCATCAAGCGACTCGTTTTCGAGGCTGGGTGTCTTGTTCCACACTCCAATGTCGCGTTAATCCACCAAATACGTGTCCGCGCCATTCCCTTCCACAACCGCCACCCGCGCTCTGGATCTCCTCCTCGGCGTCTTACTGTCGACGAGCATACCACCTCCGTGGAAGCGGAGGCTTTATCGCCTGTGGCACGCGGGCAGCGACATGCACTTCGTCCGCAATGATGTAGACGCGCAGAGAACTTCTGCCAGCGGCGCAAAGCGACGGGGAATTGGTGTAGCAGGAAACAGCGGGAGGGAATGCGCGGAGGATAGGGATGTGATGTGCGCGTGGAACGTGTGGTGCACGTCCAGGGCTCCATCTTTGTCATCCGCCGCAGCGGACGATTGAGTTGGTGGCGCGCAGGAGGAAGAGAATCAGAAGGAGTACGGGCGCGAGAGGGATGCCGCGGTTGTTGGCTCTGTAGGACGCGAAGGACCGCGAGGAGGATTTTTCTACCATCGCGACTCGCCGCCTCGGTGCCACGCCATCCACTCCATTTCCCTCCCAGCCACCCCCAGCGCGCGGTAGTCGACGCCAAAGAACTGCGTGAGCTTCGCCGCGCGCCGCCGGCGCTGTTGGAACTCGCTGCGCTCCGCCTTGTCTCGACCCCGGACGTGTACCGACGCCCGGGTCGGCGCGGGGATAGAACGCCAAATGGAGCACCTGCAGGGCGTCGCCTCCCGGGAGGGCCTGCCGCTCGGGACGGGGGACGGGAGCGTCTCAGTCGTGCGTAGACGCCGAGCTGAATCGAGCGAGTATCGTGTACTTGCAGCCATCACGCCGCGTTCCCCGCCCCACCTTCTCTCTTCCCCCGCTATGCGACGTCTCCAGCCTGGGGCCGCCCCGCGGCTCGTACTATCCTCCGCGCCATGGTCATGTGGACGGGGCGGCACTCGATCTCGTCCTACGATCTGCGTGGGCTCGCGCCCGTGGTTCCCCGCCGTGCGCTACGTGTTTGCGACGTAGTCTTCCCTATACACCGTACTCAGCGCCTCGGCTCTCCCCGCCGCCCACCACCTGTCCTCCGATGTCGTTATCTACTCGTCGGCCCTTTCTTCCTTTGGTGCGGTGGACGACATAACCCGACGCACGGATGGGCAGGCCTGCGCATCATGGTGCTCTCCGGGTGGAGGCTCCGCGTACTCTCGGCAACATCCTCCCTTTTCCGCCTACCACCGCCCGTCCTCCTTCTTTCTTTCTTTGACCTCCTACTCGTCGTGCCATTATTCCTCTCCGATGAGGTGGAGGACGTCACCCAGCGCAAGGAGGCCGGGCCGCGCCTCATGGTGCTCCTCTCCAGGTTGGGGCTCCGCGTGCTCTCGGCAACATCCTCGTCGCTTCTCAGCGCACCACTGCCCGCCGTCCTTCCTTCGAGTCAGACCCGCCCCGATCCTTCTTGCTAGCGGTGGGAGGGCGACGTGGACAGTCAGATTTCGTGCTGTCGCCCGCTCGCTGGCTCTGCCCTGTCTCCATGCTTTCGGGACGACGTCCCCGCCCCCTCCGCGCCCCAGATCATCTACTACCTACTCGACGCCGTCCGTTAACCCCCACCGTCGTGTCTCTCTTCTTCTCCGCTCGGCCCGGCAGCACCGACAGCCTGGGCTCGTGCCCCCGTTCACCGCGCCTCTCTGAATCTTCCTTCCCGGTGCCGGTGGACTTGGGGAGCGCGTATGGGCTCGCGCGTCGATGCTCTCCTGCTAGCGCCCCCGCACACGTCGCTGACGGTACTGGTCGGATGACTTCACCGGCGCTGGCCGTGGTGCTATCCTCGCGCGCTGCCCGTTTCGACGACTATGTGACGCACTCGCCCCCGCATTTATCGCCCTCGCCCATCCACTGCTTCCCCACTGTATCCCCCGCGGGCGACCCGTTCCCTTGTCCCCGTTTTCACCCTTCCTTCCCGCGCCGAATGGACGGCGCTCTGTGTAGTTGGTCCAGACCCTGTCAAAGGCTGGCTGGGCTCGCCCCATCCCCACGACTTGCTGTTCGTCGTGTCCTTCTCTCCTCTTCGGGGTGCGATAGGCGGCGCCCTGCGGCTGCATGTATGGGAACTCGACCCGGAGCGCACCAAAGGGTCCACTCTTCCTCTTCGCGGTGCGAGAATTCGACCCCCGTGTGGTGCTCGCCCACAGTGCTGCTGTCTGGCTCGCTCGCCGGGACGGCGGGTACACCACCCGACCTGCATCTCGCGTGCTTTCGATTGGATGTACGCGCTCTCCGGGCCACCACCGCGGCTGCCACTGCGTCGCGCCCTTCTTCCTGTCCGTCATAGTGTCGGTGGCGCTTTGCCGACTTGACGCGAACTTGGACCACAGAATGATAGCTGGGGCTCGCGCATCGGGAGGCTGTCCCCTTGTGCGCCGCGTGCTTTCGACACCCTGCCCTCCCGACCCGCTGCGTGCTCCTCGTCACGCCCTTCTTCCTCTTGCGACGAGATCGGCCGCGCTGCGCGGACTTAACGCGCCGCAGAATGATGGCTGGGCTGCTGTCCCGCTCGGGCGCCTCTGCTTTGCCTGCTACATCCCCCATGCTTTCCCGACCCCACCTGCGCTTCTCCACCCCTCGACGGGATGGACGGTGTCCCTGGACTTACCGAACGCGGAGGGCATGCGGATGGCTGGGCTTCATGCCCTGCTTCCGTCTGATTCGCGCGTCCGCGCACCTTTTCGACTGCCCCCCGCGTGTGTCGATGCACCCTCGGCCCACCGTCGCATGTCTCTTCTCTGCCACTGCTCTGCGACACCGCGGACTTGACGCTGGTGTGACTCTCTTACTCGCCCACCCACTTCCTCTATACGTCTTCGCACATCAGCCTCTGCGCGTCCGGCGCTCCGTTGCGAAGGAGCCGAAGCGGACTAGCAAGAGGGCCATGACGCGAATGCTGTAGCGGAGGTTGGGCGCGCCCAGCTGTGGCACTCGTGTCAGGGCTTTCGTTTCCTCGCCTGCCGACTTGGACGCTCGCTGTTTGGATGGCGGGGATGAAACGAGGCGAAGATAGACAAACTGAGTTAACGCGAAACTGCTGCCTCTGAGATCCTGCTCATCCATGCCACAAAGGACTAGATGACGGAATTGACAGACTATTGTATTATGTTCCAGTGCGGATTCTGGTCTACACATGTATTTATTGACTTGTCCGTCGGCATCTGTATGTGGTCTTCAAACGAATGCATGCCTAAAATTGAGACGTCGGGCGGGATCACAATCCAGGGTGCCTCTGCATCTTAAACTCATCATGTTCACGACGGATTCTTGTTGGCGTAATTTATCTGTATGTAGGCCGTAAGACGCCGCCGCTGAGGCGAGAAGGGTCCTCCTTTCGCAGTGGTGGAAACATCCGTGTATGATCAATGCCGTCGGCGCCGCCGGGCGGCATCTGCCGTGGTCACGAAATTGCCAATCTCGGGTCCCAATCGGGTCATCAGGGAATCCGGGAATTTCTTGTAATGCCATATATGGTCATTACGATGCGTACAAGCGACACAATCTTCACAATAATTGTGACCATCATTGCAATCCATCAGATTTGATTATGTGCAGGTCCCCCCTTTGGCAATGTGTGCCATCATTGCCAGGCATCACAATGCTCGCAACCGACACAACACCATATATTGTATTGGGTACGTGAAATCATTATATTTATACTAGATCTCAGGCCATTTATGGCCTATGTGTCTAGTTAGCTACATGTCTACCTCTACGCGTCGTTCGGGACCAGAGAGCCTCCGCCCATTTAAGGGAGGCCGCGGGTTACAACCTGTGGTGACTGTCGCGCACTACGTCACAGTTGCCCCGTGACGCGTCGAAATCCCCCGCGACCGAGGCGCGCGCCCCGGCGGGAGGCGGGAGCGCACGGAAAGTGCCGCACGAGAAAAAGGGGGGTGAGGAGAGAGTAGCGGTGATGATGTTTGAATGTGGGATATCGGGAGACGTGTGTGGTGCGGAATGTATTGTGGGGGGGGTAGGGGGCGGCGTGTTCCGTGTAAGGTGCCGGGAAGGGACGATGGAGGGTCCCGGAGAAGAGAGAACATACGGGGAAGAAGGGAAGAAGGGGCATAGCGGCATAGAGGCGCCGGTCAACAGCGCGGTGGAGAGAGGGGAGACATGGAGAGGAAAGGGGGGAAAATGGGGGGGCGAGTGGAAGGGATGCGGCCGCCTCATGCGGGGTTGGAGGCGTAGGGCGGGAAGCGGTTAGTCGAGGCGACGTACGCTAGCAACGCGCCCTTGTTTTTGCACTTTCCCAGAAGGGACCTCTTGTTGAGTGGCTGCCGGTTGTCCGCGTAGAGGGCGCGCCGGAGTACGTCGCGCTGTCCCGTAAAACGGCGACACGTCAGAAGGAAATGGTTGACGGTCTCGGGCTCGCGGCACGCCGGGCACAGGCTTGAGTCCACCGCGCCAAACCTCGCAAGGTACGCATTGAGGCCGACATGGCCAGTGCGCATCTGCGTGATGATGCTACACTGGCTGTGGTGGAGGTCTTCGTACCAACGCAGGGTGCGCTGGCCCGGTGGGGTCTTGTCGAAATCCGCGAAGCGGGCGCCGACTCGCGATGACGTCCACGCACTGTGCCATACATGCGCGATGTGCTTCTTGTGGGCAGCTTTCAGCGCGGCCATGCTAGAAGGGAGGTGGTGCAGGGCGCGGAGTGCGTGGGGGAGTACAGAGGACTCGCCTTGCGCCGCTGTCTTCGCTTCCGCGTCGACAGCCTTGTTGCCTTCCACATCCTTGTGGCCTGGGATCCACGCGATGTGCAGCTTGAATGTCCGCCGCTTCTTTCGCAAGTCGCGGAAGGTCTTGTGGAATATCTGGACGAGATGCTGGCCAGGTTGGGGCCGCGGGTTTACAACCGCACAGATGGCCGCTTGGTTGTCGATGAGGATGGTAGATGCGCGCAGACGAGGGGTGTCAGCAATCATGACCAAACAGAGAATGAGCCCGACAAGCTCAGCTTCAAAAACTGTGTGCTTCTCCATCGGAACGAGGTGGAGGCGCAACGTCCCGTACACGCCATCCTTGTTCTTGAGCACCGCAGCCCCGCCAGCCCCGCCCTCGTAGCCCGATCCTCCGCCGTACAAGCACGCGCCGCCCGTGTACTGCGCAAGCTCCTCTATCGCCATGTCTTTGTTGTCTGCAATCCGGAAGGTGAAAGGCGCTACCCACGTCGTATCTAGTGGAGTGGGGTCGATCGTTTCGAGGGAGCGTATCACCGGGAAGGCATGGAACATTTCGTGGAGGACAGAGCGGTGAGCCTGCGGGTACATGTACATGCAGCGCTTGACGTGCGAGTGGAGGGGGTGGTGGGGGGGAGGGATGCGAGGCGGAGAGCGGCGTGGAAGGAGGCCTGGTTGAGGCGAAGCTCGATGGGGGGGATGTGTGCCAGATAGTTGAGTGCATCGACCGGCGTGGACTTGAGTGCGCCGGTAATCAGCCTACACGCAATGTTCTGTACCTTACCCAGCTGCGTCAGGAATCCGACGGATCCCTTCCTGCGTTTTGTGCCGTTGGAGACGATGGGTGAGTACCATACGCACAGACCATACTCCATCTTCGGGATGACCACCGAGCGGTATAGTTGTCGTACGAACTTGTGCGGGAGGCCAAAAGTCGGCCGCATCAAGCGGTTGATCGCCATGATAGCCTTCGTGCCCTTACCCACCGCTCGTTGGACTTGCTCCTTCCATCGCAGCATGCGATCCATAATGAGGCCGAGGTACGTGGCACGCTCCGACGCCTGTATGGTGTGAGCTGGGGTAACGAGAGGGGCAGGGACGTAGCGGTTAGGGTTTCTTGTGTAATGGACGAGCTGAAACTTCCCGAGGTCGAAGGAGCACGCGTGTGTCCTCGACCACTGGAAAGCGTCGGGCATGATACCGTTGAGCTTGGTGATATTCTCCGCGACCGAGTCGGACTCCACTGCTAGCATGGTGTCGTCAATGTATCCTGCAATGAATCGATCACGCGCCTTGGGATCAACGATCTCGAGCAAGTCCGCCGAATAAAACAGATAGAGAATGGGCGAGAGCGGGGAGCCCTGCGGGATGCCCATGCTAGCGGCTAGAAGCGGGAACGTGAAGTCGTCGAATTTGAGGTGTGTGTGCCGGTCCGTTAGAAAACTTGCCGTTCATCGAACAAGGTTCTCCGGCACACCCCGCTTGCGCAGATTGTGTAGGAGGCGCTTGTGGTTAACCGACGGAAATGCTTGCGCAATGTCCATGAACACAACAGAGACAACGCGACTCCGGCGCCACGCGTTTTTAATGCGGTGCACCAGGAAGAGCGCCGCGTCCATGGTCGTGCGCCCGGGACGGCCGCCAAAGTGGTTGGCAGGCAGCATCCCTTCGCGTTCGGAGTACACGGCAAGGCGTCGAGCGAAGACCGACTCGATCACCTTTGCCATCGTCTCTTCGAGAGCAATGGGGCGGTAGGCCTTGGGGATGGTATAATCGGGTTTGCCGGGTTTGCGTAGCGTGATCGTGATGAAAATTTTCCAGAGCTTGGGGTGATAACCTAATTTAAGGCATGCATTAGCCACTTTCGTGAGTATCGGGACAAGGAGGGAGGAGGTTCGCTGCAGCGCGAGGTTGGGGATCCACGATCCACCCGGCGCCTTCAGCGGCGGGAGCTTGTGGAGCACCTTGCGGACCTCCTCCTCTTCGACGTCGGGGCTGGGTTCCGGATCCGGGTACTCGGAGTCGTCGACGTCGTCGAGATCTGCCGGAGGGGGATCAGGGAAGAATTGTTTCTTGAAAGCAGAGCACTTCTCTTCGTTAGATCGCGCCGGACCTTCCGGAGTTTCGAGGTCAGGGACTCTCGAGGCTGTCGTATCGGCAGAGTGCTGGCTGGCATACTTGTGGGCCTGCCAAACCGTACGCTCCGTCGCATCCTCCAGCCACTCCTTCCAATGCCGTCGCTTTTGCGCTCGAAGCGCACTATGGTAAGCGTTTCGGGCGGGCTTTACCGCGTCGCACTCGGCCTGAGTCAAGTTCTTCTTGGCGGCCCGGTTCTTGAGTGTATTGAGGTCGCGTAGCATCTTCTTGAGGTCGGCGGTGAACCAGCGCTTCGAAAAGGCGCACTTCTCCGCCAACGGTACCGTCGCCTCCATCGCCGCGACGTACTCGCCGAGGAGATCGCCGACCAACGCGTCCAGGTCATCGGTGGTGGAGATGTGCGCTGCCCGATCCGCGACACGGTCGGACTTGCACGCGTCCTCCACTGCCTTATTGAACGCGTCCCAGTCGGCGTCCCTCCAGCGATACCTTGGCGGGGGCTCGGTCTTTCCCAACGCGATGTTGATTGTTACATCGACACACCGGTGGTCGGATCCGAAGCCCCCGCTCACGACACACTTTGTGATGGTGTCGGCAAGGCGCGGCGTAGCGAAGACGAGGTCGAGCGTGGACCATGACTTGTGCGCGTCTGAATAGAATGTGGGAGTGCACGGGGGGAGACATAGTGTAAGATTGGACTCAGCTAGCATTTGAATCATTTCGGACGTGTCCGAGCAACGATTGCGCTTGTGCCTGTGAGGTCCCGACCACATGACATGGTGTTTGTTGAAGTCTCCGAAAAGGAAGAAATCCTCGTCGCCAACGGCATCCGAGTTAAGGTGGTTGCGTATTAAAGAAACAGTAACGTCAGACTTGGGTGGATTGTAAACAGAATAAATACGGAAGGGGGGGGAATCTTGAGGTACGAATCGTAGGCCGGCTACGTCGAGGGACTTGAGGTGGATCTGGGAATACAAGTCAGATGGGATGGATTTGTTAATATAAATGGCACTGCGAATGAGCTGATCTCGTCGCCGCAACGGAGCGTTGGACGGCAGGATTAAGTGCCAGTCCTTGTGCTGGAACGAGGCTCTAGCCGCGATGTGATACGGCAGTTCCTGAACAGTTAGTACGTCAAACTTGGATGGGCTGGTATTGTTGAGTAGGGACATCAAGACCTCCGGCTGCTTGCGGCAGTTGAGGTCCCGGACCCGTATCCAGTCGGGGAGCGTGTCCTCCATCTACGCTCGCGGGAGGCATATGACGGAGGGGAAGGGGGAGACCGAGAGCGCGAGGCCGCCTCAGCGATCGCCCTCTGCTTCACGAAGCATGCGTTCGCAAACACCTTGTGCGGGCCGCCACAGTTTGCGCATTGCACCTTGATGTGCGTGCACGTCCTGGAGTTAGCGCACCGTGGGATGTTCGGGCATTCGCAATCCCGAGTTGCATGAGAGCCAGCGCACTTGGCGCACTTGATACTAGGAGGGTCCTTGTTGGCGGAACACGCCTTGGCCATATGGCCGAAACCTTGGCAGTGGTAGCAGTGGATGGGGGGAGGGACGAAGTAGGAGACGGGGCACGACGTGCCGACAACGGAAAGCGACCGCTGGATGAGGCCTTCAGCCGCAGCAGCGTCCTCCAGCACGATCACGAGGGAAGAAGTGTTTTTCTTGACCGACGCGTCTTTCCGCTCGTGCAGCCAGCGGAGGTCCTTGATAGCGTCCGGCTAGGCGATCGTACCTTGGTTTGCGAGGTAGATCGCGGACTTTGCGCCCTCCGCCCTCGGGTCAAAGGAGGTGGGCACGTAGTTAGCGACGAGGGTGTGGGACTTGCGGCGCACGCACGCGTTGGGCTCGAAGTGCCCGATCCATTCCCGTCCATGGAGAAGCAGGAGTTTAGCCTGCTCCTCCATGTTGGCCTGGACGAGAATATCCCCGTTCGCGCGCTTGCGCACGCTATGGAGTGTGGATTCGCGTAACCCTGGTGCTGCGGTCTCTTCCCCATGGACGCTTCGATCTGCGCCTTGAGGTCGGCTGGGCTCCGCTGGCGGTTCACCGACTTGCGATCCACCTTCGCCGTCGAGATGGTGACGAGGAGCTCGCTGGGTGGCTGCGGTGCCGCTGGGCATGGACGCGCTGCAGGGGGGAGCGGCGGTCCGTGATGCTCGTGGGGGTGGTGGTTATTGGGGGAGTGGCATGCACAGCGGCGATGTCCTTCAGGCCGTCCCTGACGGCCGCGAGGATTTGCTGCGAGAAGACAAAGACCGCGGCAGCATTACCTGCCGCCGCGTTTGCGGGCGCCGGAGTGGCACCGCTGGATCTTGTTTCACTACGCACCTTGTCGGCCAGCTCAATGGCCTTGTTCCTGTCTCCGTTCTTCATTTTCTTCACTCCCTTCCAGCTGCTGAGGAGATTGAGTAGCTCGTCGAGGGCCGGTACAGCCACAGGTGCCACTCGCGGATCACTGATCGACGCCGTCGATGACGACGCTTCTCTCGATGTTCCGGGGGTCGGGCTTCCATTCGGACGTACATCCGGGATCGGATTGACGTTCTACATGTTAGCGCGGAGGGTTCTGGGGAAATATGTTGTGCCACTCGGGGTGTTTGTGGTGGTTAGGGATCAAGAGAGTTTTTATTGTATTGGGTACAATGCTAAGCAGCCTTCTTTATGGCGTACGATAGGGCTGATCCCGGCATCCCCGGCCATTTAATTCTCGCATAAATACGGCAGAAAAATTCGAATAAAATATATATATATTTGATCATTGGCAGTACAAATAGGATTCCTATTCTACGTTCTTCCACGCGGTAGCCGTCGCCAGCTCCCTGGCCGCGCGCTTGTTTCGCATGCGGAGGACAGAGGAGTCGGTGGTAGCTGCGTCCGTCGCGGTGCGCCCGGTGCTTTTGAAAACGCGCCTGCCGGAAGTTAAATGAGTAAGATGTGATGATCAAAGTCGGTGATCAGCACATACCGATCCCACCAAGCCAAGAGCTCGTCCACCTTCTTCTGGGCGATGGGCCCCGGGGAAGCCTCGAACCAGTCAACGATGTTGCTATAGTAGAGGACGTAGTCGAAGTCGCCATCTTGTTCGTTCCACTGCAGTGCGTCCGACAGGCTGAAGCGATGCTAACAGGCAAACAACTGTCAGATCAAACACTGATGAAGGTGAAACAACACCAACGTGGACAGCGGCATACACGATTGAACACCCAGTACAACGTTTCATGCTGATCTTCTTGGCGACCGACTTGGGGCTTATCGCCGCTACCTTCCTCTTCTTCCGGGGAGGCCCAGCGCCAGCTGGGCGCACGTTCTCCTCGCCAGACGCGTCCTCGGCTTCGAACTTCACGGCAGACTGGGGCGACGTGAAGATATGCAGAAAGGTCTCGCAACAGAGCATCAGTGTCAAACTAGGCCAAATGAAATATAACACACTTGCACGAGCGACGACGACTTGAAAAGACCCTTCTCCTCGTCCACCGGATCGTAAACACTATTGAAGTAAACACCGCGCGGCCATTGATCAGCTGTAATCTTGAAGGCTGAATCCCCGTCCGCGATCTTTGCCCGAACCCTGCAGTGACTGTCAGCGAGGCTTGAAGATACAAGAGAATGCTTACTCGGGGTCTGCGAGGTCGTAATCGACGGGACAGATAAGTGGGCCGGTGACCTCGCTCTCTATGCCGCGATTCACGCGCGATGTGGCGATGAGGGGCTCCTTGGTGCCCTTGGGAACCCACTCGACCATCGCGGCCCTGACAGAGCCAGTGTCGTCTCCGTGCGCGCTGGCCGCTCCTTTGCGCAGCTACGAATGCATTAGGACTGAACTCGAAGACGGTGCGTAAATCATACCTGACTATAGATTTCGGCCAGCTCAAGCGGATGGGTGTTCACCAGCACGAGCTTGAGGCCCGGCACAAACTTGAGAAGCTCTTGGAAGCCACGATACAGGCGGTCCTGCCTGGTGCCAGTGTTCAATGAGGTACGGTACGCGCCTAATGGACAGATGATATGATCACGTACTCAAGTGTATGCTTGACAGGCGTGTCGTCTTCGTCCTCCTCGCGTTGCACCCTCAGTTCTTCGCGTCGGTCGTATTCGGAGACCAAATCTTCCAGCGGATCAAAGAGCGACACGACCTTGCGAAGGGCACGCCCCATCGTGATGTAGGATTTCCTACGCCTTTCAGTAACGTACGGGCGGCGCGAGGGATATACGTACGAAGCGGCAACGGGCTTCGCCCCGGTCTGAGCCGCGAGCTTCGCCTCCAGTGCAGCGATTTGGCGCTTGAGACGTGCCTGTGTCTCGAGCTGAGGGTCCACTGGCGGGTCGGATGAAGGGGAGGAGGAGCGGGGCGGGGATGAGGAGCCGCTGGCGGAGGGCGCCATGATGGTGGTGGAAGGGAGGATGGCGACATTTGGTTTGTCTTCGGCTTTATATATGTCCTTTGTTGATGTCTCCCACACCATCTTTGAAATTCAGAGCAGCGATCGTGCAAATGACTCCGCAATAATAGCGTGACATCTGTGCCGCAGGCCCCGCATCCCGCTCCGCCTCCGACTGCGCGCATCTCAGTCTATCGATGCGGCTCATCCTGTGGGCTATTTTACTTATCTTTATGATGATAAAATGTTGCCCCACTTGCCCTCATGAATACCCGGCAACAGCGACATCCCCCGCCCTTAGCAATCACCGAAACCGCTGCGAAAATATGCGGCGCACATGGCGGAACAGATCGCACAGCGAAAAGAGCGGGCAGGCAGTAAGAAAGTCAAAAAGAAACGCCGCATCGAAGAACCTAGCCCAGTGGGTCGCGCGTTTGACTAAATTCTTCATGGTCTGATCGTCACGGTGTTTAGACCATCCCGGATGCCATGGCCGGACCGTCCCATCTCGAGCATGCTACCCCCGCTCTTCCAGAGGTTCCTATGGACCTGGACATGCTCGCTTCGAGTCCCCCGCCTAGTCCGCCTCAAGCCTTGACCCGCGCGGGGCGACCTGCCCGCCGTTACCGAATGCCCAAGAGATTTCAGGACATTTTACCTGAAGCACCCGCACCCGTCGTTCTCGAGGAACCGCCTGCAGAGCCTCCAGTCCGTCGTGTCATTCTTCACGTCCGGGACACGATGCAGACCGTATTAAACCGTTTCCGCATCTTCTGCGAATATCCCTACCGACCTTCATACGACCCCGATTCCCATGTCACCGCTGACGATCTCGCAAATTTTCCGCTGGAGGAAGAACATCTTGCTGAGCTCGCGACCAAGCATGATTCCCCTGATTCGACGCAGCCGCCGCCTCCGTGGCCCTTCACCAATATGACGAAGTATAATTCAATGTCATGGCTCAATACTGGGAGCAATCAAAAATCGGAGGCCGAAACTACGCGTTTAGTCGACGAGGTCATCAACGCGCCGGATTTCTCACGTGAAGACCTCCGCGGATTCAGTGCGCACCGCGAGAATCAGCTCTTCGACAAGGCATCCTCTGCTGACGCACCTTGGAATCGGGATGAGTGGAAAGAGGTAGACGTGGACATAGATATTCCTTCGGGCGTCAAAAATGTGCCCGCGCATGCCTTCAAGATCCCCGGTCTCCATCGACGATCCATCGTAGAAGTCATTAAATCCGCATTCGCCGATGTTTCGGCTCGCGACTTCCATCTCACGCCGTTCAAGAGACTCGTCAAATCGGCTTCTGGCGTTATCACCCGGGTTTACGATGAGGTTTATACCTCGGACGCGTGGCTGAATGCGCACGATCTGTTGCAGAAGCAGCCCGCGGAAGCTGGGTGCAAACTGGAGCGGGTTATTGCGGGCCTCATGTTCTGGTCTGATTCCACGCATTTGGCCGACTTCGGAACGGCAAAGGCCTGGCCAATATACATGTATTTTGCCAACTTGTCCAAGTATGTTCGGGCGCGGCCGAGTTCAGGTGCCTGTCACCACATCGCGTACATCCCATCCGTAAGTAAATTCAATGTCGTCCATATTTCTCTTATTTATTTATCGCCTTCAAGCTTCCGGACAGTGTCATGGATTCATATCTGGCTTTACCAAGAAATCGCACAGAAAGCCCTTAATTACCCATTGTCGTCGAGAACTGATGCAGCAGATCTGGAGGCTTATGCTTGATCCCGAGTTCCGGGAAGCCTACGCCCACGGGATCGTTATTAAGTGTCTCGATGGGGTCTACCGTCGTGTTTACCCACGGATATTTACCTACTCGGCTGATTATCCAGAAAAGCAAGCCACCTTTTATTCGCGTACAGCCCCCTCATTAACTCCTTCATCCAGGGTACTCCTCGTTACAATTCGGGACAAGGGGTTTTGTCTCTGCCCGAGATGCCTGGTCAGAAAAGAGAATGTAGACCAAATGGGCACCGCTCGTGACCTGCGATCTCGGTTGACGGCTATCCGCACGTATTTCTGGAACAAGGTACAGAACGCACGCGACGCTATCTACAACTCAGCGTTCGCCGTTGGATCTGACTGGGTAGACGGTATTTTGAGGGAGTTTTCTCTTGTCCCTACGGTGGTATATACTATTCCGTCTTAGAATTCGGCTCTACTTAATTCCTCCTGCAGAACGCCTTTGCTGAACTGCTACGTCCATACGGAGCAGAGTTATTTCCTATGCTGGTTGTTGACTTGCTGCACGAGTTTGAGCTTGGTGTATGGAAGGCGGTCTATACCCATATAATCTGTGTCCTTTACACTGTTCCTGGTACGGCTGTTGCCGTGTTTGATGCGCGGTAAGCACTCCAAACCATGCTTTCCCGCAATTCTGACTCCTTCCACAGCTTTCGTATGGTACCGACGTTCGGAACAGATACCATCCGCCGTATAACCAGCAATGCCTCTGAACGCAAGAAACTTGCCGCCCGCGATTACGAAGATTATCTTCAGGTGTTAATTTCGATGCAAGACATATTTTTTAAAACACTCACACTTCCTCAGACAATCATCCCCGTCATCGAAGGGCTTCTCCCGGAGCCATACAACAGCATAATCTTGACAATGCTGTTCCGCCTCGCAGAATGGCATGCTTTAGCCAAACTGCGAATGCATACGGAAGATACCGCCACCCGCTTTGATAAATCGACAACAATAATTGGACGGGAGCTGCGCAACTTCCGCGATGTCACCAAAGCCAATTTCGCGACCAAGGAACTTCCAGGGGAAGTGGCAGCCCGGGCGCGTCGGAAACAAAGCAAAGCTAAGAATGCCCCCGTGGGTATCCCAGCGGTACCTCTCCCTCCCCCGCCGCCGCCTAAAGGCAAGTTTCTGAACCTGGAAACATAAAAATTCCACGCCCTCGGCGACTACCCCTCCACCATTCGGCTTTTTGGCACCACTGATTCGTATTCTACGCAGATCGTAAAGCCACGTTTCTTCTCATTCGCGCTTCAATTTATTTTATTTTACAGGGAGAACTGGCCCATCGCCTTGTGAAACGTTTCTACCGGCGCACGAATAAGCACAATGCCATTAAACAAATGGCTAAGCTTGAACGACGCCACACGCGCCTACGAAAGGCTCGTCAGGCTGCCGATTCCCCGCAACGTCGGCACGCACATCATGTCCCATTTTCCGACAACTACCCTCAGACATACACGGGGGTCGAAGTCCACCACCACATCTCGCCTTCCAGGAATCAGCGGCACCACATCATGACGTTTGTCCACCAAAACGAAGCAGATCCGGCCAAGAAGGTAAGCGAAAATCTCGTTGCTCATTCCAGCACTGACGCGTACGGCCAGGACTTCATTCCCAAACTCAAGAACCACCTCCTAGGCCGTCTTTTACGACGCGACTTTGACGGGGACGAGGATCTACAATTCTCCGACGAAGACAGAGCGACCGTCCGCATACACGGTCAGCACATCTATTCTGCCAAACTCCTACGGATCAACTACACCACATACGATATGCGCCGTGACCAAGACTCGATCAATCCAAGAACACATGCGGATGTTATGGTCCTTTCACCTGAAACTGGTCCCAACGCCCACCCTTTCTGGTATGCACGCGTACTCGGAGTCTTCCACACAGAAGTTCTGCACACCGGCGAACATTCTCGCAACAATGGGCTTCAGCGAATGGAATTTCTCTGGGTGCGATGGTTTGGGCTCGAGCCCGGCTACCGCTCGGGATTCAGATCAGCCAGACTGCCTAAAGTCGGCTTCGTTGTCGAGGAGGATGACAATGCGTTCGGGTTTCTGGATCCGTCCCTAGTACTCCGGGCCTGCCATTTAGTCCCGGTGTTTGATGCTGGTCGCACTAACATGCTTCTCAAAACTGTCTCGCCCACAGCCGCCAGATTTTTGGACGAAACAGACGACTGGCAAAATTTCTATATTATAATGTGGGTCCGAATACTTCCGTTCAGACTACAACTCAAGTTTTCTCCCCTAGCTGGGTGGACCGAGATATGTTTATGCGCTATCTCGGCGGAGGGATCGGCCATATTGCTCAAACATCCGCTCTTCCTGCAGACGATCTTGATATAGATTCCGAAGAGGACGGAGAGGCTTCAGAGTCCGCCGCCGCCGCCGGAAGCAGCGCCACAAACCAAAACAATCCTCATCATCAGCAAGCGGTACAGCCCGGACGCGGAGACCTTGAGGATGATTCGGGGGACGAATCCGACACCGAGGGACTCCCAGTGCGGGACCTTGAGTCGGAGGAGGAGGAGGAGGATGAAGAGGCGGAAGTGTGATGGGACTACCTACTGCTGGTTAAAACACGCCTCAATCCACTCGAATCAGGCAACGATCAGCACGTGATCGCGTCCGAAACGCGACACCTCCCAACGCAGTGTTCCTACCACAGCCCACCGCAGTCTCCGCAGCCTCGTAGAATGTAGTAGTACATGGTAGAATATCTCGTAAATAGTGTATTTAAGGGAGTGATCCTCAGATGAGAAGGACACTACTTTTTGCATCAATCTATCCATTTTCAACATCAATCGCGTGAACCTAAGTATCACCAAAGGCTGCTTTGAGGTGAAGCTACGCACTTGCCTATTGCTAGTACAGCAATCATAAGACTCGAAGACTCGCTCTCGTAGTCACGTCTGACGAAGACTCGCTCTCGTTAGTCGGTTGCTTGCGGTTGACTCGCAGAGTAACGTAAGTTGTTGGGAAAGGATTTCCTTGGACTCTTTTATTGCCAGCCGGCAATACCAAACCGCTCAAACGCGTGCTATTACTTAATCAGCTCGCGCTCATCTCTCTACGCACACGGTTTCGCTAACAGGAAGCCTCTGATGGCGGGTACAATGATGATGGTAACGAAGATGACAATGGCTTTGCTCAACTGTAGCGCACATAACCTCCAAGTTGTACTTGCACTGGCACCGCTCGGGACTTCGATTTCGGACTCACGTAATTGATGAGAAGGGCTCGGTGACTCGCAAGTTCTGGCTCACCCTTATAATGACTAGATTATTAAGATGTGAATAATTGTGTATGGTATGTGTGTGTTTTCACATGATTTTATTTTAGAGCCCTCGTACTGAGTACACTTAGAAAGTGCGCAACTCAGTCTTATAAAAGGAAGAGCACGTCAGCTTCCGGGCTTCGGATGTGGCTGTACATTGCGAACAGCCACCGCCGGTGACTCCGCTTCTCCCACCATCATCTCGCAGGCGATGTCACATACCGCCCAGGTTCCTCCCCAGCCGCGGTTTCGAGGATAACAATCTGAGTAGTGGTATTACAAGTGGATTAAGAAAATAGACTGACCGGGAAATTCGGACCGTGTTATGCGTGATGTTACTAGTGACAAAAAGTTGAGGTTATCCTCTCCACGGCGGCTGGCGGATAACATATACAAACAACATAGCCACAATTTGGAAGAAATCACCGAGAAAAGCAGTCAACCCTTTCAACAATGCATATAAAATGTTTTGTCTAAACAGAGGGGTAAAATACCCCGTTCTGAGTTTCTGGCTAAAATACTGGAGGTAGATGGGGAGTATTTCGGACTTGTTCTGGTGAATGCAGCCAAAACTTGTGATTTCTTACCACCTTGCCTGAGTCCCAGGTAGAGAAAGGCAAAGGACCACCCCGTATGCTTTTTATATGCTCAAGGCCGCGATGTACATGAGCATCGCAATATTTTGAGCAGTGACTGAGGATATAGTTGAATTTCTCGTGGATTCTTTGGAATTGTGGCTATGTTGTTTGTATATGTTATCCGCCAGCCGCCGTGGAGAGGATAACCCCCAACTTTTTGTCACTTAATAACGCTTTGGTCACACGTCAAAACAAAAAAAAATCAATTATCTCTTTATCAGCTTGTAATACCACTACTCGGATTGTTATCCTCGAAACCGCGGCTGGGGAGGAACCTGCATACCGCCAGTCCCCAAGAAGAAGCTGAATCCCTCATTAAGGATATCAGCTCTATTAATAAAGGGAAGCTCGACTCTGCCTTGCCTCCGCCTATTTCCGCTGCCTAGGTGTTAATGCTCCCCATAGCTACAAATGGCCAGTGATAGACTACGACCACGTCTCCACTGTGACCTGCGAGACAATCCTCGCCCTCATTAATCCAACTGTCCCCAAGTTTCGCGGGTATGACCATGTTACTCCCGAAACCCCGCGGAAAAAACAAATTGCGCGCGAGCTCGACTACGTCATCGCCGACCGCAAGATGCTTGCGGCGAGACGTGTCTTTAGGGCACAAGCTCTTGATCAGACCATTCAGGCGAAGCTCGCTTCCATACTCCGATTTCTCCGATCTGCTCGCCGCACAGAAACCGAGGAATTCAACTTTCCTTCCTCCGAGGAGGCACTTCTGGGAAATCTCAGGGACCTGCGGCGGGCGTTGGATGAGGTGGAGGATATGGTGAGAGAGAACACCGATGGGGACTTCACGGAGCCGAGTACGGAATGGGGGGATGCGGATGCAACCCGGGTAGAATCGAAGGCTTTTTAGGCATGTCGTAGCACCGTTTTCACCGCCATAACAACGCGATCCGGGATCACGGGAAAAACCCGGGTCCCAGCCTTACAGTGTAAATATAGCACACTCATTCAGCCTCAGGAGTAGTGTCCAGTTTGACCAAATCTGCGGTGGTCTCCAACAGCATATAATATCACTGGAGTAATTATATCAATTGCCAACCTGAAACAAACCAGATGCGCAATTGACAACCTAATATCACACCTGCGCCCGTTTCACAATGCATCGCAAGGCTCGGCAATCTCTCGGCAATCTTGCGGAACAGTTGTGATCTACACAACTTCAAACAAGATTTTCCAAGATTTCCTGATGGTCCGCTCTTTAACCTCAACTGCCATCCTCAAGTACCTCCCGGCCTCTCCCAGCGTGTGTGCTGTCCATCGTACCTTTTAGCTTGTTGACGTATCGTTTGCGGCCTCCACTAGGCTCTCGATAAACGTGCCACGTTCACGCGTGGCACCGAAGTTTCAAACCACGCGGATGGAGCGTGAAAGCCTGGCACTTTTCGCGGCCACTTTGCGCGACCCGATGAACCCTGATTCGTGTTGTGCGATCGCTCTTCAGCACGCAACCACCATGTTCACACCCCACGACCCGGACATCATGGCGAAAGACCCGGGCCAGCTCTCACGCCAAACCCCCATCATCCGAGCGATGGTCTACTTTTTGACCTGCCATCGGTCGGAGCAGGAGCAGGCGGCGCTCACACAGAAACTCGCTATCTGCCGCTGCAACTTATCTGACCCAGTTGTCGCCCGCCTCCACAATGACCTAGGCGGCGACCCGCGGGTCTCACGGTTCAACCGTCGCCCAGATGAGGTGCCGCCTCCAGACCTCGACGCAGCGCTGCTTAGCATGTGCTCTGCCATCGCACAGGGTCTGGTGACTCTACAGCTGGGCAAGTTCCGGAAGGCAGTAAAGAACACGGCGGACGACGCGCAGCCCTGGCCGAACAGCCAGCAAGACATAGTACCCACCCCAGATGGCCCCAAAGGGACCGTGAGCGCCCTTCTGCGCTGGGTGGCCTCCCCTCCCAACGGATATGGTGTCTTTCTCGCTCTTGGAGCCATTGCAAGCTTCTGGGAGCCAATCGCGCGGGAGATCTTTCGCACACCGCTCGCCTTTTCGCTCGCAACGGACCATATCCAGTTCGCGGTTGATCATTATGACACGCGCGCCGTGGCCTCGGACCCCGTCGTCGAGAGGAACTTGCATGTGCCCCTCATGGCGTGCGAGGATTTTTTTCTCAAGATGATGGTACGGGACATGCAGGCGACGTATATGAGCATAAATCCGGTGTTCGACCGGATGGTGCGCCTTACGCTCCAGATTCGACCCGTCTTGCGTGGTGTTGACCCTTCCACCGGGTATAATCACTCGTGGTTCGAACAACTGGAGTACAACATTCAGGAAGTACATATGCGCCGAGTAAACCCGGAACTATACGCCGTGGATCCGACGAACATGTTCAAGAGGCTCGTCAGTATCCGCAATCTGAACCAGTGCATGCATCTCCACTGCGAGAAGCCCCTCGGGATCAAGACTGTGGTGTGCAGTCGATGCGGTATTGTGCGCTATTGCGGCTCCCAGGTACGCGTTTCACCGTCGTCCGGATTCAGAATCCGAGTACTACCATCCTGATTCTGTTTTATTAGTGTCAGCGGGCCGCGTGGCGCGCATCGCACCTCCCACACAAGCTTATATGTGATGAGATTCATGCCCTCCGGGGGGTGCTACAGCTCGAGGACATAGCAGACTGGGGATACTGGGTGCTTAATAGTACGGACGAAAGGCTGATGGCCATTCGTCGTACATCCCTCTTCAACAAACTGTGCAAATCGAAGCAGGTGGGCTCGGAGCCGATCCTGCGCATCACGGATGGACTCTCGGCGTTAATGGAGGCTAAACGAGCGCAGTTGGATGAACTAGAAAACAAGGCCGCCCAGCGTCAGTAAATGGCCAGTTTCCTGACGCTTCGTTCCCACTGAAATAACATATACACATCAAATAAAATGACTTCCCTTCAAGATATTGTACCTTGATACATAGTACACTTTTGCTTTTTTGATCATCGTCTTACGCCAACCTTGCTCTCTAGTTTGGCTCTGGTGAGATCGGTTTTACCGTGCACTCAGTTGTCGTCGGATTCGCGAGTCGCGCCTGCATCTACGTTCTCCGCGCAGAGCCGTGTCACCACTCTCGAGTCGGAGAAGTTGTGCGACCCTCGCATAGCAGGTTCTAGTCCGACGTTCAACAGATACTGAGCCGAATTTCCACCTTCCCACGATGCCATACTTCAAGTTGATTTCCAAAATGGTTGAAAAGGATTACGAGTCTAGGACGCCCGGGTGGGCTGCTAGCGTAACCGCTGCATTTGAACGCATAATACTATATGTTTATACGCGTCCAAGAGAAGGAGTGCAGACGCGCGGTCTCGCTTGAGCCTCATCAAATCTCGGGAGAAATCACATCATTCGGCCGAGTGATCCCCGACCCTGCTTCTTCCCGACAACCATGTCCGCAAACGACATCCAGGCCCAGCGCTTTCCGGATAACCCCTCGAACCTGAAATCTCCGGCCTCTCAGCTACGTTCGCGTCTCGGTACAATCGAACAACGGATAGCGTCACTCGAGACCCAGATAGCGCTCCTGCATAAAGAGCGGGAGCAGGTTTTGGGAGACCTCGCTGCTATTAGCTACCCTGTTCTAACACTTCCAACCGAAATCACCTCTGAAATCTTCCTTCGATACATGGAAAAACCTCTCCGATTTCCGGGGCCCAGTCCGTTGCGTTTGGCAAGCATTTGCCGCTTGTGGCGGGCCATAGCGCTATCGACCAGCAAACTTTGGACTCATTGGAGCCAGTTCTTCGATATTCCTACTGCCGAAGTGCTCGCCAGCCGCCTTCAGTGTTGGCTTCCACGTGCTGGCGGCCTCCCTGTAGACCTGCGTATAAAATTACCCCCATCACCAACCCAGGAATCCGACGCGATTCTCCGGATCCTCGCCCAACATTCATCACGATGGGGGAACCTAAAGATGGTTTCATCCGGCCCAATTTCCTTCCCCGCCGACCTCCGCGGCCGGTTCTCTTCCCTCACAAAAATGGCGCTCGATTCCTACCCATCGTCTGAGGGTCCTAGCACAATCACCGCATTTAGCGATGCCTCTCACCTTCGCGAGGTGTCCCTTTACAACATCGCACTGGTCGACTGGCGCAATTCGCTTCCCTGGAGTCAGCTGACGAAACTCGAGCTTTCGTTCGTCACTGTCGAGGAATGCTTAGAGATGCTGGAACAGACTTCGAGCCTCGAGGTTCTTGAATTCTTTTCCCAGTTGGAAGGGCAGGACTCCGTCACTTCACCTCCCCGTATCCTCGACCACCTCCACACCATCCACCTCGGTTCAGACTGTAGTCATCGACTTCTCGATTTTCTTGTTCTCCCATCTCTCGCCCACCTCCACTTGGGGCTTGACAGCGAGTGCGCCGAACGAGTGGCGCCTCTGATAAGGCGATCCGGATGCTCACCGCGAACACTGGGACTTTACATTTGGGACCCGGATTTTGCGCCAATCCTCCAATGTATATCCAGCGTGCCGTCCGTTCGCGAGCTCCAGATGACATGGGTCGGTGGCACGACCATCGAATTCAGTCAACTATTCAAAACCCTCGCTGAAGGCCCATCCTGCCTGCCTGCTCTCGAGTCTATCAACATCGAGGATTGCCAGACGAACATCCATTTGCCCTCGCTCGTTCAGATGCTCAGGGCGAGAACGACGGGCAAGGATGGTGTGGCGATGCTGACGTCCTTTAGGCTCTCCTTTAGCCAAGACAACCAGCATGAAGATGCCATTGACTTTGAGCAGCAAGATAAGGATGTTGAACTTGCCTTGGACCGACTCGGCGGTTTGCGCTCTCAGGGACTGCAGGTGGAGATCCAGTCTTCAGTCAAATGGTTCAGCGCGAATATCGATTCAAAAATGGTGTGTTCACTTGCACTTGGCTCTTCGGCGCGTTCTGAATTAGTCGATAGATCACAGGTATCAATACGAACAACCGCTCGTAACCTGGTAGTTACCACTGATTCCCGCCCGTACCAGCGTGAACCTATTTCAAGACGTTCACGATAAAAGAGTCGAAACAATCGAAATTCAGCCGAGCTGTCGGCGCAGTAGCGCGTAACGTTACATAAATACCAACAAAAGAGAAATACGAGGCTGCGATCCAGATACTATTTCTTGTTCAAAAGCCATCAACCAATGACCGGCCGAACGGTATCGTCCCGGCCCGACTTAGAAAGCTGACAATCCTTGTTCGAGCATACCCGCGTGCCGACGACGCCCGCGGTCATCTCACACGCCTCCACTATCCCAGTCTCAAATGAAACCAGCTTAACCTCGGCTTCCGAATAGGTAGGCGGGATGTTGTCGTGGTCAATCCTGTGAAAGCGTGTTCCATCAAGGATTAATCCCGCCACGTAACCGCCGTACGCCGCCCAGAAGCGCTCAGCAGAGAGGGAATCAGCGGATTCGATGGCCTGGAGTAATTTCAGAATTACAGAGGTGACAAGCAGCACAAGACTGGCCGATTTTAATTCGGGTCCTAACTACTCCCCCTTATTGTTGAATACACAGAACGCAGTGACCCAGCCGGAGTAGTAGCTGGCTCCGCTTCCACTTGGTTCGAAATGTGCGACATTCTGCCAGAACTCGACATTGCCCTGGCCGTTGGGGTCGTCGAAGGCCTTGACGAAACGAAAGATGACGGGGACGAGGAGGTGATACCACGGGATTGTCCCCAGGCCATACTCTTTCAGCTTCTCCAGCCTCGCCAAGATCTTCTCCCAATCGTCCTTTTCTCCTTCCAGTGTAACACGAGGAATCCCGCAAACTTCGTCACAATACATATACTCAAAATATGGTTTGAGTGTTGTCATCAGCACAATCGAACTGACCGTGATGTCGTTCTCCGTAGTAGTCGTAAAATCCGGAAGCGCCCACGCACGCACCGACGGATCGGCGATGTTCTTCTCGATGAGGGCAACCATCTCGCGCGCCAGGCCGCCGAAATCGACGAAGGCGGCCGCCGTGACCACGAGCTCCTTGCCGTCGTGGGCGACGAAGTTCGCGCGGGGGAGCTCGGCATTGGCATTGACATAGAGATTGAACTGCATGAGGATGGCGATTCAAACGTCGTCGGGACGCAGCACAAGCGCGTGATGCCGGTTGTAGGCGGACATAATGGTGTCTACGAAACCGTTTGGCTTTGGGATGATATTCTTGATGAGGGGCTCTTTAGCGGTGGCGGGATTCTTGAGGAGCGGATCACGAGGAAGGAGGCCGACTTGAGCAGCTGAGCCTGAACTGATACTGGTGAAGTCCACGGATTCCTTTCGAGAGAAGAGTCTGCTCAGACGGAACCCCATGGACTTGATTGCAGTCTGTGTCTCAGGCGCGGAGGGTCAACAACACGGTCAAGAAATTGGATCATCTTCGAAGAAAAACGTGCGAGTCATAAATGCCTTCGTTCGCGGAGAATGAGGTACCCCGAATTTTGCCGGCGTTCTGGAGCTGAAGAGAGCAGGAGTCGTACCCACCTTCGTGACTTCGTAACTTCGCTTAAGATTGCGAAGTTTCGTCACTTTGATGGAAAGTTGTGAAACTTCGTCACATTGGGAGTTTCCAGGAAAGTTCGTGAGATGTACAACCCACACAAATCAAACACATCAATCCGGCCATCATTCTCCGCCACTCAAGTCTCTGCCAATTTTTTTCATATAGATACCTTACCCTAACACTAACCACTAACCCTAACCACTAACCTCTAACCACTAACCTTAACCTCTAACCACTAACCACTAACCTCTAACCTCTAACCTCTAACCACCTAACCTCAACCTAACCGGCCCATCTCGGCAAGCTGTTGATACGCATCACTCCGTGATGTGCCGAGGAGTCGCCGCTTGACAAGTCCGGAATACTAACTCACGAACTTTCACAGAAAGCTATCGAAATCACGAACTTTCACGGATTCCAATCCAAGTTACAAAGTTTCGCAAAACTAAGCGAAGTTACGAAGTCACGAAAATGGCGCGGACTCGAGAGGAGGCGTGGGCGAGCAGCTGTGTAGGCTAATCTTAAGTACTAATAGGGAGGGATAATTCTATTTAACAATCCCCCTTGTTAAGAACAACCGGGTTGCAGAATAGAAAGTTTCTATCTAACAACCCCGTCTATTTATGAACTTGTCACAGTGGCAGTGGCAGTTGATGGTGGGGACGGCGGGATGTTAGAGGCGCTGCCAGCCCACAGAAGGAATAGAACTGACTCCGAGGTAAATTTAGGTACATTTCAACACCTATAGCACTCCAGTGTGACTTGCACCTTTTGCGTTGGCACGGCGGGTCCCCTCAGACGGCACGTCCGATTGCAGCCTGCCGGCACTGTGATCCAAATCGGCATTGCCCGGCAGCATCCGCCGCCCTCTCCCGCACTCTCCCGTTTCGCTACATTTTGATAGTAATAAAAGTGCCAATATCAAATAATAATCAGTAGGAGACTTGCGCAGACCTTTTCTCGTGCTTCAAGGAGGCTCATGCATCGGTACCTTCCGCGCGAAGTCGATGCCGGATCGGGCCGACGCAATTCTGGGACTCGGTGCCGAGCCTGCCGCCTATTACACTTGCCAATTCCTCAGCTGCAAGTGACCAAGGAATCACTGAAATGAAAATGAAAAGAGGACACGCCTGACTGTATGTCATCCAACACACCGAAATTACCTCTGCCCGAGTCGGGGCGGCGGGGATTGGGTGGCGGTGGATTGATTCTGTGACAAGTTTATAAATAGTGGGGGGTTGTTAAATAGTGCAACCCGGGTTGTTCTCGACAAGGGGGGTTGTTAAATAGAATTATCCAATAGGGAGGCTCAATCATTAAGCACTTTATTTTTGATATACAAACCAAGAGAACAGCTTAGTACAATCTGAGTAGGAAAGTTGGACATAGATCGGGAAGAATCGGGAAGAGTGACCCGGCACTGACCGTGTGTCACATCGGAGCCGACGCCATCACGCACGGCGCTTAGCCTACTCGCGACCTCCCACGACGCGTTCTGCCTCCCTCCTTCACGAGACGCGTTCTGTCTACGACAGTGCATACCGACGTGGCCGAGATGGTTTCCCAGGAAATGGACGGTCAAGAGCAGCACGACTTCGCAAGGTCGTATCCGATTACTAGTATCCAAGGAACGGGTTTTTCATTCTTCCTTAGAGCGATGGCTGCTAGCCTGGTCTCTTATCAACTCGCGTCGAAGCGCCGACTTCTTCCGAATGACTCTGAGCCCCCTAGAAAGAAGCTCCAGTCCACAAAGCAATTGAAGAACGAGGAATTAGCAGGTCTGCGTGTGGCATCGTCGCCCCAGAATATATATAAACTAACTCCAGAATCAGAAGAATACAAGATCTTGCAAGCAGAGAAACGCGACAAGGCGGCGAACCCAATCAAAGTACCCATGAAGTACGCAGGTGGCGCCCTGCGGCTCACGCGCACGCCGGGCAGAAGTACCGTCAACACAGTCTCTTTGAAGGACCTGATACGCCCTTATGAGCTCCGCTCGGCCTTTGTCTTTTCTTTTTTCATCGAGGACGATCATTTGTTCCAGGTATCGCGCCCTTTGACTCCCGCTCGCCGCTAGCCTCACACTCTTCCAGCACTTTCCGTTCAAGAGACCCGAGCGGAAGGACCCCGGCCGCCCGCACTGTCTCGTATATGTCGGCCGCGATATTTCGCAGGACATGACCGTGGCGCAGTGCGCAAACCTCAAGACCAAGCGCCCGAAAGGAGACGCCGAGTGGGATCGTGTAATCGCAGCCGCACAGGAGAACTACCAGGAGCTGTGTAAGTTCAGCCTTACCCGTACTGCACCGGACTGAACGCCGTGCGCCAGACGGACGAAATTTTCGTGCATTCTATCCGCGCAAAAACAGTGGCTGCATGCACTCGAAGCTCATGGTCCTGATTTACCCCGACTTCCTGCGCGTCGTTATTACGTCCGCTAATTTGTAAACCATTTCGACCCTCGCTGCGCGACATTAATAAAGCTACGCTCAGTATGGAGCTCGACGTCATCCTTGGCGACAATCACTGGTTCATCCAGGTACGTTTCCGCGCTACGCTCCAGCGTCCAAGCCTCATCCGCGTCTAGGATTTCCCCCGCCTCTCAGAAGATGCAGCGCAGGATTACACAGAGACCTCGTTCGAAAGGGAGCTAATCCAGCATATGGAAGACCTGGGATGCCCCGACGAATTCTTGGATTTGCACCTCCGCGTCGCGGTGTTCGACTTCTCCGCGGCCAAGGTGTACCTCGTGACGAGCAAGCCGGGTAACTACAGCGGCGAGGACGCACGCAAGTACGGGCAGTTGCGCCTGCGCCACGTCGTCCGGAACAAGATCCTCAAATGCTACGAAGAGGAGGTCCCGAAGATGATGTTTGAGGTGTGAGTGCGGTGACTCAGTCTCGAGGCATTTGGCTGACGCTGCGGTTAGGTGCGTTGGCTCGGTAGGGAAGCTAGAGGCCGAGGATGTGGTTAAGAACCTCCTCGAGTCGTGCGCAGGCGGGCGGCAGAAGTCGAAGCGACGTAAGCCGGCGCTGAAGATGATGTTCCCCACCTACGATGATGTACAGAATAGCCGCACACCGGTACGGCAGCTCGTCCGCACCATCCTTGCCGTTTCTCACTTGACTCCCAGGGCGTCGGCAACATCTCCAGCCAC
Source organism: Mycena rosella (assembly GCA_029378255.1). Classification (NCBI taxonomy): domain Eukaryota; kingdom Fungi; phylum Basidiomycota; class Agaricomycetes; order Agaricales; family Mycenaceae; genus Mycena; species Mycena rosella. The sequence goes on from JARKIE010000092.1 coordinate 169,358, forward strand.
ATCAACTGGAAGATGCTCGACGAAAACTCCGCCTCGCACCTCAAAGACATTTTCTACCACTACCGCTCCACCGACACCGGCACGCTCTTCCACATGAAGAGCATCCTCGCGCTGCACGCGGACGCGCCCGCGACGACCCCCCCGCTCTACATGTACGTCGGCTCGGCCAACTTCTCCGCGGGCGCGTGGGGGCGCGTACGTGTCGCGCTGCGGAAGAACTGCGGGGGAAAGGCGCCGCTGCGCGTGGAGGGGCTCGCGAATTTCGAGTGCGGGGTGGTCGTGAAGGGTGGGGACATCGCGGGGATGCTCGAGACGGGGAATTGGGGGGACATCGTGCCGTATATGCGCCCGTCCGACGCGAATGTGCGTCCTGTAACTCAGCTGCGGGCTTCCGACTGACTGACTGAATGGGACTTTCAGAAATATCAAGAGGGCGAACGGCCATATAAGGCTTCGGCGGGGTCGGCAGCGATTGTGATGATGGATGGCGAGGAGGAGGACAAGGAGGGCGAGGACGAAGACTATCTTCGCGCGATAGAGCTCGTAAACTGTCTGCTCGAGCGCGCTGCGGAGGGCGGGGGCGTGCTGCACTTGACTGTTAATCTGTGAAGTACGTCCCTTTTTCTTTCTGACTCGCTCTGGTTTTGCGACGGCTTGGACTGTAATCAGTAATCACCACCACTCTGTATCATGCATCTCTGTATTGTTGTATCCTTGAAGGCGGAGACGTGTTACAGCTGTTTCCGAAATCATTGAGACAAACGCATTTATTTTGCCAGCGCCGAATTTTTGTTTTGATGGCTGCTAAGGATTACCAGATCTGGCCTCGGATCAGCTATATTTAGATATCTGCCGGGGGCCAAAAATCCTGCGACGTCCACACACGATGCAGTCTGCCCAGAAAAGTCCAGTTAAAAATGAGCTGAGTGCAGGCGCATCTATTGGTGTGAAGGACGGCCAGGCAAAACTAAACGGACTGATAAATTTAGGCGCTTCGGCTGAGCTCGGGTAGGCTCGGCAACACCCAAACAGGTAATCCTTAGCATCGATCAAAATTTTCGGCGCTGGCAAAATAAATGTGTTTGTCTCAATGATTTCGGAAACAGCTGTAAGCTAGCATTAAACGAGCTTGCTGAGATATCCGAAAAGAAAATATATATAAATCGTATCTGTATTGCAGCCTCGTATTTCTCTTTTGGTGTTGGTATTTATGTAACGTCGTTACGCGCTACTGCGCCGACAGCTCGGCTGAATCTCCATTGCTTGAACTCTTGCATTGTGAATATCTTGAAATGGGTTAGTGCTGGTACGGGCGGGAATAAGTAGTAATTACCAGGTTTCGAACGGTCGTTTGTATTAATATCTACGATCTATCGACGAATTCAGAATGCGCCGAAGAGCCAAGTGCAAGCGAACGCACTATTTTTGAGTCGATATTCGTGCTGAACCACTTGATCGAAGACTGCATCTTCACCTGCAGTCCTTGAGAGCGTAAACCACTGAGTCGGTCCAAAGCAAGTTCAACATCCTTATCCAAGTCAATGCCATATTCATACGGGTCTTCGTGACTGAAGGAGATCCTAAACGACTTCAACTTCGCCACACTGTCCATGCCCGTGGTTCTCGTCGCAAGCATCTGAACGAGCGAAGGCAAATCAATGCTAGCCTCGCAGTCCTCGATGTTGACGGACTCGAGAGCAGGCATGACGGATGGGTCCTCAGCAAGAGTTTTGAATAAGTTGTTGAACTCGACGCCGGTGCCGCCGCACCACGTCATCTGGAGCTCACAAACAGACGGCAGGCTGCATATGCATTCGAGGATTGGCGCAATATCCGGGCCCCAAATGTAAAGACCCAGTGTTCGCGGCGAGCACCCAGATCGCTCAATCAGAGGGGCCACTCGTTGGGCGCACTCGATGTTAAGCCCCAAGTGGACCTGAGCAAGGGATGGGAGAATAAGATAATCGAGGAGTTCATAGCTGCAATCTGAGCCGACCTGGATGGTGCGGAGGTGATGAAGGATATGAGGAGTGGAGGTGAAGGGAGCCTGCTCCTCGAAGGAAGAAAATGTCAGGACCTCGAGATTCGGAGTGTCTGCCAGGATCCCTAAGCATTCGTCGACAGTGATGAACGAAAGATCGAGCGTTGTCAACTGGCTCCAGGGAAGCGATGTACGCCAGTCCTCCAGTGCGATGTTGGACATGCACACCTCCCGAAGGCGAGACGCATCATCAAGTGCGGTGATTGTGCTGAGACCATCCCACGATGGGTGGGACTCGAGTGAAATTTTTACGATGGACGAAAACGGGCCGCGGAGGTCGACGGGGAAAGAAATCGGGCCGTCTGAAAGTATCTCCAAGCTCCTCCATCGTGATGAATATTGGGAGAGAATCCGAAGAATCGCGTCAGATTCTTGGGTTGGTGATGGAGGCAACTTTATGCGCAGATCCACAGGGAGGCCGCCAGCACGCGGAAGCCAATGGTCAAGACGGTTGACCACCTCGGCACTAGTATAACCGACGGGACCGCCGCCGCCAGGGGGGGACATGACCATAATGCCCACATCCAAATGAGTCCAGAGTCTGCAGGTCGATAGCGCTATGGCTCGCCACAACCTGCAAATGCTTGCCAAACGCAACGGACTCGGGCGTGGGGATCGGTCCACGTATCGAAGGAATATTTCGGACGTGATATCGGTTGGAAGTGTGAGAACAGGGTAGACAATGGCAGCGAGGTCTCCCAGAATCTGCTCCCGCTCTTTATGCAGGAGCGCCATCTGGGTCTCAAGCGCGGCTATCCGCTGTTCCACTGCCCCAAGCTTTGAACGTAGGTGAAAGGCGGAGGATTTTAGGGTCAAGGCGTTATCCGGAAAGCGGCGGGGCTGGTTGTCGTTTGCGGACATGGCAAGGGATCCGCATGTCTGGATGAAGCTGCTAGTGCGCCCGGGGATTCCGTCTTTGTCGGCCATTATTAGAGTGGATTTGGAGGGTGAGTTTGAAAAGAGAGGAAAGACAACGGAGTTCAGCCCTTGAAAATTCGAGAGTGTGGCGGGAGTCAAGATGAATGATGATCGACGATCATCCCGCCCACTCTCTTAGTCAGCTGTCATGAATCGTGATCACGGCCGATGGATTCCCGAATTTCGGATCAACCAATCTCTCTTTCCGCTCCCAGAGTCCCATGGCTGCTGATCCACGCCAGATTGCAAAATCGCCTTGGCTGCATCCTCGGGCAGCATCGAAGCGAACGGGTCAATGTACGATCTGAGCAGCAGAACATCCGAATCCAAACTCCAAACGGCATACTACGCTCCTGACTCGCTGCTGTCCACCTGGCATCTTTCAGTCCCCCACACAATAAACACCGCCATCGAGATCCTCGAAACCACCACCCTCGACGCGGCGCGAACCGCAGCCTTGAAAGGGCGGAAACGGCCTATTGGCGTACTCAATTTTGCGTCGGCAGAGCAGCCTGGCGGCGGGTTTATCAACGGCTCGAACGCGCAGGAAGAGTCCCTCGCGCGTAGCTCGACGCTATATGCGTCGCTCATGACCCTCACCGCCCAACAGTTCTACTCTCTGCATTCCGCACACGGGAACGGCGGTTTCTACACACATGCGATGGTCTAATCGCCCACGATCATCGCCTTCCGCTCGGACGATGGCGTGTGGGTGCTGCCTATGGAGATCGACGTGCTGACGAGCCCTGCGGTGCACGCGGGCCTCGCGCGCCGCCGGGCGCGCAGCGGGGACTCGGTGGAGGCGAACATCGTGCGCACGATGCGTGAGCGTATGGCCCGCGTGCTGTTCCTCTTCGAGCGCCGCGGCGTGCGCAATCTCATCCTGGGCAGCTTTGGAACGGGTGTGTTCCAGAACGACGTGGATGCTGTAGCGGCCATTTGGGCGGAGCTGCTCGCCGATCGATTCGCGCGCTCGTTCCAGTTCGTCGCATTTGCGGTCATGGACCATCCCACGTATCAGCGGTTCAGCCGCGCGTTCGAGAAGGCCAAGGGGGGTAGCACCTTGTAGGTCTTTTTACGATTTTGCGCATTGAAATTGATTCCATTCTTTGATAGATAGTACCGCAAATGTATGTATATTATCCTGCTTGGCCATCGATGAGTGCCACCTCTCGTTGTAGCCGCTGCCCTGTGCGCAATGCACCGCATTGGACCGGTGTGGCATGAGGCCTGAGGTCGCGACGCGGCCATATGAATCGGCGCTGCGGACGGAGTTAAAGCGGAGGTTGACGCGCAGCTAAAATATTTCGATCGCCGGCACAACGTGACTCATTTTGGCAGTTCGCAGCTCGCAGCTCGCAGTTCGCAGTTCGCAGTTCTGAGTTCACAATGCAGCCGCTATCACTACGTTCCGCTGTCGCCTAGACTTGATCCGTCTAGCCGATGACGGCTGTGGGCGGTCGGCTAGACTGGCCTAGCAACCCTGTCTAGCCGAAGTCTAGCCGACCGGCCACAGCCGTCATTTGCCAGACGGAGCAAGTCTAGCCGACAGCGGAACATAGTGTATATAATATAAGTAGCGGTCCGCTCCCGTTCCCTTCCAAACCTTTCCACCGTTCGCTCATGTCAAGTTCCGGATTCGAAACCAGCGACCGCAGCATCTACCTCGACGAAGAGGTCCACTATCCAACCCGCCCAGTCGACAAGGACAAGGCGGAGCAGGAACTGATCGTCCACATCGAAAAGGCCACCAGCCCGGAGGAGAGCGCCCCTAAACAGAAGCATGTCCGGAGTACGTCGCCACTGTATTTCGCTGTCGGTTCCGTTCTGATTACTCGCACAGAATGCATCCTATTTACATGGGACTACCACTCGGCAACTTCCTTCTGGAGTGGACTTCGCGTCCAGCCCATCTTGGCGGATGAGATCCAGACCTTCAAAGCACTCATTACGGTGCATAAAGTCTTGCAGGAAGGGCATCCCGCCGTGAGAATAGCGACACGATCCCCTTAGACTCGCTTGTTCATTAACTGTCTCGCAGACCATCAAGGAGGCCCACGATCAAACAGCCTGGTTGGAGACGTGTGCACAAACTCTCAGGTCCGATGGGCGACGGGGTTCGCAGATTTCACGTTTTTCGCATCTCCGCGCTGACTGCTCATTTCAGGCTATGCCCCGCTAATACGGACTTACGTGCAATTCATTCTCGCTAAGCTGAGGTTTCATCGCCTGCGCCCAGAATTCAACGGTCTCTTCGAATACGACAAGTATGTCGCTGTCAAGGGGATCGACGATCCCAATGAAGGGTGCGTGCCCCTCTCGCGCGAAGCCTCCAATCTAAACCCAACCGCAGCTACGAAACCATCGCCGACCTCATGAGCTTGCAGGACCAGATCGAGTCCTTTCAGAGGAGGGTATTTTCGCATTTGAACCATTCACCCAATAACGAGTGCCGCGTTTCCGCGTTGGTGCCGCTGGTCAATGAGAGTTGGGGGATATACAGGTTCGTCACGAGCATGATGAGGGCCATGTTTAGACGTGCGTTCACCTGAAATTTTCGTATTCTTCCCACTCACCGGTAATTTAGAAACGAGACATCCCGATACTTTGGAGCCTTTGCGTCAACGGTATACATCCCAGCATCACAGTCTTCGGCAGTTCTATTACGAGTGCTCGAATCTCAAGTACCTGACCGGCCTCACCGATGTCCCGAAGCTGGCACAAGTAATGCCTGTGTTCCCATAAATGCCGTTTATTAAATTAAAATTTCCTCAGGAACCACCCAATCTACTCGACACTGGCGATGCTCCAGAGCTGTTGTTTCGTCCAAAGACAGCGGTATCCCCTCCCTCTGCCCCCTTCCCCGACGCGGACGCTGTTAACGAGCAGGTGCGCATACTCAATGAGTATGAATACCACCAGGTGGCACTATCAGGGGCGAGGCAGGCGGCCGAGCGCCAACATCTGGAGCGAGAGCAGCAGCAGGCAAGCGAGTTACAATTGCTCATCCACCAGCAGCAGTACAGCATGCACGCCTCGCGGCAGGCCAGCGAGCTCGAACGTGAGCTGCTCGCTCTTCGCGGCCAATGGGAGCGCGATCAGATGCTTTTGGAGCAGTACGACCGAGTATGTATTTCGTCAGTCTTGTTTCTTGCTGCTGATAATCCACTAGAGAGTCAGAGATTTGGAAGCTGAACTCGGTGGCGTCTGCGCCAACACCAACTCGCAGCTGGCTTCCAAGGACGACTTGATCAAACAACTTCAAGATCAAATTACTCTGTGGCGCGACAAGTGCGACGCGGTCGCCAAACTCTACGATCAACTTCGCACAGAGCATTTGGATATACTTTCGAAATTCACACAGACGCAGCCCGAGGCGCAATCTGGTCAGGAGGCTGTTGATCGCATGCAGAAAATGGACCGTGATCTCAAATCGAAAAACCTGGAGCTGGCTGATATGCTACGGGAGCGCGACCGAGCCCGGTTCGACATTGATCGCCAACAATCTAACCACAAGGATGAGATCGACCGTCTGCGTCGCGAGCTCAGCTTCGCGAACGAGCGCGCAGAACATGCTTCGCGCGCGGAAAATTCCGACGTCTCGAGCGTATTAAACACATACAACAGACAAATGCAAGAACTGGAGGACTCTCTCCGGGTACGTCCTTTTCTCTCTCCTCCTCGCATCGCTAAGGAAGCTCTGCACTTTAGGCCAAACAAATTCAAATCGACGACCTCCTTACGAAAGCCAACAATGCAGAGAGCAAACTGGAGCGGCTTCGGGACGAGAAAGACCAAGAGATCATGGTGTTGGAGGAGAGCATGAATGACACCATTCAGCGACCGTCGGACGCTCAACAGGTGAGGGTTTCCATCTTGTACTTAGTGCATTTTGAGCCTGACATCTTTCCAGGATCGGAACATCCTCGAATCGGTCAATAACACGCAGATCGACGATTTGATTCTCGATAACCAGAAGCAACTTAACCGGATCGTCGGTCCGTCACTCTGAGCTTCTGAGCGGTTCGCCGCCAAGGCTATTACGGAGGCGTGTCATGCCATGGTGCGTCAGGTCAAGGCGGTGTCCTCCCGCCAGTCTCAAGAGAAAGAGAAGGACGTGGATTACAAAGAGATGGCGGTGCTAGAAGCCAAGAAGCGGCAGATGGAGCAGCAGGTCGAGATTCTCAAGCTGGAGAAAGACCTCGTTGTTGCTCGCCAACGCCTTGGCACCATGCGGCGCGCGGGATATCACACGAACGCAATGGAATAGACCGAGGGCATTGCGGACGTTCTTCCATGTAATTTTGGTACTATAATAGTCAGATATGATTGTGGCAGAGAGTATGGGTCCGGGATCGAATTTCAGACTTGTCCGAGTGGTTTAATGGCTGATATCATACGCATACAGTTTTCAGCCTCGTACTTTGAGCGTGGAGACTTTGAGCATGGGATCAATGGCACGGGCTTGTGCGTGCGCGGAAACCCAGTGTGCTTTGACTTTTAGACCCGGCAAAATTCATGAGTAAGGGTGAGTTGAGAAGTGTACCAAAGAAAAAGCGTCAGCGAATTAGGTTAGTTCGGACGCGGGGAGTTGAACCCCGGCCTGCTGCCTATATCGGAGGAGTCCACATCATATTAACAGCAGCTGTGAACCGTGCACCACGTCCGAATTTACTACCCTTTGTAACCTAAGGGTATGAGATCTAGTTGAACGTGTCGGAAAAATCGAAAACACCAAATAAGGCCGAACATGGGCGTATAAGGTCAAATCAGGCCATCAGGTTTGGATGGCACTTATAAGGTTCAAAAACCCCCGGAAAAGGGCTTGTCAGCCTGACGAACCTGATCAGGCTGACGGGCCTGATAAGGGCATTTTTGTGGCTTTTCGCAAAAGGTTCTGACTATTCTTACATAGCTTTCAGTCATTCAGTGCTCTTCCAGGCGTTCTTTACGATTTAATGCTATGTATATGATATTACGATATTTATGTATACTAGAGACTGCGAAATTATTCACAGCAAACCTGGTTCACGTTGGAAGGGCACCAATCGAGTTTTGTACCTTGTTCGGCCCACCGGTTTACCCTTGTACCATCTCAATTAAACCCGTTTGACTTTGCGGTTTCATTGTTTTGATGCATCTGGGTGCCGTAGTCACATCGAAAGGTTATTGACAACACTTGGGTTCATTTTTTTTTCATTCTTGGGAGGGGGGATCTGACAGAGCCTGACCGGCCCTGATATGCTTGAACATTTGACCTGACACGGTCTGATCAGGCCTTACAAGCCCGTCAGGTCTCGTCAGCCCCTGATAAGGCAAAATCGATTTTTCCGACACGTACGTTGAACGTTGAACTGCCGGTCCACTGTTTCAATCTCGGGCTTCTGCTCCCGGCTCATGTCGGGTGGAAGAAATTCATGCAATGACAGATGAGCAAAATCTTATGGCCTTGCGAAACCTAGAAGCAGGTTGAATGTTGGATTCTGTACGTGGATGCCGTTGCTGCGCTCCTCTTTTTCTGGCGTTAGCGGCCATACTTGGCGGGTTGTGAAGACAGGAAATACGCGACGCGAATCCTGCGAAACCTGAATTTATGTGGGGTCCCTGAAGTCGGGAGGAGCTCATACTAAGCCGCTGGGACAGCGAAAAAGAATAATAGAGAGGCAGCAAAACAACATACTACGCCGAATTCGGACGCGGGGAATCGAACCCCGGCCTGCTGTGCCTATACCAGGGATGATGACAGGCCCTATCAACAGCAGCTGTGCACCGTGCACCACGTCCGAGTTTACTACCCCCTTTGTACCCTGAGTGTATGGGATCCAGTTGAACTGCTGCTCCACTCATTTAGCATGATTCAACCTCGGGCTTCTCGGCTTCCTTTGCACCAGACTCATTTCTTGTGGGAGGACCTCATGAACTGACGGATGTGCGAAACCTTATAGACTTGTTAAACCTAGAAGAAGCTTGAATGTTGGACTCTGTGCGTGGATGCCGTTGCTGCGCTCCTCTTTTTCTGGCGTTAGCGGCCATATTTGGGGGGTTGTGAAGACAGGAAATACGCGACGTGGATCCTGCGAAATCTCGTATTTATGTGCGGTCCCTGAAGCCGGGAGCAGTCCATTGGCCGGGGCAGCGAAAAAGAATGAGAGAGGTAGCAAACGAAAAAATCACCTAATACGCTGAGTTCGGACGCGGGGAGTCGAACCCCGGCCTGCTGTGCCTATATCTGGGTCGATGAGGCTCTATTAACAGCAGCTGTGCACCGTGCACCACGTCCGAGTTTCCTACCTGCTTCAGAATCTGGGGGTATGAGATCCAGTTGGACTGCTAGTGCGCGTTTTAGCGTGTTTCAAGCTCGGGCTTCTCGGGCTTCCAAGTTCTTTTGCTCCCGGCTCATTTCTTGTGGGAGGAACTCAATGACGGACAAGCGAAACCTTATGGCCCTGCTAATCTCCTCTCTTGCATTAGCCCTCGGACATTGGCGGCCGAGCTCGGAGGTTAGCCGACAGGCCTGGCAGAACGAACGGAAATACTGGCAGGTTACGTAGGTGGTCAATTCGCGCTGTGCCGCGCTTTTTTTTTTTGGCTGGCAGCACGAAACTCTGAATGAGCGACGTCAGGGAGGGAGATAGAAGCACCCGAGAAGACAAAGAGAGAGAGAAAATGATGACAACGGCTGGAGCTTCAATCGGATGCGGGGAGTCGAACCCCGGCCTGCTGTCTACCCGGTTCTTCAGCATTATTGAGAGCCGTGCCCCGTGCACCACATCCGAGGTTCTTGCCTCCTTGGTAGCTTGAACATATGTGATGGGATCCGTCCACGGCTGGGTCACTTTTTAAGTACACTGGGACCTGTGCGGGCTGCAGTTGCGCCGGTGAGATAATGCTAGGGTCGATTGTTACGGGAGAATTCAATGCCGTGTTTGAGCTCATCTCTGTTGATTTAATTGTGGCGTTGGAGGCCATGTCGGCGACACGAGACGGGAACACGGACGTCGGTCTGCCATTCGCGTTGCGCACTGGGATTTTATTTGGGAGGACCTCGTCTACGTGAGCCACGAACAAGAAGAAAGTAAGAAGAAGAGGGGAAAAAAGCACAATCAAATGCAATCCGGACGCGGGGAGTCGAACCCCGGACCGCTGCCGGCAGTTTGACCTTATTATGTGTATTGGGGGCAGCCGTGCACCGTGCACCACGTCAGAGGCCCCAATATCCTAGATGCCCTTTATATATGACCACAGTAAGTACAGCAGTAACGAAGTTCACCGGCGCAGCTTCTCCGCTAGACAAGCGACGTCCGGCGATCAATGATACTGAGTGGAGGCCCAACTGAATGATGAGTTGGGAAAGTGTTGAGAAGCAAGACCCTGTGGTTCTTAAGGGTTCTTACCGCGATAGATATGTATCACCTCAGCGGTTCGCGGATGGTTATCAATGTTCGAATTCGTCGGAGTCCCGGTATGAGTCCCGCATAAGGTACGCCTGCGCACGCTTGCGCTTCCCTGCGCTTCCGGGAATCCAAATCTTAAGATGCCGCGCATCTCGCCTTCCCAGGCCTTCCCGAGGTCGGAACTTGGGAAAAAACAATCACGTTGACATTGAACTAACCGAGGTGTGTGATCTTCGTTTCGAAACGCTCTCGAAACAGTCGAAACGCTCTCGAATCGTGCGTGGCAAGGCGTGGGAACGGCAGGTAATCTGCGAGGTGCAATAACCAACTACTGCAAAACGGTTTGGGGCGTCAAGGCAAGGGAGGAAAGGGGCAGAAGATCCCGCACGAAATTTGCCCCGCACAGATGCCGCTCCGTGCCGATGTGCCGTCTCCACGGGGATGTATGAGCACATTGATGCCGGGCGATCGGGGAATCAGCTGGCGTTCCCTGCGTTGAAAATCAGAACAGAAGCATGGCCGAGGGGTCAGCTGGCCCGAAGAACCTCGCGTACGCGGCGCCCTTACAAAAGCCGCGCCAGCGCACCCCGCGTTCGAGCCTCCCTCACCCCACACGCACACCAAAAAAAATGCGGCACTCTTCGCTGCTCTCGCTCGCGTTGTTCGCGCTCCCCGCCCTCGCGGACGTCACTACTGGCGTCCCCGACGCTGCGCCCCCCGGCTTCGAGGAGTGGGAGTCCCCCATCATCCTCCCCGCCCCCGCCGTGCGCGGCACGGGCGACTGGGCCTCCGCTGTCGCAAAAGCCACAAAGTTCGTCAAGGGCCTCACCCTCCCCGAGAAGGTCAACGTCACCACCGGTGTCGACGTCCTCGGTCGCTGTGTCGGCAACACCGGCGTATGTCTTCCATTTGTTTATTTTATTGCAAAGGTCTCTGACGATATTCTACCAAGACCATTCCGCGTATTGGCTGGAAGGGTTTCTGTCTGGAGGATTCCCCGCTCGGCGTTCGTTTCGCCGACTTTGTGTCTGCGTTCCCGGCGGGGATCAACGCCGCCGCTACGTGGGACGTCGACCTCATCGAGGCGCGCGGGAAGGCTATGGGCCAGGAGCACCGCGGCAAGGGCGTCAACGTGGCGCTTGGGCCTATGACTAACATGGGTGCGTCCTGTCTCTATCTTTTCAACCTATTCTTGCTTCGACTTAATTCTGATGTGGGCGGGGTTCAATTGATACTTTGTGCTATTCTCACATGTGTACTGATTCGAACCACAGGCCGTCAGGCTGCTGCCGGCCGCAACTGGGAAGGCTTTGGCGGGGACCCCTACCTCTCCGGTGCTGCCACTGCCGCTACCATCAACGGCTACCAAGGCGTCGGTGTTATTGCCACCGTTAAGCACTAGTGAGTACTTGCTCTGAACTTCTTTTCGCGAGCACCGGTGACGGTGATGCGACGTCGCCTCCATCTTACGTGGCCGTTCGTAATTTTCCTACGCGTCATGCGAGAGTTCGAAGGCGTCCATGATCCCCCTTCCCGCCGTCCTTCATTTCGCGTTTATTTTTGTCGCATTATGCTCTTCATACCCGCTTCACCGCATCGCCTGCCGCGGATGTTTTCCTACATTTTGATCTCATCAGTACCATCCATTCCCATTAACGGCATTATGTTCATTCATCGCGCTCCCTTCTCCCTGCCCTTTATACCCGTCTCCGTCTCCGTCTTCGTCTTCCGACCCCACCTAATGAACCCCATCCCAGCATTGGGAACGAGCAGGAGCACTTCCGCGGCGGCTCCGAGGCCGCGCAGATCTATTCTTCCAACATCGACGACCGCACGATGCACGAGCTCTACCTGTGGCCGTTCGCCGAGGCCGTGCACGCGGGCGTCGGGGCCGTCATGTGCTCGTACAACAAGATCAACCAGACGCAGGCGTGCCAGAACTCGAAGCTCATTAATGGGATTCTGAAGGAAGAGCTTGGCTTCCAGGGTTTCATCATGTCGGATTGGGCGGCGATGATTAATGGGGTGCAGCCTGCGCTTGCGGGGTTGGACATGAACATGCCGGGCTTTATTGGTTACGTGCGTCTCCCTCTCTCCTTTTCATTCTGTCTCCCCACTAACATATTCGTTTCAGGGCGTCGGCCCCCAGAACGACCCCGACCCATCCACGGCTACCAATTCGTGGTGGGGCGCCGCGCTCATCGACATGGTCAACAACGGTAGCGTGCCCGAGGCGCGTATCGACGATATGGTGCGCTATCTCTCATTCCCTTTCAACCGCTCAGTTCATTAATACGCCTGCAGGTCATCCGCGCGCTCGCGGCGTGGTACAAGATGGGGCAGGACAGCGACTACCCCGACGTGAACTTCTCGCAGCTCACCGAGGCGACGTTCCTGAACGGCGAGCTCGTTAACGAGCATGTCAAGTGCGTTCCTCATTTTCGGATCTTTGGCGTTGTGCTGTGGTTGATTTCCTTCTTTGCGCAGCGTGCAAGGCGACCACTACAAGCTCATCCGCCAGATTGGTGCGGCGAGCACGATCCTGCTCAAGAACACCAAGAACGCGCTGCCGCTCAAGGTTAAGAACCTGAAGCGTAAGTCGATGTTCTGAAGCTTGACTATGTGTTAATTTTATTCGCTCAGGCCTTGCCATCTTCGGCTCCGACGCGGGCCCGAACCCCGACGGGCCGAACGGATGCGCCGAGTGCGTGTTGAATTTTCTTTGACGCGAATCAAGTTGTCTCATTCTATTTCCTCAGCCGTGGATGCGACCAGGGCACGCTCGCGATGGGCTGGGGCTCCGGCACCGCCAACTTCCCCTACCTCGTCGACCCGCTCGCGGCCATCGGTGCACACGTGCAGTCAATCGACCCCACCGTCGTCGTCGAGGGCGTCCTCAACGACTTCAACACCGCCCAGGTCGCCACCATCGGCTCGCTCGCGGACGCCTGCGTCGTCTTCGCCAATGCGGACTCGGGCGAGGGGTACATCACCGTCGGCGGGAACGCGGGCGACCGCACCAACCTCACGCTCTGGCACGGTGGCGACGCGCTCGTGCTCGCCACCGCCGCCGTCTGCGCGAACACGATCGTCGTGCAGCACGTCGTCGGGCCGGTGCTCCTCGAGGCATGGATCGACCACCCGAACGTGACGGCCGTCTTGCACGCCGGGCTGCCCGGGCAGGAGAGCGGGAACGCGCTGGTGGACGTGCTGTTTGCGGACGGGCCCCAGGCGACGAACCCGAGCGGGCGCCTGCCGTACACGATCGCGAAGGCGCGCACGGACTACCCCGCGGACATTCTCTATACGAGCAGCATGCAGACGCCGCAGATCACGTACACGGAGGCCACGGCCATCGACTATAAGTGCGCGTCTTCGCCCTCTGCTGATGTTTCTGTTCTGATCTGTGGACAGGTGGTTCGACGAGCAGAACATCACACCGCGCTTCGAGTTCGGGTTCGGGTTGAGGTCGGTGTGCATCCTTTTCAACGGCGTGCGTTCGCTAATACGTTATTCGTAGCTACACCTCGTTCGGGTACAGCGGGCTCAAGACGTCGCGGGTTGGACACTGGCGTCGTGCTGATGCGCACCCCACCACACCCGTTGCGAGCTCTTCAGCTGCGCACGCGTCCAGCAGCGGGTTCGTGCCGAGCAAATCTGCGAGCGCGCTCTCGTCTAAATCCGCGAGTGCGAGTGCGAGTGCGAGCGCCATCAGCGCGCCTGCCATCAACCCGTCTGTATCTGCCATCAGCGCGTCTGCGTCTGCCATCTCCGCCTCCATCTCGGCGTCGGCGTCGGTGTCAGCTTCAGCATCAGCATCTGCATCTGCCAACGCAACCACATCCGCCAATGCGACGAGCACCGCGAGCGCCCCGCCCGCAGGGTCTTCCCCCATCGGCGACATCGGCGGCCCCGCCGCGCTCTACGAGCCCTTCGTCACCGTCACCTTCAAGGTCCAGAACACGGGCAGCTCGGCGGGCAACGAGGTCTCGCAGCTGTACCTCGGCTTCCCCGCGCAGTACAACGAGCCGCCCAAGATTCTGCGCGGCTTCGCGCGCACCCTGCTGCAGCACGGGCAGAGCAAGACCGTGAGCCTCACGCTGCGGCAGAAGGACGTGAGCGTGTGGGACGTCGTTGCGCAGAAGTGGGTGGTGGGCTCGGGGACGTTCAAGGTGATGGTTGGCGCGTCGTCGCGGGACATCCGGTTGCAGGGCACGTTCCAGCTGTAAACGAGTAAGAAAAAGCGTAAAGATGTAGGTTGGGCGTAATATAATATACCTAGGGTTTTGAGACACTCGTTTAGTTTATACACAGACGTTCGTTCGTTTAGCCAGTCACTACACGATTTGCATTGGTACAAGGGAGGGCGAAGCGCCTCGGAACTTCACTTCGTCTAAGGCATTCGCTGGATTTCCATCGTCGTGGCGCTACGTGTTCCACCTTGTAGGACGCTAATCCGCTGATTGCCTAGCTTCAGACACACGCAATTATATAAAGAGGGAGATATCAATCCCTATTTGCAGCAACAAATGAACCTTAATGAACCGTTGTAATTTTTGCAGGATCCGAGAGAATCAGACAAATGATGGCCCGAACGTAGTGTTGCCGCGACTCGCGACTCCAGCCCCTCAAGTCGACTTGAGGTCATCAACTTGAGTCGAGTCGAGTCGAGTCATTGGTGTGACTTGGTTCGACTCTGGAGTCTCGGCAAGTCGACTTCCTCGACTTGGAGTCGACTTGGAGTCGGTCGGGTCGGTATAGATTCAAAATGGGTCGTAGGCACTCGGGAACAGACCTCCATTGATGCCTAGTATGTAGAAAACCTCAAAAAATAACCCAAGTCAAATTTCTGGTCTCGGGCAATATAATTTCGAGATATTATACAAGGCGTTGTCAGTACTGTGCCAGTCCATTGATAATTCAAAGAAATCCCATCTTTCAGAGTTTGTCAAATGGAGCCTCTATACATCGCAAGAAAGATAAATATCATACCACCATACGCCTCCGAGGTAAATCCAACTTCAATTGACCCTTTCTATGTTGCCAGGAGCCTCAAAAATACATATCTAAAAAATTCCGACTCCATCGACTTGAGTCGACTCAAGTCGACTTCGAGTGACTTGGAGGAACAAAGTCGAGTCGAGTCGAGTCAAACCTCGTTTGAAGTCGACTTCGTGAGTCGTGACTCGACTTTTTGAGTCGCGGCAACACTACCCGAACGTGAATAAGGCGGGTCCAACGGAAGGATTTATGAACGGCTGAAACGATTCAGAAATGATTCATTTCCTTAAGTATTAACACCTACATACTGGCATTCGCCAATCAGATCAGACGTGCATCAGTAAAACTACACTCCTGTCTTTGGCATCTTTGGCGTCTTTGCCAAGACGTCAAAGACGCGTAAGACACAATTTACGGCAAGACACGTGTCTTTGGCTAAGAAGGTCCCAAAGTCTTGGAAAGACTTTTCTGTCTTGGGAAAGACTAATAAGACGTAGAAGTCTTTGACAAGATGGGCCAACATGTTGCTCAAGACGTGGTTAAAGACACGTCGAAACCTCAGAAGATAGCTTAATCGGGCAGGCAATTATCCGAAAGCGGCCAAATTTTATTATATTTCGTTTATTATATTTCGCAGGCACATGAGTGACAGTATGTAGATGTCTACCAATCCACCTCTACCAATCCACCTCTACCAATCCACCTCATGTCCACTGTGCCCTGCGCCGCAAAACGCTGCAGCAGCGCACCTGCCAGCGCTACGACAGTGTATCTGCCTGGGTTACGACATGCATGGGGGCCAGAAACAAACCAGAATGGTGTACGTACCTACAGTGTGATTAGGGGCGGTCGATCGGAAATAACTGTTACATACCTGCCTCCGAGCCCAGATCCTACACGAGGTGTCAGCGGTCTGTGGAGACGGCACCAAGGAGAATTATCAAAGAAGTTCTGGATCTATGATAATGGCAGTATAGAGCTAGACGAGCTGAAACATACCAGCTGACACTGAAAGCTAAAATGAGTTTCAAGTGGTAGATATATTTTTCGAGCTCGTACCTGCATGGTCCAGGTGGATGGCCTAAGCGGGAATCTACGCCGTAGAAGCAGAACTTGAAGGCTTTGAAGTACGAATTGACAACTTGATTGCCTTGAGTTAACCACGAGGTTGAGGGCATCACGCAGAGGGAGTCTTGAAGTGCTGAGTGCAGTAGGCCCAGAATACCCCAGCTTGGAGGCAAAGAACGCCTGGGGAGTCTTGAGGTAGTCTTGAGGCATGTGCCCTTGCAACAGCGCCGCTGAGAGAATCGGACAGGCGCGAGATGAGGGAAGGAAGCAAAGAGTGCGTGCCACGTCGTTGTTGACACTGCCAAACAAACACGCAATTGGCACGTGCGTCGGAGCTTGAAATGGACTGGGTCGATTTTCGATTGACAGCCGGTTGCATAAGTCCGTGAAAACCCGAAAAAGTTTCGCGCCAGCTGATTAGTACCCGTGCGGCCCTGGTGACGTGGTTCTCGGCGATCGGGGATGACCCATGTCCCGACATCGGCATGTGGATGGTAGAGCCGGATCTCGACCATTGCGGGCGGCGGGTAATGGATATTATTCATTTTGGCACAATTCCTCCCAAATATTCCGAGACACTAAATCTATTTAAAGCATGTATGTTAACAAGTATGCTGACCACCATTCTTATGAAATAGCATTCTAGTATATACGAATAATACCACTTGAACATCTTTAGGAAAAAATATGTCTTACACGTCTTTGAAAGTGCGCCCGAGAAACTGACCTGAAAGACGGTGGGTCAAAGACCTAAGACTTGGTCTGAAAGACAAAGACCACCTAAGATGTGGTCTCAAAGACCAAAGATGTTGTTACCAAGACTAAGACATGGAAAGACTGATTTGAAAGACCTAAGACGTCAAAGACACATGTGTAGTTTTACTGATGTGGCGTATACCATTATGATGTGGCCCACGGACAATAAACATACAGGTTCGGTGCTTTCCCTTCCGCGTATATGAGCTCCAGGCCAGATTTGCAAGCGGTACTTTCAAAGACGGAGATCTACTGGAAGGACCACCAAGTTTGGCTCCAGGAATGCGGCTACATGCTCAGGCCTTGTTTCAGGCCCGGGCTGGCCCTTCTTGGCAAAATGATCCAGTGAAGCGTTATTCAGCCGAGAACGGAAGGATGCTGAGGGTACGTGAAAACACTTTTCCTCATCACTTCGGTGGGGCCAACTCAAGTTTAGACTGGACAAGTCATTGATGCAATCCATCTGGAAGGTGGGGCGTCTGTCCTGCTCAAAGTCATCTCAAAGGACATCCATCCCGACGAAGCCAAAGTTTTCGAATATTTCTCCTCCCAGGGAGTGGCCTCTGATCCTCGCAATCATTGTATACCCCTTCTCTCCAAGCTGTCGCCACCGGACGACGAAGACAAGCTAATATTCGTGATGAAGTTGCTGCGGAGGTACGACAGTCCGAGGTTCGACACGTTCGGTGAGGTGGCGGAATATTTCCGCCAGATATTTGAGATAGGCCATCCATTCTCCGTCGACTATCTCGTGCTCATATTGTACTTCAGGGGTTACACGTCCTGCACCAACATCGCGTTGCGCACCGGTAATTTTTCGTTCCACTTTCCTGATCCAGCATCGTTAATACATGCCCCGATCGGGGACTCAACATGATGATGGACGGAATACACCTTTTCCCCGATGGATCCCATCCTCAGCATCAATATCAAGATTATATGTGGCACTCGTTCAAGAGGCTCAGGCACTACACGCGTACGCAGCGCCCCGTTAAATACTACTTCATCGACTTCGGAATTTCGTCCATGTTTGCGCCGGAAGAAGATACTCGAGTTGAGGGCATCGAGGGCGGGGACAACTCGCCCTCCGAGTTCGGGACCTTTGAAGAGAGGAGATATGTCGATTCCACCCAAAATTCTGGATCTGTTCCCTATGTACCGACATCTACTGCCTGGGGGATTGGATTAGAACGGAGCTCTTGGAGGTGAGTGCCGGCATTCAACATATCCCTCCTTCTGGTCTCGCTAACAAGACCACCGACAGAGATACGATCTCATGGATGTGAGCGCAAAGTATGGCTTCGATTTCATGAGACTACTAGTCTCTGCCATGGTTCACGACGACCCAGCCAAGTGTCCGAAGATAGACGAGGTGGTGGTCTGATTCGGCTATATTCTAAAACGCCTTAGCTGGTGCTCCCGGGTCGTCAAAAAAGACGATTTTCCTCTGCACTTTCCGCTTATGCTGAACCACTGGTACCGCCGCATTAGATATATTCTGATGAGGGTTCCTGCTATTCCTACTCTGAAATCGTGATTTCCTTGTCTGCATGTTACTTTCCACTACTTTATATACTAGAGAGCTCCGAATATGTCGGAAGAGACCTTGCTTGACAAAAATAAGTATGACTTCACAGCGGCAATGTGGAGATTTCAGGGCAGCCGGAAATGTTTCTGAAATATATAATTTAGGTATCAACTTCAGTGGGCCTGAAAACATACCCGAAACTTCAAGTTTCCGTGCGACCTAACTTGAAGCTGAAACTAGCTGATTCAGGTATGGTTTCGGCACACCTGAAATTGTTTATTTCGGATGCTGTTTAGGCCCAGCTGAAGCTGCTTCTGAAACTATAGGTTTCAGTAGCAGTTTCAGCCAGGCCTAAACTTATTGTTTCGGCAGCTCCGGAACTGCTTCCGAAACAATGAGTTTCGGCACCTGATTCGGCACCACCCAAACTAGGCCTAGAGCGGTCTAGACCGGCCTAGATTCGGCTTCGGTGCACCCGAAACAATAAGCCGAAACTTATTGTTCTCGGTGGCAGTTCCGGAGCTGCCGAAACAATAAGTTTAGGCCTGGCTGAAACTGCTACTGAAACCCATAGTTTCAGAAGCAGCATCAGCCGGGCCTAAATGATGTCTGAAATAAAACATTTCAGGTGTGCCGAAAACATACCCGAATCGGCTAGTTTCGGCTTCAACTTAGGTCGCGCGGAAATTTGAAGTTTCGGGTTTATTTTCAGGTCCGCTGAAGTTGATACCTAAATTATATGTTTCAGAAACATTTCCGGCTGCCCTGAAATCTCCGCATTTCTGCTGTGCTTGGTGTCTTTCCAGTTCCTGCTTGCACTCTTGATCAAATGTGTTGGTCCTGCAGGTTGTTGCGTGTGGGCACCCCGGTCGGCAATACGTAACAATTGTGTAATACCCGCGAATTTACCCACCATATGTAAAGGAGAACAGCAAAGTTCTATGATTGGCCCGGGAGAACTAGGATCAATGGGTGGGGTAAAATGCGGTCCAATTATGAGGGTGGAAAGACCTTGCAAGCAAGGTAATATCATGCTCGTCAAAGTGTTGTCATTATTCGTGCTGGTACAGTAACTATAAAACCCTATTTCTGGCTTCCATGTAACCGGATTCCGCAAAGGTGTTGATTCGAATCGATAATTCCGCCACACTTTTCTGCACAAATGCAAGAAGAATAGGCTGGCTGTTGTTCACTCTACTCGGCAATTCCACCCTATTTTAATACCGCCGGCTGTGTGGCGACGGCGCCGGCCTCTGGTGTTGACCTTAACTCGGTAATTCCGCCATGTGTTGATACCGCATGGACAATAGCCGTCGACGTGGAGCTACCCCATCTTCTTTGGAACGAGGGACAGGATGTCCACCCTATTTTGATACGGCCGGCTGGCGTCCGTTCTTGACCTCGACTCGGTAATTCCGCCATAGGAAGAACAATCACCGTCGATATGGCTACCTCCTCTTCTTTGGAACAAGGGACGTGAACGAAAGAAAAAACCTCCTCTCAGCAATCAGAAGATGGCTGCGGTCGTCTGTCGGAGACCACATGCGCTCCGTCGCTGGAAATGTCCATTCACATCTCTCAACAACCAGCTGGCTGCGACCCTAGCTCCCTTAACATGAGATAGAGTGGGTCAACGAATATTTCACAATTATCATGCAGAAGGAAACCGAAAAACTTTACGATCTGTGCGAAAGCCTTTCTCCTCTCCAGTCCCGACTCCCTACAAACTCGAAAATTTGAAATTTCCGCTGTGTCAACTTGTTCCCGGGTGATACTAAATCGTATGTAACTGGCAGTCTTCGCCGCCTTCTTCGCCACTGAGCCCGACGACAACACGCGAAGGCGGATAAGGAGGAAGCCCAGGTACCACTTCATCGTGCGTCCGCCGGACATCGGGCAAATTCTCGGTGGGGGCGAGAAGTGGGAGAAGGTGGTGATTGGCGGGGTGGACGACGAGGTCGCGGCACATTGCGGGCTGTTCATACATGGTCAGAATCTGGATTACGATGGACTTATGGAGAGGGTGGGGAAGCGGGTATTGGGGTGGCGCGAGACTATGGGAGAGACTGTTTAGATTGGGTCCCGCGGGTCAGCAATACTCATGAATGTACTATCTGTAGTGATATGCGTGATTAGGTTGTGGTGAGCGAAGAGTACTTGCTTGAAGGTTCCAACTCGCTTCTCGCCCAAGTTCAACGTTCAACAGCCACCGTATATTGAAAAAAAAAACATTTTGTTCGCTGTTTGCGACTCGGAGATGTTCAAATTGGAATGGTAAGATAATGTAAGTGGTCTATGCTACAGTAGGGGAAATAAATATCGTGCTTCTCATGCCCGTTCTGCATCTTTTAAGGCCGCGCGCGTCGGCACAAGCCCAGAAATCGCATAGCAGATGACGGCGAGGAACTCGGGCAGCGCGACGAGCGGATACCACAGCCGCTCGTTATTTTGCTTGCTCGCGTCGTTCATCGTCGCGGTCAGGAAAACCTCGCGGATGAGCATCAGGAGAGAGATGACGCATAGGAGGTACCGCCCGTGGCGGTCGCCGAAAGGCGCGCTGCCTTTTGCTGTAAATGGAGCGTCAGCGCCCCTGCTTAAAATGAACTAAAAAATAAATAACGCACAGTAGCCGGTATTCCTGAAAAACCACGCGGTCTGGACGACTTGGACGACGGTAAGGACGAGGAAGATGACTGTGCTGGCTTTGCGGAGGGTGTGGCCCGTGGAGACGTCGCTGGGGTCGGAGTGCGTGCTGTCGATAGTGCCGATGATGCCCATCGCGACGCCGACCATGAGGATCATGCGGAAGGCATGAGTGTTTCGCAGCAGGTTTAATGTGAATAGGCTGCCGGGCTCGCCCCCGGCTATGATGTCTCTGAGGGAAAGAAATTAGAACGCGATGGAAAAATGGAGAATAGCGAAACGAACCGGTCAAGAACGAGCGTGAAGGCAGAGTACACCAGCGCGAAGAAGCCGACCCCGAAAAGGACTTGGTCTGTGATGAACAGACTTAGATTTGACCCCTGCGCGGTTGAGTTCGCCATGATAGCGCGCATTATGTACGCTGTTACACGCACTGGAAAGCGTTTCATTAGCGGGTTAGAAGACGAGAATTTAAAAAGAACATACTTGCGCAGAAGAGGGTAAGAATAATGTAGACATAGGTCGTGTTCCTGATCGACTGGCGCACGAACCAGAAGCACAGGGACAGGTATAAAGCTGTAAACAAGCCGGCTGCAGCTGTTGACTGAATTCCGAAAGCGGCGGCGTAATCGATGGAGGACATGGAGGGTGAACGGTGGTGTGTATTTTGGACAGTGCATCGCGTCCTCTTATAAGTAACGTCAGAGAATTGTACAGTGCCCCATCGGCCTTGAAATTGATGCGGTGGCGCCCATTCGGCCCAACGTCAATGCTATTTTTAGCTCCCAACCACCGTCGTTCTTCAAGCCTTCTTACTGCGCAAGACAACCTCGCAGCACATGAAAAAATCAAGGCAAGCATTCGAACCAACAATTTAAACAATTTAAGTGGAAGAATAGACTGGAAAATATTTCCAAAAAACTGCGAGACACGGAAGGAAGGAAGGAAGTAGAGGTACATACATAACCCATTTTACCGCTGTGACCGGAGACTGGACGCCCGACTGTCAACGGTCGCAGTCGCACCAAGCGCCTGCCGATGCAGATCAAGCGATATTTCATCATCGTCGGGCGTGTCCTAGGGCTACAGCCTACCATCCGATTTCCGAGCTTAAGCGATCTCGGATGCGATAACAATCTCTCTGATCTCCAAATAGTAGACAACGACAGTACAACGACCGGTGTACTCGTGGGGAGTCGTTTAAAAAGGTGGAGTTCTTTTGGGCCAAGGTTTACTTAACCCGATTTATTATAAGTTATTGACCCCAAATTGACCCTCTACATCCACGATTTTCGATCATACCGTCCTGCGTCGAACATGGTCAACATGCTGCTGCTACGTATACATTCTAAAAATATCGTTCACCGTCTCTCAACGAGCGTGCGCAGCGAACGTGCGCAGCCGCCGCAGCGTGGCTAGGGCCGGGATGGCGAGTCGGCTGTCACACTGCCATCTTCGCGGATCCTCGAGGCTCGTATCCTTACTGGGAGGATGACTCCGTACTGATCGCAGTACTAGTCCATATCGCCTCTCGCCTGGCTTAGGTGGAATAGACTGGAGAATATTTCCAAAAAACTGCGAGACATGGAAGGAAGGAAGGAAGTAGTACTCTAGATGTGCGCAAGAGATGTAACCTCAAGAAGGGCACGCAATAAGGAAAAGAAAAATGATGTGACATTCGGACGCGGAATCAAAACCTCGGACTTCGAAGTCGACGGATCTCAAGACTGCTCGTGGTGTCCCAGACATCTAGCGAGTTAACTTGGTCCTTCGCTGTCCCTGTCCCCAAGAATGCTCCGAGTCCCAGCGTCCCGTACACCCGAAGAGCTGGAGGAAAAGCCCTTTGACACTCAGTGTCCCCGCCCAAGCGATTAAAGTGCAGTCGTCCCTCGATGCCTTTGCTAATGGTGAGGCCATTCGGAACGGGTCCCAGCGCCAAATCGCTGCGTAGAGCAGGGGTAATAAAGAGGCTAATCAATCACAGTACTGCAGTGCGAATACACCAAAACCCACACCCACTTACAAAGCTACGAAGACCTTCCGATCCTGCCCACAGCTGTCCCTTTGGCCTTCTCGAACGCGCGGCTGAACCGCTGATACGTGGGATGGTCCATGACCGCAAATGCAACGTACTGGAACGATTTCGCGAATCGATCGGCGAGCAGCTCCGCCCAAATGGCCGCTACAGCATCCACGTCGTTCTGGAACACACCCGTTCCAAAGCTGCCCAGGATGAGATTGCGCACGCCGCGGCGCTCGAAGAGGAACAGCACGCGGGCCATACGCTCACGCATCGTGCGCACGATCTCCGCCTCCACTGGGTCACCGCTGCGCGCCCGCCGGCGCACGAGGCCTGCGTGTACCGCGGGGCTCGTCAGCACGTCGATCTCCATGGGTAGCACCCACGCGCCGTCGTCGGAGCGGAAGGCGATGACCGAAGGCGAATAGACCATCGCATGCGTGTAGAAACCGCCGTTCCCGTACGCGGAATGTAGAGAGTAGAACTGTTGGGCGGTGGGCGTCATGAGTGACGCATATAGCGTCGAGCTACGCGCGAGGGACTCCTCCTGCGCGCTCGCGCCGTTGATGAACCCGCCGCCAGGCTGCTCCGCCGACGCGAAATTGAGCAGGCCAATAGGCCGTTTGTACCCCTTCAGGGCTGCACTACGTGCGGCATCAAGGGTGGTAGTTTCAAGGATCTCGATGACGGTGTTTATTGTGGAAGGATGTGGTTGCGCGGGACTGAAAGATTGCCAGGTGGACAGCAGAGAGTCGGGAGCGTAGTATGCCGTTTGGAGTGTGGATTGGGAAATTCTGCTGCTCAGATCGTACACCGACCCGTTCACTGGGACGCTCCCAGAGGATACAGCAGCCAAGGTGGTCTCTGCGATTTGGCGTAGATTAGCCGCCATGGAAGCAGGATGAGAGATTGGTTGATCCGAAATTTCGGGAATCCGTCGGCCGTGATCCGTGTTCCTTTCTTCCTCCCGTCTTAAGGTAGACCCCATCCACCCTCGACGAACGTCACGTGAATTTCCATACTCGATCAACACCCGAATATTAGAGCAAGGGCCGAGGCCGGGGGAAATTCCTTCGACCAGATTATAGATATACATGTAAGGAAGCTACAAATAAAATCCTAGGGCTTCAAAGCTCCTGTGGATGAGTGAATTATGCAAACACCGACACGGCGTAAAGGCATCAATCCGTGCCATCAACCTTGATATTGTGGAAAGTCGGGCTAATTCCCGGTGCAAATGGGTAGTTCTCATCCACTTTCTTTCACGAAAACACAAGATAGAAACCATATCTCGAATCTGGTCGAAGGGTTTGGCCCAATTGTACTCGTAAAATATTCTATATAATTTTTCAAGCGGAATAGCAAATTTCACGTGACGTTCGTCGAGGGTGGATGGGGTCTACCTTACTGGAACAAAGGCGCTCTCAAGCATCCAGCCCGGCATAAGGCCGGAATTTCTCGTCGCATTCCGCTTGTATAGCACCCTGAAAGCCATGCGGTCTCCGCACGTCATCCGGTTTCCAACGTTTTCACTCGGTAGCTCTGTGCCTGTAGTGTTCTCTTCACCTTTTATTATGGCGGACGCCCTCTTTCTTTGCCTCTCTATCGAGGTGACGGACCCACTGAGCTCGCGACTCTTGGTCGGAGTCTTGCACTCAGATCGATAGCGGATGTCCTGCGGGATCGACCATCGGTATCGGATGAACCGCACCTGCTATTTCTGGCCAACGTCAGGCTGATAGAAACGAATGGCGCGGTCGGCTCCCGCGAGCTGAATTTTCAGCCAGTCTGCGCCGTAATGCTCATTCACGGTCACCAACTCCGGCCAGACCATCGTCGAAAGCCCAAGATTCAGGATCGTGGAGATCATTGTAATTCGCGGTCATCAGGGTTGTGCTTTTATCTATACTGGCTCCTGATTGGCCTGATCCTATTTTCCAAGCAGCAGTCCCCCGTATATTTTTGGCTTCTCCTCCCATGTGATGCTGCGCTCCCTATTTTAAGCAGGAACAGTGCTTGTGCGGCGAGGAGTCCGCGTGGTTGGCAACACGCCCTGCACTCTCCCTCCGATGTCGTCTGGCTACTCGCTCCTAGGTCAGTAGGGCCCATTCTGACTTTATCCTTCAGTCTCAAGTTTGTCCCCAGTGCAATCTGTTGAAGCAATATCTTGGACGCCGGGCTCGGCGCACGGCAAGAAACCGAATTTATATGTTGCAATTTACCGCGACGGTGTCAAGGTCGAGCGCACTCGTACCATCAAGCGGGACCTTGCGCCGACCTGGGATCACCTGTCGAAGCTGTGAGTGGGCGATCTTTCCGGCGTTCTCCTGCTAATCCTTCTCAGCTCGTCCGATCCCGCATCTTCCGCCATCACTCTGCGCGTTTTTCATGATTCGTGGTTTCGAGACAAATGTCTCGGAGAGGTCGCTATCGATATAAACACGCTGGCTGAGCGCTGTGGCTCCGGTGGGGAAGTGAATGGTGAAGAGCTTCTTAATCTACGTTGCGACTTCTCATTATTTCTGAACAGCGCTGAAGCTCGAGCTGAATTTCAACGGCCGGCCTTCGGGACGAATTTCTGTCCGCCTGCTGAGGGACGCCGAAACCGCTGCGCTGGCAATCGACAAGGCGCAGGCAGACGTTGACAGGTTAACCCCCGGAGCGACGGCGTCGACCATCATGTCAACTGGCGCCATCGTCACGGACGCGGTGTCGAAAGCGGATGACCTGCAGTTGGCTTTGGCGTCCGTAACCTCAAAGCTCGAAATTATCGTGCGAATTGGGGATGAAGTTGCTGCGGTATGTGGGTTCTCTCCGTCCATGACGTTTTGACTCATGCAAATTCCAGATTCACCCGTATGCCGACATGGCGTGGAAAATTTTGACTTCAGTGTATCAGGTGCGGGCGGACTACGTACCACAGCTGGAGCTTTCTGACGGCGGAATTAGGCTGTCAAACAGCAGCAAGAGACCGACGACAAGCTCCGAAAACTCGTCGAGACCATGGTGGATGTTTATTCGTTCGTCGGGGACGTGGATTTCCTTCAGAAAATCAAGAGCCTCGAAGATAAAGCTCTTGCCATTGTCAAACAGACCGTCGAATGTGCACTGTTTATCCAGGAATATACCGCTCACGGTTTCTGCGGTAAGTGCCTCCGAATTTTCATCACGGGAAGATAGGGAAGATAGAACCAGATCGCGCTGTCCGAAATACGTGGATCCACACGGACGAAAAGATCGACGATCTCTCGGAGGCATTGCTCAAGCTGAAGGGTTCCTTCGAGGGTCGCTTGACTGTCCAATCTTTGTTCATGTCCTCAAAGATTCTCGAGAACGTCGAGAGCCTCGGTTCGTCCGCAGTTTCAGCTCTGCGCGTGCCGTACCAATGTATCCTCTTACGTAGAACAATCAGACACGCTGAAGAAGCTCAATCCGGTGGACATGAATGGCAGCTTGCGTCCCACGTGTTTGCCAGGAACGCGGGGCTCAATCCTAGACAACATTACTAGATGGGTTGCCGTGCCGTCCGATTCCGGGAACATTCTCTGGTTCTCTGGTGTGGCGGGATCTGGAAAGAGCACGATATCAACCACGGTCTCCCAATCATTTCGAGAACTGGACCGCCTCGGGGCTTTCCTGTTTTTCGACAGAAACAACCGCTCACAGAGCGACCCCGGGGCTGTCATCCGGACCATCGCATATTCACTGGCGCTTTCGAATCCGCATATTGGGGCGGCCATTTCACGGATGATCCATCGCGACCCAGCCATTGTGAACGCACCACTTCGAACTCAGTTCAAGGCGTTACTTCTCGAGCCGCTTGGGTCTGCTGAACATCACATACACGGCCCAATCCTCGTCATCCTCGATGCCCTGGACGAATGCGGAGATCCGAATTCACGCGCTCCATTGTTAACCCTGCTAGCCGACGAGTTCCCGAAGCTTCCCCAGTTCCTTCGGGTATTTATTACCAGCCGCCGTGATTCGGACATCGTTGGCCAGTTTAAAACTCGTTTTGCGGAGATGGACATCGACACCCGTGCCCCTTCGAGCGCCGACGATGTAGAGCTGTTCCTCCGCCATGAGATTGCCTGTATTCAACGGCAGAAGTGGTTAGCTCCCACATGGCCGGGAGAAGAGAGGATTCAATCCCTGGTCCATCTTGCTGGGGGGCTCTTTATTTGGGCATCGACCGCTGCGCGATTCATCAATGGCTATCAGCCGGACGAACAACTGGAAATCCTGATCACTCAGGACCGTACTGCAGAATTCACTGATCTCGACGCTCTATATCGTATAGCCCTCCAGAACTCTGGCCCATGGCATACGGAGAAGAAATTCGCGCAGAACGCTCGTGCCATCTTGGCATGCATCGTACTTGGCAGGGTGCCTATGACCGACAGAACGATTGACATGATTTTATATTCCGGGAAGCCGACCTCCGCAGCGGTGCTCAACTATCTGGGCTGTGTTGTCGAATGGAGTTCTGGAAAAGAGGCCCGGATCCTGCATGCCTCTTTTGCCGATTATCTCATGGACCCCAGCCGTTCGGGCGGCCAACTGTGGGCGATTAATCCGCAGACCGACCATCATTCCCTGGCAGTTGGGTGCTTGCGAGTTCTGCACACTGAACTGCGATTCAACATTTGCGGTCTCGAGGACTCACATCTTCGGAATGCGGATGTCCCAGGATTGGCCGAGCGAATAGCGACAATGGTTTCTCCGCAGTTGTCCTATTCATCCTGCTTCTGCTTTGACCACATCCATCATGGTCAATACAGTACAGCAATTCTCGAAGGGCTTGACCGACTGCTGCGGCATCAATTCCTGTACTGGCTTGAAGTCCTCAGTCTGCTTGGACGAATGCCATCTGCAACGACAGGACTGGGAGTTGCAGCCGAGTACACCAAGGTACCCACCCAGATTCCTAGATCATGAGCCTGTCTAACATTAATCATTCGATGGCAGGGAAAACACGAAAACCTAACAGATTTTGTCGCAGACGCTATCAAGTTTGTGGCCGCCTTTTCCCCTGCAATCACACAGAGTACTCCGCATATTTATGTTTCGGCACTCCCGTTTGCACCTGCGCGGTCAAAGATAGTGCGACAGTTTGCTCCGACCTTCCCAGAAACTCTGCAGTTTCTGAGGCCATCGGGTGAAAAGTGGCCAAGCATACAGAAGATATTTCGGGGTCACACCGGTGCTACTACGTCTGTCAATTTCTCACCTGATGGGGCATGGATCGCATCTGGCTCACTTGATTGCACAGTACGTGTCTGGGATGCCCAAACTGGTGCACTTGTTGCTGGCCCTTGTGAACACACTGAGGCCGTATACTCTGTGCATTTTTCACCAGGCGGACACCGGATAGCATCTGGCTCCTACGACAATACAGTACGTGTCTGGGACACGGGCACTGGTGCCCTCATCGCCGGCCCATTCATTGGGCACCAAAACGCAGTTAACTCGGTCCATTTCTCCCCTGATGGCACGCAGATTGCCTCAGGCTCATATGATGAAACAGTGCGTGTATGGGATGCGCAGACAGGAACACTTGTTGCTGGGCCATTTAAAGGGCACCGCGGCAGTGTGACATCAGTTCACTTCTCTCCGGATGGTGTGCTCATTGCCTCTGGGTCGGTGGACAGCACAGTCCGTATCTGGGATGCCAAGACCGGTACCCTTGTCGCTGGACCGTTTCATGGCCATACTAAGCAGGTTACCTCTGTCCAATTCTCTCCTCAAGGTACACACATTGGATCTGGGTCCGCAGACAAGACAGTGCGCATGTGGAATATCCAAACTGGTGCCTGTGTTGCGGGGCCATTCACTGGGCACACAGATGGTGTTGCAGCGGTCAATTTCTCACAAGATGGTGCACTGATTGCATCTGGGTCTCTGGACACCACGATCCGTGTTTGGGACGTCGATACCGGTACACTTGCAGCTGGGCCATTCGAAGGGCACACCGACAGGGTTACTTCCGTGCATTTTTCACCGGACGGCACACAGCTCGCATCCAGCTCGTGGGACAGCACAGGTCGTGTGTGGGATGCAAAAGCCGGGCTGCTACTTCCTGAGCTGGTCGAAGGTCATACAAGTTGGGTTACTTCGATCCAGTTCTCACCAGATGGCGTGTTAATCGCATCTGGGTCTTGGGACAAGACAGTGCGTAGCTGGGACTCCCAAACCGGTTCCCTCGTCGCTGGGCCATTCAAGGGGCATTCCAGTGGAGTTATGTCGGTCAATTTCCGTCCCGAAGGTACCTGGCTCACATCCTCGGCATCCGATAACACATTATGCGTCTGGGAGGCCAAGACTGGAGCATTAGTCACTGGGCCATTTGGGGTGCACAGGGACGAAATTCAGCCCTCATCTGTTCATTTCTCACCGGACGGTACACATATTGCATCCGGAGGAGACAACACAGTCCGTGTCTGGGATGCCCAGACTGGAACTCTTGTTGCCGGGCCATTCGAAGGGCACACCGAGCCAGTGGCATCAGTTCAATTCTCACCAGACGGCAAAACCATCGCATCCGGATCAGCTGACACCACTGTGCGCATCTGGGACGCGCATACCGGTGCTCTCGTGTTAGGGCCGCTCAAAGGGCATACCCATTTTGTCACATCTGTCCATTTCTCCCCGGACGGAGCACGGATCGCGTCCGGGTCGCAGGATGCCACAGTGCGCGTCTGGGATGCTCACACTGGCGGACTTCAACTTGTTACCGGTCGTCTCAAAGGACATAACGATGGAATTAGTTCTGTATATTTCTCACCGAACGGTCAGCAGATCGTATCTGGGTCCTATGAGGGCAGGGTGTGTGTCTGGGATGCCCACGCCGGGACACTTGTTGCTGGTCCATTTGAGGGGCACACTGGTCCTGTTCTCTCTGTCTGCTTCTCACCTGACGGCGGGCGGGTCGCATCTGGCTCCGCTGATGCTACGGTGCGAGTATGGCGGGTACGAATGAATCATATTGAATGGCCTTTCTCTGACCTCTTTCCGTAGATCACCCCGTTGGGAGCAGATCCACTCGGCAATTACCCCAGCATAGATAATGGATGGGTTCGCGATCCCGCAGGCCCC
Source organism: Mycena rosella (assembly GCA_029378255.1). NCBI lineage: Eukaryota > Fungi > Basidiomycota > Agaricomycetes > Agaricales > Mycenaceae > Mycena > Mycena rosella. The sequence continues at coordinate 199,822 of JARKIE010000092.1, forward strand.
CTCATCGTCTGGGTGCCCCCGTGGCTTCGTAATGGTCTCTATCTTCCCCGAAACACACTTGTAATCTGTGCTGAAGGCACAGTGAAGCTTGACTTGACTCGCTTTGTCCATGGCACTGAATGGCAGAAATGCATTGATCCTAGATTCAGGGATCCCAAATAAACCGTAAACTATTGGGTGATTCAATATTGTCCTTCACTGGAGATACTCGCGCACTAAATAACTTTGCCAGGATTCCCAACGGTTGATCAGGGAACCTGTTCAACATATTCAAAGAGACTTATTACCGCTCTCCCACCCCGCCTGTGTCACTGTACCCGAAATTAAATTCCACCGACTCCATTACCGTGTGGCTGAGGTGCATATAAGTAAGCCTTGCGAGAACCGGTTGTATTAATGTCGTACCCTGTGAAAATACGACATATTGAAGTTGCCACACGAAACATTCCAAGGCCCTCTCCCCGCCTGTTTCGAAATTCTCCACATTTATATCTGGTCGTCATCGTCGCTCGCTCCTCCTCCACACGAAATATTCCAAGGCCCTCATAATGGTCCAGATTTATAACTTCAAAGAGGGACTCGATTGTGTAAAGTTCAACCACGGAAGGAGAGCACAAATATATTGACCCTGCAGTATCTCAGGTTGAGACGAAGAATTCAAAGCGCCTCGTATTATAAGCAGATGCCTCGTACTTATCACGTTTGCTCCTCCGGCAATACCCCGTTTATCATTCATTTCCCATGAAGCTCTCTAATTAATTCCACCGACAGCATAGGTAAATCGACTGGTTGAACCGAACAACACCAAGATCTCAACAACTGTCTCCGGCCTCGCATGTTCATTTTCGTGCGATGCCGTAAAGAGCCGTACTGCTACGGCCGTGTTCAGCCGTGTTCGGCCATACTCCGGCTCTGTCTGGTCTGATGCCGCGAGCGTTGTCAATATGCCGGTTGATTTCCGGCCAATGCCGACTTCGTTGGAAATGGATTCAGGAGTTGTTGCAGCCCAACAAGACCGTCGATCTCCCCTGAGAATCGCCCCAATCATTTCCTGCGGGTGCTTCTCATGTGGCGAACACAGACATAACGGGAACGCGCCGGTCGTCGGGCGCCTGTGGAACAGTCGAGATGCGGGGCGCTATTTAATATTTCCTGAAAGCCAATCCACCGAGCTGAAATAGACCTCCAGGAAGACGAGACGCCCAGGAGCGAGAAACCATGAGATCGGTGGTGGAATCGCGGAACCGTGGAGAAACGAAATGTAGGTCCATCAGCTCTTGGGGGTGTGTCCATTCGGATGCTATCGTTCGGGTTTTTCTATAGAAGACAAGGGGAAGCACAAAACAAAGCCGTGAAGGGATACCGAGGATACCAGGGAGGTGGTGGTTCAAGACAACAGTTGGATCAGAACGGTGCTGTTCGCGCTCGCTGACGCCGACTTGGCGTTTTTGTTTTGTTTCAACCATAAACCAGTCGCGCGCAAAAGGGTGCGATATATTCGTGCATGCGCATTCACTATCATGTCGTCCGTCATAAATCATCAGGGGGGTATCGCTCGTGGGTCGTGGGTCGTGAAGGATTAAGGTACTCGTGAACTCGAAGGTAAAGTGCGAAGCCAGGGTATTTGAAGGTAACGTACGGGTGGCCAGGCGGGGGAAAATATGTAGAGGAATAATTACCGTGCTGGGCAAAGGGCGAAGGGGGGGAGGGGAGGAAGGAGAAAGGAGAAAATCAAGCGGTAGCAGGGGCCGCAGCAGGAGCCGCGGGTTTGCTTCCCCACTGTCCAAAGAAAGAAAAGAACGTCAGACGAATCCTCGACGAGCCAGAATCGAACACCCACGATGAAACTAGCGAGCCACTCAATCGTCGTCGGCGGGAGCACAAGCGCGGCGTCGTCCCCAGCCTCGACGTTATTCGCCTCGTTCTCCTCGCGCTCCTGCGCCTCCTCCGCTTCCTTCTTCTCCTTCTCCGCCTCCTTGAACGCCGCGTCGCGCTTCGCGAGGATGACCTTGATCGCGGCCTTGCGCGCCGCCTCGGCCGCCTTCTCCGCCTTCTCGCGCTCTGCGGTCGCGAGCTTCTCCGCCTTCTTGAACGCGCCGTGCGCGTCCTTCTCCGCCGCCTGACGCTCCTTCCACGCGGCCTTCTCCGCTTCGAGGCGCTTCTTCGCGGCGACCTCGTCCGCCTTGGCGCGCGCCGCCTGCGCGCCCGCCTCCTCCTTGCGCCGGATGATCGAGGCCGTGGTCACCGCCTACACCGTGTCAGCGCCGATGCGATAATTTTAGGAAAGAGACGGGCAAACCTTCTGGAGCTCCGCGCCGGCGTGCTTGATCGCGTCGTCGCGCTTCTGGGCAGCGAGCTTCGTGAGCGCGGCGACCTCCTTCTCGTAGTCCGCGCGCGCCTTGTCAAGCGCCGCCTGCTCCTTCGCCGCCGCCTTGGCCTTGGCCGCAGCGGACTTGGCCTCGGCCTGCAAACAAGCATGTTGGATTCACATCATCGGGTATAAGAAGCAGGCAAGGCAACGAACCTTAGCGGTCGCAGCCTCCGCACGCGCGACGGCGTCCTCCTTCGCCTTGATCTCCGCCTCGATGGCCGCTTGGTCCTTGACGCCCTCCGTTGCCTCCGCCGCCTCGTCAAGGATCACCTCGCTCTCCATCGCATCCTCGACCGCCAGCGCCTCCGCTGTTCACCACGCCATCAGCCTCCTATTGCGGTAAAAAGGAGCAGCGAGACGCACCGGCAGCGGCAGCCTTCTGCGCCTCGGCGGCAGCCTGGTCGGCCGCCTCCTGTGCGCGCGCGGCGGCCTCCGCGGCGGCGAGGGCGTCCGTGTGGCTCGCGCCGGTGAGGGGGTCCGAGGTGGTCTTGATTCCGAGCATGGCGAGTTGGGCGGCGAGATTAAGGGTGGGTATTAAGGATATGAGGGTAGCAATGGGCGAGGACGGAGGATGGAGGGATTGAGGAGGTGGGAGGAGATGGAGGTAGAGCGCAAGGAGAGCCTACTCAGCCTAGACAAGTAGGGGCAGCTGATGATTGCTGATCCTGATCCTCCGCTTTGACAGATCACGCGCACTGGCAGGATAAACATTCAACTATTTGAACTAGGGGAGAGAAAAGGTCCAGGTGAGCGTCAACGAACAAGTTTCCTAAGAGGAATTCCGAGCGAGAATAAATATTCCACCAAACCACACGAAAAGATCCATTCGCTAGTTTTGACCCCTAAGTTTTGACCCTAAATCCCTTCAGCGAAAAGGAAAAGGAAGGTGACAGAATGGTAAACGGGTGGTGGACGTTGAGAGGGAGACATCATGGGAGGAGTGATCCTGGTCTTTCGGACCTCCTTCCGACCCACGCCGGACCTCTCATTCGGGATGCAGCCAACTTAAAGGCACTCATTCCGCCGAGGTTTAACCAAGGACAGACAGGTGGCTTTAATCGGACGTGGTATAGGCCGTGAGCCCTCTTAAAAAATTCCAAGAACGCTTGCAGCCCGGGGTTCGACTCCCCGTGTCCGAATGTGTGGCAAGTTTGTATTTTTTTGTTGCCCTAGCGGTACAGATAATTCCTGCTCACTTCACGAAGGACGGAAGAGATGAAATCATTGGATGTGGTGTACAGGATACCGCGAGAATTGTTTCAATGTTTGGGATCCATATAAATATCCACAGCTCGCAGTACGGGGTTCGACTCCTCGTATCCGAATTCCCTATATTATTTCGATTTTTCTGCCTGCGCGGAGGCCAGATACCTCATCCATATTTCGCGGGGGACGGAACAGATGAAATAATCGGATGTGGTGTACGGGATACGGCGAGAAATTGTTTGGAAGCTACATAGTTGTCCACAGCTCGCAGTCCGGGGTTCGACTCCCCGTGTCCGAATAGGCCAAATGACCTCCTCTTTTGCTGCTTTCGTGCAGGCACAGCTACTCACTTCACCAAGGTCGGAAAATTTGAAATAATCGGACGTGGTGCACAGGACACCGCGAGTATCCTTGATGGCCCCCTCTCGCTCGGTGCATGCAGCTCGCAGTCCGGGGATTGACTCCGCGCGTCCGAATTGACGAATGGGGGAATTTTTTTGCTGCTTTCGTGCAGGCACAGCTAATTTCTTGCGCGCTTCACCAAGGTCGGAACAGTCGAATTATTCGGGTGTGGTGTACGGAACACCGCGAACATTCTTACTGCCTCCTTGTTGCATATAGTTCGCAGTCCGGGATTCAATTCCCTGCGCCCGAATTCCCCGAAGGACTCTACTTTTGCTGCCTTCGTGAAGGTCAGATAGTTCCTTCCTCACTTCCCTGGGATCGGAACAGTCGAATTATTCAGCTGTGGTGTACGGAACACCGCGAGCATCCTTGCGTACCTTGTCGACGTAACGAGGAGCTCGCAGTCCGGGGTTCAACCCCTCGCGTCTGAATAAATGAGTAGGAGAAGTTTTTTGCTGCTTTGGCGCAGGCACAGCTAATTTCTTGCTCACTTCACTAAAGGTGGAACAGATGTATCAATCGGATGTGGTGTACGGAACACCGCGAGCGTTCTTGATGGCCCCTTCGCCCTCGGTACGTAGCTCGCAGTCTGGGGTTCGACTCCCCGCGTCCGAATAGCAAAATTGGCGAAGTTTTTTGCTGCTTTGCGCAAGCACAGTCAATGTCTTGCGCGCTTCACGAAGAACGAACAGACCAAATAATCGAACATAGTGTGTGGAACACCAAGTTAGCCGGCGGGTGCATGCAGCTCGCAGTCCGGCGTTCCACCGTCCGAATAAAGGAATCTGGTAGTTTTGTTGGGGCTTTGGCGCAGGCACAGCTAATTAATACGGAACAAGTGATTTTAATCCAACGTGGTGTGCGGCACACCGCGACCGCGTTGTATGCGGGTTCTCCGAGGGATCAAGGATGTTCGACGACGGTGGGGCTTGCGCCATGGCGGCGTGAAGCTAGAAGCACGAAGCCTCGTGTTGAGACTTGTATTAGATGCATGTTTTTTTCGGCTGTTCCGAATGACGAACGGCGAGGAATCATACCGGTGTTCCACACCTCTCTGAAGCAGTCAGCGCCATTGAAGCCGAATATTCTCTCCGGCCTCAATATTCAGGCTCGCCAGTGTCGTTAGCTTGAAGAGCCCGCGGGCCTCTGATTCGCAGAACGGAGTCCAAATTCAACACGTTACATTCGCCTTCAACAGACGACCCACCCCGCCGTCACCTTACTTGCCTATATCTGATCTAAGTCCCACCCGGAAATGCGCCGCGACCCGCCTACTTCTCCCCCACCTCCAGCACAACAAATCGCCTCGACAGCAGATTAAACACGCTCCCAAAGATAAACGCGACGACGCTGCACGAGAAGATGATCACGTTGTATGGCATGCTGAAGTCCGGCGTCGCGAGGTCGACGAGCAGCGCCGGTGTGTAGATGCGCTGGGCGTGCGTGGGCGGTGCATCGTGCGCGTTATGCGCGTTTGAATGCGATGGCGAGGAGTGCGAGGAATTCAGTGCAGGCAAGGAAGCGAGCGGCACGAGCACGGCAGGCGGCAGATCCCACCCGCGCTGGGCGTCCGGCGGGTGCTCGGTGTACCTCAAAAACGCCTTCGTCACGCCGACGCGGAGGGACAGCGTGCTGCGAGGTGGGAGGAGCAACACCGCCTCGAGCGTCGTCGCGCGCGCGTGCGGCACAGGCGGGGTGTACGTTAGGCTCTCTAGGAGGTCCGCTATGCACAGAAATTAAATTGAAAATTGGAAATGAATCAAAGGGAGGGATACGCACGCCGGAGCTCCCCGTCGACGCGGAGGACGAGGGTGTGGAGGTAGAACGTGACGATCCAGGGCATTGTCTCGAGGTACGCGGCGCGCACGGCGGCGGGGCCGGCGTTGGTGATGGAGACGGCGAGCGTGCCGTAGTCCTGCGTCGGCCCCAGGAGCGTGCGACGGATGGAAAGCGGGGCTTCGGAGGCGCCCGCGGCTGGACGCCGTTTAGATATTAGATAGAGATTGGAGAAAGGCGCACGAACCGTGCAAGAAGGGCACGTCCCAGCGCATCGAGACGTCGAGGGGGAGGTCTTCTGTGTCTCCCGTTAGTATGGTGAAATCAACTTAAGCGAGAACAGCTAACGTTGTGCGAGATCGAACACGGCGCGATCGGCCTCAAGGGACGCGGGCTGTGGGGACAGGCTGTACGCGTCGTTCACGGGCAGCGAAACGACGACGCGGCTTGTCGTTGCGCTGGGGCACGTCGTGTCGATGGTGCGATCGAATATGGATGCGAACGACCAATCTGAATGAAGGTTCAGATTTTGCACAGGGAATCCCGTAAAATAGCAGACCTCGGCGATGGGACGCAGGGCGCAGCGGATCCGCGACGGACTGGAACGTCAGGCGCACCTGCACGCCCGCGTCGGGGAGCCACACGACGTGCAGGCCCATACCGTGCCAGTCTGCGTCAAAAAGGCGGTGCGGGTTGAGCAGGCGCGCAATTCCCGCGCGCGCCTTGCACGGAAGGAGCTTGAGGAACGGTGTGAGGTTCTCGGTACATACATGCTCGGACGGCAGGGAGGCGTGGCGCACGGCGTGCGGGTGCTCCCAGTCCGGCAGCCCGCCCTGCGGCGCGAACGCGAGCGCGGGCGACGTTGTGCGCAGCTCGTCGAGTGAGCCAAGGGAGGCGCAGAAGAGCCCTGCGAGTGCGTTGCGCAGCCCGCGCCAGCGCGCGTCAACGGTGGTGCTGCCACCCTCGCCCATCCACGCCCACAGCTCCGCACCTGTCCCTACGTCGGGCTCATCCGGGTAGCCCCAGCGCTCGTAGTCCCATTTCCCCGCGTTTAAGGTGAGGTGCAGCTCTGTAACCGCATATTCGCGCAGGATTTGCCCGAGGGTGAGCGGAAAGAGTGTGTAATGCTGGGCTGTTGCTTTGTATCACAAAATGCACCCCAAACAAGCTGAGAAGACGCACAATCGTCCTCGGTTGAGAGATTCTGCGGATTTCTGGGCGTTGCGCCTTCTAAGAGCGTGCTGAAAGAGAATCTGGATGCGACTTTGCCGTCGCGCATGGCACGGACAGTCAGCTCTTCATCGAAAGTTTCTGAGGAGGAAGAGCGGGAGAATGCGAGGAGAGGAAAACATAGAGACAATATGAAGCACGACTTCCAGTGGAGAGCCATCCAGGCGCGTTGTAGCGCGCGTTGTGGTGGCAAGAGGCAGGATATGTGACGTGGCGTGACATACACTCGGCCATCAAAGCTCATCACGGGCATCATCTAAGCCCCTATCTTAAATTGAGGATGCCATTGTCCGCTGTCCGGCATGCCACGACGCGCTTTCCACGCGTCAACAGAAAGCTTCTACACTCACCCTAAAGGGTTCAGAAACACAGTTTATTGCACTAAGTAGTTCGAGCCCAACTCCCAGAGGAAATTAGTCTCTCGTAGACAGACGCTACAACAGAAGATGCTCGTACCTCGCATGTTGTAGTCTGTTGAGTGCCTTGATCAGTTGATTGGAGGTCAGTCTTATTATGTAATCTTGAATTTCTCGGACATAGAAATGAGGGTTAGAGCGCGTTGTTCGTCAATTTTCTTGGGGATTATTGAGCCAATCACGAGAATCAACAACTTTCACGCTCAACTTTTCCCAGGTGATGCCAAAACCGTGAGGCCGAATTTTGATGTGAACCGGCCGGTAACAACTTTGGACCTCAATGACCTCTGTAAAAGGAATTCTGAGGACACAAATTGCTTTGGTTTGGAATTCTAAGGGATTTGGCCTCTTCATATATGGCCTGTATTGCCCCCATTCAGGAGGAAAGCCTTGTCTGAAATTCAAAGTCCGACGATTATGTAATAAGGTCGAGCTCCCTACATCAGGCACGCAGTAAACTACAGACTAAGAGGAAATATGGCTCTGGCATCCCATACATTCTCATCATTGAACACCACGATCCGTCAGTCCTATCTAAGAGACCCTCATTATGACCCCGAAATACCCCATCAATGCGCCGCCCACCGCTCCGACGCCGGCTGCACGACCGAAATCAAGCGTTGCATAGCCGTACAGCTTGATGAGGCCGAGCCTGACCAGGCTAGTCGTCACCCCAATCAGCGCCGGTCCCAGCCATCGCGTATGCTTGGTCAACTCCTCGCAGTTAAAATCGGGGTCCGCTTGTGCTTTCTCATACGCCTCCGCGAGCCCCATCCTACGCAACGCCTGACAACCTATGAAAAGTGCGGCTCCCCCCGCGGCACCACCCTTGATGGACGCCCAGAACATTAGGCCGGCGAGGAATGGAACTTCGAAATTGCCTGGTGGGGCCGATGAGAGACAGAAATAAAGCGTGCCGCGAAGGGTTCCTGTTCGCACAGCCTGGGTGCATGTCAATATGACCGAATCTACTGAGACGCTGCCGAGAAGGACGACAACAGCGCCGAACAGAAGGAGGAGCAAGGCTGCGGGGTTCACGCCAATGTTCCAGTCCACCGGGTCGCCAACACCAAGGACGGGTTGCCATCATCAAGGAGGTGGGCTTCACAGCAGCAGGCCGTCGTGACCAGCTGAATCGTGACCGCTAGAAAGTCAACTGGGAAAGCAATCTGCGCGCCCACGACGCCGACTCGGATTGCTGCCGGAAAGTTGGCGGCGAACTGATCGGGAAATGCATTGGCGAGGAGGGCGTGTCCGCATAGGTTCATTGTAGCCCACATCAACACTGTGTGTCCCATGTTCAACGCGAGACACCGTAAACCAACTGCTGGCTCAGCTTCATCCCAAACCAGATCTGCTAGGCCCTGAATATGAAGTTGCTCCAAGCGCTGCTCTGAACAATATCTGTCGAGTATACAGGATCAAGTGGCCGAATACTGAAAGCCAGCCAACGAACCTGCAGAACTCGGTTCTTTGCCATTAACTGCAACAGTGGGCAACAGTGGCACAGGCTGTATATTCGAAGCTGGACCTAAAATGGTACGTTTGAGTCCATGGGAGAAGATATTGTCGGAAAATCTGAATTTGCCTGATATGGCCTGACTGGCCTATCAGGTAATATCAGGTTCAGGCCCCGGGTCATAAGGCCCTATAAGGTGCTATCAGGCTCTGTTAGACCCCCCACTTTTGACCCTCTCAAATTTTTAAAACAAAGGAAAGGCTCTAAGGCTACACCCTCTCAGCAGAGCTAAATCTGGTCTGATCAACAGGATATTCATTTAAATGATTGTCCAGAGTAAAATATAAAATGGACCCGGTGGCTCGAGCAAGTACATCGTGACCTTCCAACGTGCACAACAATGAATGATACTCTCCTTTCAATTACTGCAAAATAAAATACTTATGCTTATACTGTAACGTAACTTAATATACATACAAATAGAAAATATCTACAAAGCTTAGATTCAATACTCACGTTATAAAGAGGGCCTCAGTCTTTTTGTGTTTGCGCCAGCCCGCTCTGATAACTGCCTATCAGCACCTATAAGGCCCGTAAGGCCGATCAGGCTGGTCAACCATTATGAAAAATTACTGAACCTTATCACTCCCCTGAATGCCTGACGCACTTATCAGGCCTTATTTGACCTGATATCATCTTATCACCCAAATTCGGATTTTCCGACAATGTTCACTAAGTCAAGAGAGGGGCACGGAGTGGCGTCGGAGTCCGATCGCGCTGTCTTGATAAGGACGAGAAACAACAACCCGAACCCCCAAGGACAATAGGCCTAGGAGAACTCTGAACAAGACGGATCCAACTAGCCAACCATGGTTGTGGGTCCTTGTTAGTTTATTCATGATATGGCCACATTCCAATCCTATTCAATCCCAATGAACAATTCAAAAGTCAACAAGACCTTAGTCTGTCGTTTACCGTGCTCCTGTGTGTTGGCACTCGACCTTATTACATAAAGTGCGGAGTTTCAATTTGGGTCAGGCTCGTTCAACACTTCCAGAGGTCTAAAACACAAACCTTGGGAGGCCAAATAGCTCGGAATCCAACTCCGAAAAGCTCTGCTGCTTCATAATTCTTTGACTCCCCCATTTTTGCATGGAACGAAATATTCGTCGGCTCGCGTGGCCGGCCCATCAAAGTACGGCATCGCGGCTCTGGGGTCTATGAGACGAAAGTGGACGGAAAAGGGACTGATTTTAGCCTTCTGTAGCATGATCCACCACTAATCTACCCAGAAACGCGCTCCAAACGCGCAAATGAATCCCAAGAATGTCGAGATTACATAACAACGTCGAGTACCAATCACTAGTCTCTCGGTGCCAGATGCTCTAACGTTGAAGCTCGTACCTCGCTTGTTGTTGAGAGTGGGACTGGAACGTGTCAGCCCGTCAAGACCACGTAGGAGCATACGTGGAGGGAACGTGGCGCAGACACGTCGAGTCATGTTGTCATGGAGCTGGACTCCGTGAAACATGTACTGAGACGCGTTACGACGCGTCGCAGACGCGCCACTCATTGTTCATCGAGTCAGGAGTTTAAACTCCGCTTTTCTTAGTTACCATTGTTCTCGGGGAGTATAAATACTGGGTTGTAATTCAGTCAAAATACATCTTTTTCCCCTCTATTTCACAGCAGGTTATGGGCCCCGCCTTTAACTGAATCTCCAACGAATCCAACAAAGTCAACCAACGAACTTACCACTTTAACTTGCCTATATTTCACACACCATGTCGACTACTGCCAACACCGCCGAAGCTACACCATCGTCGTTGTTCCGGATCGAACAACTCAACGAGACGAACTGGGTTCCGTGGAAGCGCCGCGTTACCGCCATATTCCGCGAGCGCGCACTCTTGAAAATTGTCGAGGGGACCACATCCAAGCCCGTTGCCAACGATCCGGACAAGCCAACGGCAGATGAGAAGAAGCAGGCGACGCGCTGGGAGGAGTTAGACGGAAAGGCGCAGACCCAAATCGAACTCACCTTGAGCGACTCGCAGATGGTTCATATCGCGGGCGCCAAGACTGCAGCCGAAATGTGGACGCAGCTTAAGCAGGTCAAGGAGAAGGGCGGGAAGTTGGGAATTTTATCGCTTCGCCGCCGTCTGTACCGTACGATTGCCGATGACGCGACGGATATCGCTGTTCATGTCACGGAGTTGCGCCACATTCAGGAGGAGCTCGCGATTCTCGGTAGCTTGGTCTCGGATGAGGACTTCCTGCTACTGATCATCAGCTCGCTTCCCGAGTCTTGGGACAACTTCACATCTGCATACCTTGGCGCATCGAGCAACGCCCCAACCATTTCGTCGCACGAATTTATCTCCCTTGTTCTGCAGGAGTATCGTCGCAGACTCGAGAAGAATGGGGATGGGAGCGCTGCGATGTACGGACGAGCATTGCAGGGCGATGGAGGAGGAGGAAAGAAGAAGAAAGTGGAATGTTACAATTGCCACAAGATGGGACACATTGCCGCCGATTGCTGTTCAAAAAGCGGAGGAAAGGAAGGGAAAGGTCCCGGACGTCGTGGGAAAAGGGAGAAGGCGAATAAGGCAGAAGACGTAGGTACTGACTTTGTCGAGACTGCATACACTGCCAAATTCAGCGACACTTCCCTTTATTCCTGGCTGGCCGATTCTGGAGCTACTTCCCACATCTGCAAAGACCGGAGGGTGTTCCTTGAACTGCGAGCGATGGATGTGCCTGTTGAAGGCATTGGAAAGACACCACTGCACGCTCTGGGACGCGGAACTGTCCTGTTAGACTGCGAGGTCAACGGAGAAATAATAACTCACCGATTATTGGATGTGCTGTTTGCACCAACGTGCGCACACAACTTGCTATCGATTAGCCGACTCGACGATGCTGGTTTGGAAGCCAAGTTCAGTCACGGCAACGTGGAGTTCGTGCGACGCACCGACGGTAGAGTAATGGCAATGGGGAGCAAGACTGGACGTCTGTACCCCATGGCCGCGCGAGCCCGGAAGCAGGTGCAACCTAAGGCGCAAGAGAACACGCACGCCGCTGTGAAGGCGAGCAACCAGACGTGGGATGCCTGGCACCGCCGGATGGGACACCTGGCTAAAAGTGGATTGGAGAAGCTTGTGAGGGAGGACCTCGTTGAGGGACTCACCGTGGACAAGGATTCTCCGCCGCTCAGTCAATGTGAGGCTTGCGTCAAAGCAAAGATGACGACGAAGCCATATCCGCAGGAGGCAAAGAACCGACGCGACGATCCGGGGGAGCTGACGCACAGCGACATTTGGGGGCCCGCACGAGTCGAATCTTTGAAGAAATCAAAGTACGCCATCTTGTTCAGCGACGACGCCACGCGGCATTGTAAACCTGATTTCTTGAAGCGCCGGGACGAGGCCTTCCAGAAAATCAAAGACTATATTGCGTGGGTGGAACGTCAGTATGGATACACACCGAAGGTCCTCCGAGTGGACAATGCCAAGGAACTCACGAGCGGGGTTGTGAAGGCGTGGCTGAAAGCTCGCGGGATCACAATGCAGAACCCTGCACCGTATGCGCACTCGTCGAACGGAGTCGCCGAGCGATTCAACCGGACGATTATAGAGCTTGCGCGTGCGATGTTAATAGAGAAGAGTTTACCGGCCTTTCTTTGGGAGTCAGCGATCGAGTATGCGGCTTATATCCGAAACCGCTCACCGACACGCGCACTTCAAGGGAAGACGCCGGAGGAGGCGTGGACGCGAAAGAAACCCAGTGTATCGCACCTGAGGGAGTTCGGGTGCGAGGTATGGGTGAAGCGCGAGCCAGTGCAGAAGCTGTCGAAGCTAGGAGGAGATCATGAGAAGGCGGAGAAATATATATTCGTGGGTTTCGGAGACCATACAGACATTGTGAAATATTACGACGGCAAGAACCGTGTAATTCGCGAGTCACGAAATGTCGTATGGGTTGAGCCGAGCTCCCAGCACCCGGTCGATGTGCAGCTCGAGGGGGAGCTGGGGAAGCCGAGCAAGCAATCTCCCACAGAAAAGACTGCACAACCTGCGCTCATGGAAGAACATCCCCAGACGACAGCGCCGGAAGGAGAGCACACGCCGGCGCAGATAGGGTCGCAGCAGCATGCGCAAACATCGCGGCAGCAGCTCGCGCAGACACCATCGCAGCCGAGCGAGCCTCTACAGGCAACTTCTACATTGCCAACTCGCCCAGCACAAATCGAGGTCACACCCTCATTACCAACTCGGCGTTCATCCCGCTCAACCAGCGACATCAATTATCGCAAGCTGAATAATCCAGCTGCGAGAGGTCCGCGGTTACCGCTCCCAGCACCTGAAAAAATACAGGAGGAGGACGAGACGGAGAGGGCAGAATATGCGTTTTTGGGGGAAGCAATCCTCGAGGCCACCGGCGCGCCGCGCACATACAACGAGGCGCTCAAGTCGAGTGAGCATCTGGAGTGGAAGGAAGCGATGAGAGAAGAGATTGAGATGTGGAAAGAGAAAGGGACTTACGAGCTCGTGGAACTGCCGGCGGATCGCCAAGCCATTGGAAGTAAGTGGACATTTGTGAAGAAGGTGGACGAGCTCGGCCGAGTGTCAAGACACAAGGCCAGACTCGTTGCACTCGGATGTTCACAGATCCCCGGAGTAGATTTCACCGAGACGTTCGCTCCCGTGGTTCGTCTTGAATCGATGCGCGCCGCGCTCGCCATAGCAGCCCTAGAGGATCTGGAGATTATCCAAATGGACATTCGGGGTGCTTACCTTAACGGCGAGCTCAAGGAGGAAATCTATATGCGGCAGCCACCAGGTTTTGACGATGGAACCGGACGAGTTTGGAGGCTTCTGAAGACAATTTATGGATTGAAGCAATCGGGCCGCGAATGGAATCGCGAGTTCGACCGTAAACTCACCTCCATCCAGCTGATCAAGACTGCCGTCGATCACTGCGTATATTTTCGCGAACGTGACGGCGAGCGAACTTGGGTGACTGTTTGGGTGGATGACTTGCTCATCCTGTCGACGTCGAGGAAGGAAGCAGAGAAGACAAAGGCGGAGATAGAGGGATTGTTCGAGACCAAGGATCTCGGCGAGCCGCGTAAGATCATCGGCATCGAAATTGCCCGTGACCGCGATGCCGGCACGATCACTCTCTCCCAACGCCACTACATTGAGACGTTGCTGGCGAAGTATGGACTTACGGACGCCAAGCCGCTCACAACCCCAATGGACCCAAATATTACGCTACGCAAAGTACCAGCGGACGCACCCGCAGCACCAGCGGATCTGCGCGGACAATATCAATCCATGATAGGCGGGCTCATGTACGCCGCCATCTGTACGCGTCCAGACATCGCGTACGCCGTCACAGCACTCAGCCAGTATTCGTCAAATCCGGGACCTGAGCACTGGAGCGCCTGCAAACGCGTCCTTCGCTATCTCTCTGGTACCCGAAACTACGGCCTAGTCTACGGCAACATAAGCGACTCGGATGAGATCGTATCTATGGGCTACAGCGACGCGGACTACGCCGCCAACCCAGATGACCGCAAGTCAATATCTGGCTACGCTTTTATGCTTGGAGGAGCCGCTTACGCATGGAGCTCAAAGAAACAGACCACCGTCGCAACATCCTCCACCGAGGCGGAATACACCGCACTCGCGCATGCGACTCGGTTCGCAATTTGGAGCAGATACCTCTTGGACGAGATAGGTTATGCCCAGGCCGAACCCACCGTGATCTACGAGGATAATCAAGCAGCCCTGGCGCTCGCACGCGACCCTCAATATCACGCTCGATCAAAGCACTTCGACGTGCAGAATCACTTCGTCCGGGAGAAGATTGAGAACAAGATAATGGATCCCGTCTATTGCACCACGGAGGATCAGCTCGCTGATATATTCACCAAGCCCCTGGCGAGACCCAAGCACGAAAAGTTCGCACGCGGACTTGGGCTCTTGCCGGTCTGAGGGGGAGTGTTGAGAGTGGGACTGGAACGTGTCAGCCCGTCAAGACCACGTAGGAGCATACGTGGAGGGAACGTGGCGCAGACACGTCGAGTCATGTTGTCATGGAGCTGGACTCCGTGAAACATATACTGAGACGCGTTGCGACGCGTCGCAGACGCGCCACTCATTGTTCATCGAGTCAGGAGTTTGAACTCCGCTTTTCTTAGTTACCATTGTTCTCGGGGAGTATAAATACTGGGTTGTAATTCAGTCAAAATACATCTTTTTCCCCTCTATTTCACAACACTTGTTAGAACCAATCACACTGATCGGGTAATCGACAGACTACAACACGCAAGGTACGAGTAGATTTTGTTGTAGCGTCTGTTTATAAGAGACTAAGGATATCTCAGCTATGCTGAGAGAATGGCTCTAGCTCTGGTTAGAGCGCAAGCTATTGCAGAAGCCCACGGTATCTTTCCACCCTCGATACATAATTTCCACCTTGAATTGTGACCTAGCGCTAACAGTGCAAGATGTGGAAATGCTTACACCATCCTTCTGGAACCTACACACGGATCATGTGATGGCCCTCGATACCGCCGCGGCGACGCTCATAACGATACAAATGAATCTTGTGGCCGGAACCCTTACGAGTTAAGTTGGCACAAACCCCAAACCCCTCCATTCAACGTTTACTGGAGGATATCCTCGCCTTCCGTGTTGTGTAGGTGACTTCTCCTTCGTCCGGGGTTTACGCGCTGAGCAACATTTAACTGCACATTACTGCTTGACTGAAGTCGCCCACGGACTCGATGCAATCAACATTGAGACGACTGCGACAGCTCTACCATCTGGAGGGTTTGAATTGCACACTCCGCACCCAGGTGCCGCCAAGTTCGTCCACTAGCTCCTTTGGGAGTTGGAAGTCAGTGATAATATTCGACCAATAGAATTATGCCCCCGACCAGTCCCTTCGGTATTCCCGCGGTAGGAGTGGTTTTGGCAAAGCTCATTGTAGAGGGCCAAGATCACGGCATACGTCCGTTTGTGCTGAAAGTCAAACGACGGCCATCTGATGGCACCGGGTATCACTACAAAGTACTTCACTCTCGGTCACGACCCTATAGATGTGATTTCACTAAGGAGTTACAGGTTATTACCGCCCAGGGACGGTTCATCACCTGTCTACCACTCAATAACCATCTTGAATAAAGTGCTCCTGCCCGCGGATGCCTTGCTCGGCACAGTGGGGAAACGTGCAGAAGACAAGATGGCGGCACGAATCAACCACACCAACACCATATGGCGGACGGCAGTGGGGGCCTTGGCATTGGGTGGACCTTGCATCACTGATTTACACCGATCGGCTTTCATTGCGGGCCGCTACAGTCAGCGGCGCACCGTTGGGCTCCCGGATGGATCTCGGGGTCTTATTATCTCCTTCCGCACTCAGCATGCCCCGATTTTGGTGGCCCTGGTTCAGGCGTTGTGATCACAGAGTTCTACAAGGTTGCATGCATGAATTTTGCTGACCAGACCCTGGACATGGGTGTGCGCTATGCGTGGTCGACCGTATTCAAGGTCACCGCGGTCGACCACGCGAGGACTGCGAATCTCGAGCTATCTCAGCGGTGTGGAGCCCAAGGTCTCTTTATGTACAATGAGATCTTTTCTATGCATGTGAGCTTCCCCACTCCGTCACCAAAGTCCTGCGACTGATGAATTGGGTGACAGACCGCTCTCCAGGGCATTTCGATTGCTGAAGGCGATGTCCTGGGAATATCCATTCGTAAGGCCAGCATTATTTACCTCCTCCGTATCTCTAAAGCGCGTATGTAATACAGGGCTTGTATCTGAACTTCTGCAAGGGTGTTACGAACTACCCAAATCTACCAATCCCACAAGTCCACTTGCTCTTCATGAGCACGGATTGCTTACTGAAAACCAGGCGCTTCTGACCCGCATTGGTGGGCATCGAAAAGCCGAATTCAACAATCTGATCGCGCCCAAAAGCGAGGGCATTGTACGGGCTGTCGGACACCGGATGGCGTATGATGCGGCAGTGAACGCTGGGCTCGATCCGCGAATTACTTCCTTGTTCCTCGCCACAGCCATCACGTTCGATCCAGCATGGTATTCTGAAAAGATGGGATTCAAGCAGGACGCTCAAGCAGCGAAAGAGAATGAAGCGATTTCTGCCGCCTTGCCGTGTTTGGACGAGTGGTTGGATCAGACGGGTGTAGAGCGATGCGCACAGGTTCCCATACTCTCGGAGGCAAATTGGGACACATTCATTCAGGGTTTGCAGGAATTCACTTCTCCTTCCGGCGGGTTAAGGATGAAGGAGATGGTTGTGCCGTGTAAGACTCCAAGGTTGTGTTCAACTTATACTTTGAATTTATAACGATTGGTGGAGGCCGTAACATTTTGGCTTCAGTATTCCCCGCCATCATTTATACTCGATCACAGCAGTCTCTCGATAGGTAGGGTTTTTAAAAAATGCCCCGTCAATACTCGCGGCTTTTACTCATTTCAACAGGACTTGAGCTTCCCCTTTTTATTAAGGCTGACTCAGTGCCTCGAATCTTCGACCTGGGAGCGACCAAATCCAAGCCTGAAATTCCTGGTCAGGAAGGTATACTGACCGACCATATTAGTTTGTAATATAGTAGTTTAAGAGCTTACAGTGAACACACTCACAAAATCAAGACGTCCTAAAATGGCATGAAGAATCCAGACGGTCCAAGAATGCATCCTCTGAAGTCGTGGTGTGGGAGTCAACCCAAGTGCTTCGTCTACGATCGCTCGCGCAACACTGTCAAGATATGATACATCACCTGCGAAATCGTAAGGATGCCAGCCAGTTCAACAATAGTCAAACAGTACCGGTTCGATTCAGCGGGAGAGACTGATACTCTGCGCGAATCGTGCTAAAAGCCGAAGTCGATCGCACAGTTTTCCTCCGCATGAGATTTGTTCCCGGCGCCGCTGCACAAAACTGAGTAGCACGATGAGATGAAACTGAGTCGGAAACGAAGGGAAGGATCTCACCGTGATCACGTCGACACCAACTGGTGCTAGCTCGACACGGAGTACATCACCGAAAGAATGCAGAGCAGCTATGCTCGCATAGTAGGCTGCGTTGAACGGGACGGGAATGATCCCTGTCATGCTTCCCACTTGAATGACCTGGCCCCTGGCTGCAATGATGAGGGGTACAATTTGATGCACCATTTCCATCGGCCCAAACACATTAGCGTCGAACAGGTGTTTCACTCGTGCCTTATCGAAACCGGTTATTGCCAGGGGATACGCTGAGTAGCCGGGCGTTCAGTGAACGTCAGAGCATCTGAATCCATCGCTTACAAACTTCTCTGATAGACGGTGAGTTAGAGGTGAGAATGCTCTTGTAGACTTTGGACCAAAACCCACGCATTATTAACCAGAATGTCAAGCTGGCCGCCGATGAGTGTGTCCAACTGGTCCCTGAGCAATGATATAGATTCGGAGCTAGCGATGTCCACGGCGAAGGTTTTAATACCGCGTTCTGTGAGGTTTGTCATGGACTCGAGCGTTCGCGAGGCGGCGAAAACGCGAAAACCCCGTGCATGGAATGCTTTCGCTAGCGCGTGACCGATACCCCTCTCGCTGCATCTGGAAAATCGAGCCCTCTGAGTTATTTCTCAGAATGTGAGCAAAATCTTAGCATACCCAGTAATGCACACTGATTTTGTCGACATTGAGGCGAGGAGGAACGCGGTGGGGTGTACACTCAATAGCACAGCCACATATTTAAGTTCCCCGCGATGAGTCGGATGACTGATCCGGTATGTCGGCACAGTCCCGCTTGGGAACGCCGGCTGTCCCGGTGCACCACTTGCCAGGGTGCCTAGAAAGGATAGTGTCTAGAGCACGGTATATGATCTCAGGAGGTTCAGGTCTTCACCTCAGCAAAGGCACCACAAATACCGTTGTATTTTGCCTTGTGTTCGGACTCGCACCAGTGCATCTGTTGATTTGGGTCCTTGTCAAAGCAAGACACCCTGAATATAAGCATATTTCCCCCCTTGCGTTCGGGCGTTTCAGTCTCCTCACGTGTTCTCGCCCCGAATACGAGTGTGTTGGACCTTGGGAGATGACAATGGACCGTTCCCTTGGGTCGTCTCGATATACGCCGGGCCCCGGAGGCTGTGCCACAGCAGGTATAAAAGAGGCGAGGTTTCTGAGCAGTAGAAATCTAATTCAATGCGGGAGTCAATCCCTGGGACAAGTTTGCCCACTTGTACTCTCCTGCCCAATACATAGAATTTGACCACCACACCACAGTCTAGACTCGCCTTCAGGCTCCACTCACCATTCCTTTGTAGCTTAAGTCCTAAGCTCGCACCTCACTCACCCTTCGCAACCGTAACTCGTCGCACTCGCAGTACACCCCAGCCCGAGCACACACACGCACACACTCGCCTGCGTATCCCGCCCGAGTTCACTCCCACCCAGAACAAACACAGCTCGCGACCCTTACATGCACCTCCCTCGAGTGTCCAACACTAACCCCCCTAGAGGACGGACCTGCTACACCCGTGAAGCCAACTTCCTTCACACTGTAGCGCCACGGTCCTTATCACAGCGCATCTGGAAGCGTCTGGAGTGCCCTGCTGTATGTGCTGTTGCATCAAACAGATTAATCCAGGTGAATAGACGGTCGATGAACCAGCAGATTCAACAGGATTCAACAGGGTAATGCTGGTTGACATATTCTGTCCCGCTTAACCTGCTTAATCAGGATTAATCCAGATCCAAAAGAAGCTTCCACTTCACGATGGGGGACAGTTTAAACAGCGGGCAGGATTAATGAGGTTGATGGTGGGATGGGTAGTAGTATTACATGTGTATAGTAGTGATGCAGTTTACGAGTACTTATGTAATCATTTATAATCAATCAACATGAGCTTTTTGAGACTTAAGTGAAAAGTGTCCCAATCTATTTGTGTGACAGATTTAGTGGCAGTGCTAGTCTTACTAGTGGCTGTGTTGAAGCAATTTTAAAGGACAGCCACTAATTTTCCTTCACTTCTTGTGAGATTATGGTGGCTGTATTTTGGTTATGTAATGAACTCTCGACCTTGTTTGCGCATGAAGTCCCCACCATATATTATTTCCATGTTCGTCTTTAAAAATATTTGCTTTGTTTTCTCTTGTTTTCCTTGACAGATTGATCAGAGTAACCAACTTCCGATTGTTGAAGACAAACAGCCTATTAAGTCCCAAATTGATCCTGCTTCATCGAACAATGTTCCATAAGCTACATCCAGATGGATTCGTACCAGCTATTCCCTCCCATCTCTGTTTCGCTGTCGGTGCTCTCAACTCTCTCCCCATCTCAGTGCCAACGAGCGAAGGAAACACCATATTAACTAACACCCTGTACCAGAATCTCCGACACAGTGCTCCAGGCCATCCCACAAGCATCACAGCACAATTCCTGTTTTAACTATGACACTGCAGGCGGGAACCATGGCACCTCGCATTTTCCACTCTTTCTCGAAACAAGCTTCCTTGCCTTTTGCGTTGTCTCGGAAGGCCCTAAACAGTGTTGAAAAGGCTCTCCACCCCGGATGGGCAGACTCAACACTCACGGGTTACGGCTATGCCGTGGATCGCTTCCTCACCTTCTGCACAGCCGAAAAAATCCCAACAAAGTTTCAGCTCTCTGACGACGAATTTGTCCTCTGCACCTTTGCCGCCACCCTACTTGCCTACATCTGAGCTAAGTCCCACCCGAATATATGCTGTGACCCGCCTACTTCTCCAGCTCCAGCACAACAAACCGCATCGACAGCAGATTAAACACGCTCCCAAAGATAAACACAACGATGCCGCACGAGAAGATGATCACTTTGTACGGCATGCTGGAGTCCAGCGTCATGAGGTCAATGAGCAGCGCCGGCGTGTAGATGCACTGGGCATGCGTGTGCGGCACGTCGGGTGCATATGAGTGCAATGTTGAGGACGACATCGAAGAATTGGAGTGTGAAGGGAGTGGGGCAAGGGGCACGAGCACGGCAGGCGGCAGATCCCAGCCGTGCTGCGCGTCCGGCGGGTGCTCGGTGTACCTTAAAAACACCTTTGTCACCCCGATGTGGAGGGACAGTGTGCTGTGTGGTAGGAGGAGCAACACCGCCTTGAGCATCGTCGCGTGTGCATGTGGGACGGGCAGGGTGTATGTTAGGCTCTCTAGGAGGTCCACTGCGCCAAAAGATCAGATCAAATCAAATCAAATCAAATCAAATCACTGCGTTCCAGCTGCTCCTACAATCAGTTTGCAAAGTTTCTAGCAGCTGCTGCTAGCTGAGTGTAGGGGACTACACAGGCCCTGTGTAGGATGACTACACACAGCTAGTCTAATATCTTCGAAGGTTCTAGCAGCTGCGCCGTAGGTCTGTGTAGTTTCCCTAAACACACCTTGTTGTAGATCAGCGTAGATCAGCGTAGGTGTGCCTAGAAGTCATAGCCTCACCTACACTTGGCTACACTCAGCTACACTGACCTACACTTGAGTCTAAGCACATATTAACTGCCTTGATTCTATCCTCCGGATTGTTTCACGGTGTATTCACTGTAGGGGAAATATTTCCGCCGTTCCGTGGAGCACATCAATGCTATTTTAAGAGCATCAGCTTTAAGCTTTGTTTCTTGCTCGCTCTCATACATACTTTCCCAGAGAATTTGATCAGCCCTTCGGTCCGTCCCAGACCAATGCAGGCCACAACGTGGTTAGCACCAACCTTCATGCTGACTGGATCCAATTTTTTAGAGAACAGATTGAAAGATGACCAGTTAGCCGTAGTCTTTTATAAACAGACGCTATAACATTTTAACCTCATACCTTAGTTTGTTATACTCTGTCAGTAACCTCGATCGAATGATCGCTGGCGGCGCTATTAAAAATCACAAACAATTGAGAAGAGTGCAGTGGCGTGTTTTTGGCTCTTTCAGGGCTGTCTTTGTGTTTAGAAACACAATTTGAGTAAGTTCTCCCGCCAAAAGTTGGGCGGAAGGTTGCAGAAGCGCAATGCCAAAATTTGATAGGCCGGCAGGCGGAGTGAGGTTTTGAGAGACTTTCTCTCTCAAAATTTGTGGATAGAGCTACCAGAAGGGTGAGTGGTTGTGGGAACAATTTCAAACTCCGACAATTATATAATAACGGCGCGAGCTATACACGATCACGCGGTCAACCACAGACTAAGTTAGCCTGCCAAACCTGAGCAGCTCGCCAACTGTCAGCAGCACCAAGGGGTTTAATGTTAATGCTGGTTGAGTTCAATGTCCACCAGGAGGAATTGTAGCATTGATTCAGGATTAAACCAGATATGTCCAGGTTAGTCCAGGTTAATGTAGGTCCCTACGCAGACCTACACATACCTGCACTGACCTGCACGGACCTACAATTACCTACAATTACCTACACATACCTACCATGATCTAAAGACAATGTGTGCAGCGCGACTACACACAGCTCTGTGTGTATGTCTGTGTAGGTCTGTGTAGGAATCCTACACACATGCACTGCGTTTAAGACGACCCTAACACCAGCCTGTACAGGTCTGCCATGTACCATAGACATACCTAGTTGGACCCTTTGTAGAAGCCACCTTTTACGACGTTAGTTGACGTGTGCCGATGCGGACATGGCAGACCTCGGCCAAGGGCCTGTGGAGGTAAGCGTGCTTACGTCTGCCAAGGTTTGTCCAGGTTAGCTTGCAAGGGCTATCTAGACGTCTTCTCTGCCCGCTTCTATTTGAAAAATTTCCCTCGGCTGCTTAGCGCTCTACGACTGTCGGATCCCTGGGCCAGATGGCTAGCTCGGTTAGTCCTTCGTTGCGGACAAATCAATCTTCGCAACTCATCTGGCATTCAGACGCGTGGGCCTGATTTTGCCCAATGCGAATGCAGCCGGTGCGGTGCGGGCTCGGATCCCGTTTCACGATCGACCCGCAGGCAACATACAGAGGAAGATCGCGAGCGGAAGCTGAAACGAACCCAGCCCTCCCCCGGTCCCAGTGTTTCTGCCCGTGATTTTATGGCCAAGCGCAAGAAAGCGAGTCGTGCCGATCCGCCTGCCGCTGAAAACTCGGATGCTATAGGTTCTTTTGCTGATTTACCCGCCCACCTCCCACCGATTGAGAATGCGGAACTTGGCTTGCACCCACCATCCTTCGAATCTCCTGACGACGTCACCATGACTGATTTTTCCATCCTGCCGGCCGTTGTTGATCGTACGACTGAATCGTCCTCGCACATACCATCTTCTCCCATTCTTGAGCATCCGATGGAAGTGGATGTCTCTCCCGAATTGTATACAAACCTCTTGGAGCCTCGCGATTCCCTTGCGGAGGAGTCTCCGTTTTGGTTCTGGCAGCTCATCCTAATCACGACAGCCTGGCTGCATCTTCACTTCCACACCCCCCATCGTGCTTGCACCCTTCTCCTGAAGGTGCTCCGGCATATCTTTATGTCTCTGTCACTCGTAACTGCGGAGGACAAAGTTCCGGTAACGCTGACAACGACATTCAAACGCCTTGGCCTGAATGAAAACTTCGAAATTCGGGCTATATGTCCGCAGTGCCGTCGTGCTTATCCAGAGGAATCACCAGCCGATCTGATGTGCTCCCACTGCGCTATCCCGCTGTTTAATACCCCCCCTCCTCCGACGTCCACGGCAATTCCGTTACTCGCATCTACAAAACCTAAAACGAAAAAACCACGCCCAGTACTTCAAGCACCCTACCTCCCTCTTTCGTCACAAATAATTGAATTTTTGAATCAGGAAGGGAACGAGGTGGATTGCGAATCCTACCTTCGCCGTACCCACGTTCCGGGGAAGATGCGGGATATTCAGGATGGTGCCATTTGCCAGTCCTTGAAGGGTCCCGATGGCCGCAAGTTTTTTGAGACGGAACCAGACCGGCCGGATCCAGACGAACTTCGAATCGGTGTTTGCTTCGGCGAAGACGGGTAAGAGTCGCAATATTTCTTTCCTCGGCGCATTAACACTCTTTAGTTTTTCATTTACTCGTAGTCGAAATGCTGGGACTCACACTACAGGTGCTGCATCATTCTGTGTAACCAATCTTCCACATCATAAAAGGCGAACTGCTTCGTTCTTGTTCTCATCCCGCACTGCTCAATTTCGATAGATATCGCCCGCGCAATCTCCTTCTAACGAGTTTAGCACCGGGTCCTCACGAAGAGACTGCGGACGAACTGCAGCGTTCATTTGCCGCCACTATCACTGACCTCGTGAAGTTGTACGATGATGGTATTCTCGTGCGGACACCGAAGTACCCCAACGGTAATATTAATTTGCCTTTGATTATGCTCTGGCACTGATCAATTGCAAGGGCGTCGCGTTCGTGTCGCTTTGATTGCGATTTGCTGTGATCACCCGGCCATGTGCAAGGTCGGGGGCTTTTCGGACCATGGATCCAATAAATTCCCGTGTCCCCGTTGCAAAATTACACATGACGAAATACAGACCCCGGCTGGTCTTAAAGTCGATGGTATGGTGTGAAATGTTATTGCTTGCCACCACTCATTTCTCCATAAGCTTTCGAGCATCGCGATGGACAGCAACATAAACGAGACTCCGCAAAATATGCCAAGATACCCGAAGACGATAAACAGGCTCGCGATAATTTTGCGAAAAAATATGGCACTCGTTATTCTGAAACTTGTCGGCTTTCGTACTTTGATCCCGTGCGACAGATAATCATAGATCCGATGCATTGTGTGTTCCTTGGTGCGTTTTTCACATCAAGAGGTTCACCATCTAACTTATATGCCGATCAGGAATATTCAAAACACAGTGATTGGATGCGTGGATCAAACAGCCCGCAGCTTTGCGCAAGCGGACAGACACAACTACTCGGGAGATTGATCACATCCATAATCATCTTAACGCTGTAAATCCCTCATTTTTTTTCCTGCATGGTTCTGATCACTACCCGCAAGTTGGAACTGCCATCATGGGTCGCAAGGCTTCCGACTCAAGTTGGGTACCCTGCAGGCGGAAGTCTGACTGCGGACGAATTGAAGGGAATGCTGCTAATTTTTTGTCCACTCATCGTAAGCTTGCATCGTCTCCTTAACTTGAATGCGGCTAATCGTCCTGGAAGATGCCCCACATTTGGGATGAGTGGTATCCGGTTGCAGTTGCGGATCACGAAAGAGCAAAGAAATCTTGGAAGAAAAATGAGAACTCCCGCCTGAACCGCATCGCCGCCGGGACAAATACCTCCGCTGACCGCGATGGTCCCGCTCCGCCACCGAAACCGATAAGAATGCATCAAAACGACCCTGATCTTCTGTTGAAGTTTTCTGCATCCATGAAGATCTTGCTCGCCGGGACAATCGACCTTCAAGCCCTGCCCCGCGCTCAACAACTGTTGGAGGATTATCTTGCTGGTTTCCTTAAAGTTTGTCGTTAATTTTCGAACCCGTAAAAATTAGCATTGACGTCGTTGAAGAACCACCCCGACCTCATTAAACCTAACTTCCATTATATTACTCACATCTTCCAGATAATTCGTGATTTTGGGCCCGTTTACGGCTTCTGGACCTTCTTATTTGAACGATTGAACAAGCTCCTCAAGAGCTATGATACAAACAACCATGGCGATGGAGAGCTAGAGGTGACGTTCTTTCGAGAGTTTCACCAAGATGCGAATTTGCGTGAAGTTGTAAGTTCATTAATTAATTAACTGAACCTCGCCGGAACAGCCAAATAACACCAATTCACAGGTACAGAAGCTCGACAAGAAGAATGGGATCGAGGGACTTACTCCTGAGGAGCAATGTGGGGCTGAAAGTGCTCGTATGATTCTGGAGACTGACGGAGATACCCGTGGCACCGTGGCATCCATGGCTTGCGAGGTCGAGGCATTATCATCTGATCGTACGTGTTACAACTTCCGTTGAATAAAACTCACTCTGTACCCAGTCGGAACTGCCTTTTCCATGGGCATAGCGGTCTCGAGGGAGCTCACCCCCTCGCTGCAAACAGATCTCCTCGGCTACTACAACATAACATATCCCACGATCCCCATCATCGGCCGTGCCGCTGACATCCCAAACAGCGCAGAGCATTTCTTTCTCCATGCTTCGGTCCTTGTCTACAGTCATTTCATTCTGGATGGTCGCCGAATCACCAGCTCCACGTCTCTCAATGAAGCCTCAAGCTCCTTGGTGCAGATGGACGCCGACGGGACTAGATATGTTGGACAAATCTTCAACATTCTGACGCACCATCAACCTGGCGTGGAGCGGCCACAGCTTCTGCTCGATATCCGCTGGATGCGGCGCCTCACTGACTGTGATATGTCCGCATGGGATCCGTAGTGAGTCACACATCCGTATCTTTCGTCGACGGGTCTGTGAATTATATGGTAGTCCCGAGCTGGAGATCTTTGCGTGGGAGCATGGCGTGTTTCTGCATCGCAGCGACCCGGGGCCGAGAAGGATCATCCCGATTCGCTCTATCTTATCCCAAGCGGCCCGTCTCGCAATCGAACACAGAACACAAAATCCTGTGGAGGATGGTGACTCGGACGTCGAAGAGGCTGAGACGTCGCACGGCGCGGTTCGTATAATGTGGTTTACGGCCGGGTTGACGAGGGTAAGCAATGCAACATTCATGCATTACAGAAATCCCTGACCGGCAGCTTCAGGATGTTGTCGTCGTTTAGAACTAATATTTATGTGGCACTTTCCTGGTTGACCTGGACGGCAACTTGATGCGTTGATGTTGTGCAATCAGAACTGGAAGTAAAGACGGAGCCGTTGGACGCGAGAATGTCGAAATCCAGAATTGTAAAACCTCGTTAGAATTCTCGGAGTGCAACTGCGTACAGAGGAAATTGTGAAATGGAGACAACACAGTAATAGCAATGAACATCCCAGTTTCAAAACAAAACACCCTAGAGGTTGGTACCAAAGCCCACCGGGTCCGTCTCGTACATCCGCATCTCATCCTCGAGGTCCTCATGTCCGTCGATATTTGTGTCGTACCAGTCCTGCGAGACCATAAAAGGCCAGACGGTTCCAGTCGGGAGGCGGTCGTAGGTGTGACCGAGGTCAACTCGGGGAACGGATGGGCGCGGGCGCTTCTTGAGTTTCTTTTTGGCCGCGGCTCTGATTGTATCCAAGTCGTCCTTGATGTCACTCAACTATTGCGGTCGATTTAGATATCGGCTAGTAGAGAGTAAACAATTTACCTCGGTAGACTGAAATGCAGGGCGGAGCCGCTCCCATACGGGATCATCTTGCTGTGAAGGGTTCAAACGCGCGGCTTGAACAAGGCGCCGCCGATGCGCAGTCTTCTTCTCCTCGTCGTCAGTGTTCGGGGCTGAGATTGCGTCGGACATCCAGTCGGACTCAAGGATGCATACAGGATCGACTTTATATTTCTTCTTGTACTCGGGAATGGCTTTGAGGCGATTACTTTTGAGCTAACGGGGTGAATTGTAAGACAATATATGCGCTCGGAAGGGTGAGAGCCTCACTTCCTTTCGTCGCATCTCTTGGCGGCCTTTGGATTCGGTTTCTGCTTTCTTCTTCGCGAGCGCGGGATCTGTTTCAGCTCTCCAAGTTCTTTTCCAGCCTCGGAAGATTGTTTTGGCAAATTCGGCGAGATCTTCACGCGTAAATTTGATATCGCGATGTGGGAGCGTGAACGTTTCAGCACGGGGATCCTATTCCCACAGGCGCATTGATTAGTGCTACGATACGGGATACCGAACGGCGCACATGTTGCTCAGTCCAGACTAAGTGGACGGCACGGTCAATAACCTTCACATTGACAGGATCGTCGACGTTGGCCGCAAAGGCGAAAGGAAGGGTAGGAGAGATGTTCGGGGCGTCGGAGTCGTCCGAGTCCGAGGCAGAGTCGTCATCGTTCGCCCTTCCTGTGAGATTCTTCAATTCCGACTTGACTTTCTTCTGGCAAGAGAAATATTGTCATGCTACAGCGGAAATGACAGGCGCAGACACACACCATGAGGGATGTTCTAACCTCCATCTGCTTCGTAGATAGTCCTGTCGCTTTCTTTAGGATATGCAGTGATGGTTTCGGATTCTTTCTGCGCCGCTTGGGGAGTCCGGCATCGGGGCTGGAAGTGCTGCGCTTTTGTGACTTCAATTGCTCTATTTCGCGTTCAAGAAGCTCCAAGCGTTGGTCTGTCGTCGGGACTTGAGGCGAATCCAGTGCGGGATCGATGACGGAGGCAGGAAATGGGAGCTGGGGCGGTTGCGGGGGCGGAGCCATTTGCAGCTGCTGCTGATAGTGATACTGTTGAATCGCGAAAGTATACTGTTGCGGGGTAAGCTGAGGTATCGGAGGATCGTTGGGTCCAGATGCGGGGGTAAATTGAGACGGAAACGACATGGGGGTGAAATGCAGCGCAGGCCGCGACGCGCTGCTTGGCCTTGTATCCCGCCAAGGTCTGATGAGGTTGGTGCATAACAGCTCCACATACCTCGGCAGACACTCGGCTGCGATGACCTAACACAGATCTGCGCAGGTCGGGGAACATAATCTGTGCTTAATCTATGCAGGCTTTCGCAGACATGAGATTCACATTATCTGTCTAGGTATGCCAGGGTATGTGCACTGATCTCCGCAGGCTCTGATTAGATTAATCTTAAACGCAGTGACAGGTTAGGTGTAGGACCTCAGGGAATGCAGTGAGTACAAGAGAGGGGGAGGGAAGAGAGACGCACGCCGAAGCTCCCCGTCGACGCGGAGGACGAGGGTGTGGAGGTAGAATGTGACGATCCAGGGCATCGTCTCGAGGTACGCGGCGCGCACGGTGGCGGGGCCGGCGTTGAGGATGGAGACGGCGAGCATGCCGTAGTCCTGTGTTGGTCCCAGGAGAGTGCGACGCACGGAAAGCGGGGCTTCGGAGGCGCCCGCGGCTGGATGCTGTTTAGATATTAGATAGAGATTGGAGAAAGGTGCACGAACCGTGCAAGAAGGGCACGTCCCAGCGCATCGAGACGTTGAGGGGGAGGTCTTCTGTGTCTCCCGTGAGTACAGTAAAATCAACTTAAGCGAGAACAGCTAACGTTGTGCGAGATCGAATACGGCGTGGTCGGCCTCAAGGGACGCGGGCTGTGGGGACAGGCTGTACGCGTCGTTCACAGGCAGCGAAACAACAACGCGGCTTGTCGTTGCGCTGGGCACGTCGTGTCGATGGTGCGATCGAATATGGATGCGAACGACCAATCTGAATGAAGGTTCAGATTTTGCACAGGGAATCCCGTAAAATAACAGACCTCGGCGATGGGACGCAGGGCGCAGCGGATCCGCGACGGACTGGAACGTCAGGCGCACCTGCATGCCCGCGTCGGGGAGCCACACGACGTGCAGGCCCATACCGTGCCAGTCTGCGTCAAAAAGGCGGTGCGGGTTGAGCAGGCGCGCAATTCCCGCGCGCGCCTTGCACGGAAGGAGCTTGAGGAACGGTGTGAGGTTCTCGGTACATACATGCTCGGACGGCAGGGAGGCGTGGCGCACGGCGTGCGGGTGCTCCCAGTCCGGCAGCCCGCCCTGCGGTGCGAACGCGAGCACGGGTGATGTTGTGCGCAGCTTGTCGAGAGTGAGCCAAGGGAGGCGCAGAAGAGCCCTGCAAGTGCGTTGTGCAGCCCACGCCAGCGCACGTCGACGGTGGTGCTGCCACCCTCACCCATCCACGCCCACAGCTCCGCACCTGTCCCTACGTCGGGCTCATCCGGGTAGCCCCAGCGCTCGTAGTCCCATTTCCCCGCGTTTAAGGTGAGGTGCAGCTCTGTAACCGCATATTCGCGCAGGATTTGCCCGAGGGTGAGCGGAAAGAGTGTGTAATGCTGGGCTGTTGCTTTGTATCACAAAATGCACCCCAAACAAGCTGAGAAGACGCACAATCGTCCTCGGTTGAGAGATTCTGCGGATTTCTGGGCGTTGCGCCTTCTAAGAGCGTGCTGAAAGAGAATCTGGATGCGACTTTGCCGTCGCGCATGGCACGGACAGTCAGCTCTTCATCGAAAGTTTCTGAGGAGGAAGAGCGGGAGAATGCGAGGAGAGGAAAACATAGAGACAATATGAAGCACGACTTCCAGTGGAGAGCCATCCAGGCGCGTTGTAGCGCGCGTTGTGGTGGCAAGAGGCAGGATATGTGACGTGGCGTGACATACACTCGGCCATCAAAGCTCATCACGGGCATCATTAGGCTCGAATCCAGCCTGTCGTATCGAAAGTAAACTAGGCTCGAATCCAGCCTGTCTATCGACACAGCCTGTCGTATCGAAAGTAAACTGTCGATAGACAGGCTGGTCGATCTGAGTTTAAAATGTCGATGCAAATAAATTGCCTAAAAAGGTTATTCCGGACCGGTTTTCCGTGCGGGGACAAACAAGCGCAACAGTGCATCAATCGTCGTTAGTGGACTCAAAAATTAACCAATTGCCTTCGGATGGGCCGGATTATTATTTTTGAGGTCCTCCAAGCCATCTGAGATTTGCAACCGAAGATTTTGACCAACTTGAGGCCGTCCCATGAATAACCATTTTAGGTAACTTATTTGCATTGGAAATTCAAACTCAGATCGACTGGTCTGTCTATCGACAGTTTACTTTTGATATGACAGACAGTCACTGGTCTAAGGCATCATCTAAGCCCCTATCTTACATTGAGGAAGCCGTTGTCCGCTGTCCGGCATGCCTAGCTACGACTTGCTTTCCACGCGTCAACAGAACGCTTCTGCACTCACCCTCAAGGGTTCAGAAACACTTTGAGTTTATTGAACTAAGTAGTTCGAGCCCAACTTCGGCTGGGTAAGTTAGGAACGCAGGTTCCGAACCTATGTCCAGCGAGGAAAATAATTGAGATGGTTTCGCGAATGATACGCGGCGGCGGTGGCCACCTGTCGGCTGTCTCGACGCGCAACCCAATCGGATCTGAAAACAATCCACGGGCGCCTGCATCGGGACAAACAGGAGGATAAAGATATGCTCAGGCCTCTAGGTACGTACAATTCACAATTCACGGTTCCCATTCCTTCCTTCCTTCGTCCCTCCGTCCCTTGCTTGCTCCGCCCGTCTCGCCCCGCACAACCCACCTACACCGCGAAATATTCGGGCAGCACATACACGAGCGCGGCGTTCCGCACAGACCCGGGAGGCGCCATGAGCGCGAAGCGCATGCTGCCCGCCTCCTCCGACAGGAGCGTCTGCTTGTCTTTTTCGTCCGAGGGCGGGGAGTTGCTGACCAGCGTCGCCTGCGCCGTCGAAGTAGCGGAGGCGGTGGAAGGAGAAGCGAGCTCGGCGGCGTGCTCGGCGAGGAGGCGCTCGATGACGTGCGCAGCGACGTGGCGGGAGGTGTCCGCGTTCTGGCGGAGGATGGCGCCGACCTCGGCGGCGGTGACGCCCGCCTCGTGTGGGCGCCACGCGTCGTAGTCAGTTGATGTTGCGATTAGGGCGAAGCTGGGGAATCGTTAGCCATCCAGCACAATAAAGAGAACAGCAGAAATAAATAAAAAAGAGGAGAGGGAAAGCGCACCTAATTTCCGCCTCGCGCGCGAGCTTCGCCTCGGGCAGCCCCGTCATGCCAATGAGATCCCCGCCCCACTGGCGATACATGAGGCTCTCCGCGCGCGTCGAAAACTGCGGGCCCTCCATCACCACGAGCGTGCCCCCCGTATGCAGCTTCACGCCCCGCCCCTCGTCCTTCAGCGCCTCCCGCACTGCTTCCGCGAGCCACTTTCCTAGTTTTGGGGAGTACGGGTCGCTGAAGCCCGCGTGCGCGACGACGCCCGTGCCGTCGAAGAACGAGGCGGGGCGCCCGCCCTTGGTGCGGTCGATGAGCTGCGCGGGAAGCGCAAAGTCGCCCGGCGCAATCTCCTCGCGGAGGGAGCCGACGGCGGAGAATGCGAGGATGGTGCGCACGCCAAGCGATTTGAGGGCGGCGATGTTGGCGCGGTAGGGGAGCGCGCTGGGTGGGAGGGTGTGCGCCGTGCCGTGTCGCGCGAGAAAGGCGACGAGCTGGCCCGAGGGCAAGGCAGCGATGGTAATGGGCGAGGAGGGGAGGCCCCAAGGCGTTTCGGGGTTCACTTCCTTGCTGCAAATATATAATTTTTAGGATGATTCGGAGGATAAGGACGATGCCCACACGAAGGTGAGGTTGCTCAGGTTGTACAGCCCGCTGCCGCCGATTACGCCGACGAGAACTGGGGAGACTTAGTGCACTGAGAGGCACACGGCGGAGGCGAGCACACCTTTATCGGTCGCCATCGTGGTAAGGAAGAAAGAGGGAATCCAGATGCAGATGGCGTGACCACGGCGTGTCTCGGCAGACGCGTCAACAACCATCAGCATCTCCAAATGCGCGATTTATTGATCGCCTCTTTCCGTCGGTTGTTCTCGTATAACATTTCTGACCGGATACAACGGGCGCGCAGTGGATTTTTTTAAATGGGAAATACAGATAGGGAACGGGAAAGGCGAACTGAGGAACGCTGGGAATTTCCGTGATCAAGAGAAAGACTGAACGACTCGAGTCGGCCATCCGGGTGGCAATTATACAGATGTAGCCTCTGCTCAAGATGTGGTGCAGCAAATGGCGCAGTTTCCGCCTCAGGACCGCAATCGTTAACCAACTTCTTTAATGGAATTCGGTCGAACCCGCAATCGCCGAATCCCCAAGTTGGATTCACCTTGAAATGTGTGCTACTTGCGATATAGCCTCCTTCTGCAGGCTTTTTCTCCGTGTTCGCAGTTCATCCAACCAATATTCAAGCGCCGTTGGCGAACATGGAAGTGGGAAATCATTTTCCCGCAGCTTCTGGAGCGGTCCGTACACGGGCCGATCCATGGCATGCAAGCAAGCATTGAACATGAAGTTCGGAGCGTGTCTTTTTTTTACAACCTAATCATTGCGCATCCATCCGAAGTTTCTTCCTCCCCGGTCCCAGCGCTACTAGTATTGTGGCCATCGTCCGACTGTATCTTGATTCAAACTGCGAAGCAGATGCCACTTAGGCAACTTGCAAGCAAGATGCAAGCAAACCTCCATCTTGCCCTTGCTCCGGTGCCACGCCCCGGATCCCGAGTACCGACAGAACTATCCCGACGTGTCAACGGTTGTTAGCACTCGAATACTGAACACTTATCGCGGATCCGCCGCTCATATATATAATATATGTACAACCCTGCATTACGGCCATTCCCCGCTACCATCGGGCTGCCTGGATCACGACAGGCCGTGAAACCCCCCGAGGCCTATACCTGGTTGTAGAATAATGAAGCGGGAATGTGGATCCTCATGTGGGGTCGATTTCAAATGCGGCCATGTGCCCCGCCTTCTCCTGCCTTCTCTGAGTCTCCGCGATCTCCGCAATTGACCACGGGGCCAAGTTTAGGAGAATACAATATCCTTTATATTCCCGGAAGCAGCTCCGCGAAGTCTCCCCGAACGCCATCACGATGTTATTTTTCCCGCTGGTGCTCGTTGCTACCGCAGTCGCGGCGAAGCAGCTGGAAAAGCCCAGGGTTTTTGTTCTCACAGGTACGCAGTTGCCGCCCCGCCGCGTGAAAAAACTGAGCCGTACCCAGATATTGCCAATGAACCGTCAGTACCCCCGGTGTGCTCACCGCTCACTCTAATGCCTCCACAGCGACGACGCAATGTCTCTCACGCGCTTTCTCCTCTACGCGAACGAGTTCTCCGTCCAGGGTATCTGCGCAACAACCTCCGTCTGGCTCCCCAATGCCACCCACATCGAGCAGATCCAGTCGCACATCGCCTCGTACGCCGAGATCGTGGGTAATCTCAATGCGCACGTCCCACACGACGCGCAATACCCGTCTGCGAAGGATCTGCTGAGCAGGACGTACGCGGGATATCCGGCGTATGGGATGGACGCCGTCGGGGCCGGTAAATCATCGAATGGAAGGAGGGCGCTCATGAATGCGATCGCCTCGAGTGACGATGAGACCTGGGTGACCCTGTGGGGCGGCGCGAACGTCCTGGCACAGGCCGTTTGGGAGGTGCGTCGCATTACCTCTAGCTTTCTCTTGCGCTGACGACGGAATAGTACGAGCAATTCCACTCATCGCGGGAAGTAGAAACGTTCCTCGCAAAATTGAGGGTGTATAGTATTTCGGACCAGGACGATGGTGAGTCCTCTGATATTCGCCTCGATTTTGTGCACCGACATAATTTGTAGCGGGTGCGTGGCTCCGTCATCGGCACAACTCCATATTCTGGATCCTCTCCGTTCACGGCATGAACTTGTACTCGACGCCCATCATTTTACGTATCTTGCCTAACCCCTAATCGCCTTGCAGGTATACCCTGGCGACGTGGGTTGGTATATCTGGGGAATTATTCTACCCCTTCGATGCGGTCAGTCTCAGTCTCATTTGCGTTTCCGAGCTTTGTCTAACATTTGTTATAGGGCGGCCCAGACTTAGTCCAGTTTTAAGCGCGGGGGTCCGATCAGGGTTCGCCCTTATTACATAATCACGTTTTGAGGCTTGCCCCAGTCCTTGAACCTTAAATATATCCGCGGCAGAATATTAGAGGTGTTTTCTGGGCACCCAAATTTTCTCAGATTTTTCGAGCACCGTGGGCCGAAGCTATTGATGAGTGAAGTTGATGGGTTTTTGGCACGTTGATGTCCCATCGCATTGAAGTATGAGCTGTTGCGTGGATTCAAGCACCATTTAAAAAAATTCAAAGCGGCAGATCATCTCCAAAAGGCTCTAATGTCGAGTTCCACACCAAGAGAACAGGGAAAAGGGTGCCGCAGAGCGAAAACGACCAAAACGCAGCTAAGCGAAGATTACGTAACAAGAGCGAACCCTGATCGGACCCCGGGCTTAATAACAGACTTCAACAAACCGAGGTACGAGGTTGATCGTGTTGAAGTGTCTGGCTCTGAGAGACTAGCCCAGACTCCTCGCTAGTCACGAACGAGTGGCTCTCGACGAACATCCGGAACGTCAGCAGCTTTGGGAGCACATATCCCGAGTTCGCGTTCATAATGGAGGGTGAGGTGTCCTGCCATTTAGAATCATCTACCTTACTCATCCGACTTTCCTGAAGGGGACACGCCGACTTTCCTAAGCCTAATCCAAAACGGGTTGAACGTGGTGGGCAAGCCGCGTTGGGGCGGCTGGGGTGGCCGCTACGCCCGCATTTCGCGCTTCGACAACCTTTATGTCAACGCTTTCGATTCTAATGGTCCGTCGCCCCGCATTTTCGGGATACCGACCTAACGCTGCGCACCAGTCATCGGGCAGAATGGTGCGAACTTTACGAGCACGCAAACGACGATCTGGCGTTGGCGCGACGCCTATCAGTGGGACTTCTCGGGACGCATGCTCTGGTCGTCGACCGCCAACTATTCAGCGGTGAACCACAACCCCGTCGTCGTCGTCAACGAATCCTCCGCCGTCGCAGACCCGTTGTATCTGACTGTCCGGCCGGGGGACACGGTGATCTTGGTATGAGACCTCATTATCCTTCCTTCGCCGCGTGTTCAACTATGTGTTCATTCAGGATGCGGCCGCAACGCACGATCCGGACGGCGACGCCCTCGCGCGTGTCTCGTTCTGGCAGTACGGCGACGTGTCGCAATTCCAGCAGTCGCCGCTTGCGACGCCCGTCCTGGATATCGTGCAGACGGGACTGCACGCAGTTGTGACGGTGCCGCCGCTCACGGAGTTCACTGGTACGGGGGACTGGGCGGCCTGGACGACCGGGCGCGGGGCGAACGAGAACGATACCAGCCTCCACGTTATTGTGGAAGTGTGGGATGACGGGACGCCGAGTTTAGTCGGGTATAAGCGTGTCGCTATGACTTTGAAGTTCTAAGTAGTCTCTCCTGGACAGACACTACAACATTTGATGCTCGTACCTCGCGTATTGTAAGTTCTAAGGTATGTTAATCAGCCTTCCTGCCATACTGGTAATATTTTGACTGATCTGCGTAAATTTGAATGTGATGCGATGCGGCGAAGGGCTGACATGAGGAAATCCGTTGCAGGAGAAGCAAAACGATAGATCGCACAGAAAGAGGACGCCGGGCAACTCACGAGCGAGATTGAACAATGGGCCGCGCCCAGTGGTCGGTGTGGGGCCGGAGTTGCGGAAATGCCACGGAAGAAAGGGAGGCGATATCAATCGGAGATCGAATCTAGGATTCCATGGACCACCGATTTGGCGTTGATCTTTATTCGTTTTCGGAGAGAGCCATGGGTCAAAGCTG
The DNA here is from genome assembly GCA_029378255.1 of Mycena rosella. NCBI lineage: Eukaryota > Fungi > Basidiomycota > Agaricomycetes > Agaricales > Mycenaceae > Mycena > Mycena rosella. The sequence continues at coordinate 235,971 of JARKIE010000092.1, forward strand.
CTTGACATGGCGGTGAGAGTTTTTCGATGAGAAATCGAAGATAGCGGCGCTGAAACCTGGCAAGCTGAAGCTCGAGGACTTCCTTCACCTCGTTGATCCAGGGATGTAAAAGTTTCTCAACAAGGGCCAAACAAGGACCACATGATTGAGTTAATATTATAATGATCGAAGGAGAGTCAGCGAGTTCCAATTGTGCAGGTGCAGACAGACTGAAAGTGGATTCCTAGCACCTCTTGCGCCACAGTTTCGGACCAGCCTGAACTGGTCCAGGCAGCTTCGGAGAATTCTGACAATTTCCGAACCTTGAGCTGGACCTCGGGTTCGGAACCTGACCGCGGCAGCGCTAAACGCAATTGAAACGCAATCAAAGAGACCTACTTCGAAGAGCCCCAAAGACCATAAACAACCAACGAAATAATATATCAGACCTTGACTTACGACAGTCAGCAAGCAGAACTCCGCGCCCGAGAAAGGAAGTCTGTCAATCAAGAGCGACTAGATCAGATCTAGTCGCTCTTGATTGACAGACTTCCTTAGTCAGACTCCAGATTTATTTTATTTTTATGATAGTCGATAAAAATTTAATCTGGAGTCTGATTTCACTGGCAGGGTTCGAACCGCGGAGCTCGGATTTCGTGCCGAAAATGTGATCGCACGTGACCTTTCCACGGTCCAAATCGAATCGGAGTTTCAAGTTTGTTCCCACGGCCGTTCCCTGCACTCTCCTGTCGTGTTCTTGCCTCTAGTGCCTTCCCTCACCCTCAGTCACCCCCCATGGCGCCTAGGTATCGCTGGCGCGACCCTCCGGGACGACGGACGATAACTGCTATAGTCAAAAAGCTTCTGCCGCAATGGAAGAACGGGCTCTATCGGATATCCGGATCAGCACAATCTGGTTACGCGCGTCCTCGACGGGGAGAGCATTCTCTGTTGTATGCTCACTGGTGGCGGCAAATCAGCTATTTTCTCAATTCCTATTCTTATACTCCGTAAAATGGCCCGCAACCCGTGACTGTAGTACACTGTACCCTGACCTGCCAACTCGTCCTTTGCCCCAAGGAATTGTAGTGACGCCGACAAAGGGTCTTTCAGCCAATATCGTGCGATTCTCCCTGTTATGTTGGTCTAATTTCAAACCTCTGTAGGTCTTGGAGCTCAAAAAACTCGAGATTCCTACCTTTGCTTATTGCCACGAGACTGTAACCGAGGCGCGCAAGACTGGGCGCAATCTAGTGCACGAAATCCGCGAATGCAAGACATGGAACATAGTTTGTGTTGACCCAGAGCATCTCCGCGACAAATCCTGGCGAGAAATCACGGCATGCGACATCTACCACGCGAATATTGTCTATGTAAGTATGTGTCGACGAGGCACATTTGATTAATGAATGGGGCCCTGACTTTCATCCACTATTCAATCATATCGGTGGCTTCTTCAATGGCCGTCTCCCATCTTCCAATTCTATCCTCGCCCTCTCTGCGACCCTTCAGCCCGGTATTCCGACTAAATCCGTCTGCAGGAGTCTTGGCTTGTTCGGCAATGACTTCTTTCTCTTCCGCAGCTCAAATGAACACCACAAAACCCAGTTTATCATGGAGCCTCTGCAGAATGGTGTCGGAGGAAAGATATTTCCTCAACTCCTCGAGTACCTTAACTCCCGTCGAAAAGCCGTCATTTACTTTCGTACCATCGACGACGTGCTCCGTGTGTTTCTCTGTCTCTGGAAATCACTCTCTAGGACCACATTGGCTTCGTTGCATCAAGATGTATCATTCTCTGCGATCCACCAGCGAAAACGAGGAGATTCTTCGGTTACTCGACGAGGACCCCGAATGTCAGGTCGTCATCGCAACAATCGCCTTCGCCAATGGGCTAAATGTGAAGTCGTTGCTTGATAGCATTTCGCTTGGCTTCCCCGACACCGTGGACCAGCTTTGGCAGGAGAAGGGGCACGTCGGACGGGATCCCGAGACTTCTGCTTGCGGAGTCGTCCTTTCCAGCCTAGCGCTCTTGTTGCCGCGCAGAAACAGCTCGAGGGTGGGTCTATATTTTCCCATTCACAACGCGAATTGATTTTTGGTTTCTTCTTCTAGCTCCGTCCACCACCGATTCTTGCGCAACTAAACACACCAAGGCGCCGAAATCTAAAAGCCAATCAAAGTCTAAGCCACTCGAGCACGCGAAGGCCCTGCTTCTGACAGAGGTGGAATGCTATAACTCCACAATCAACAGAATTTACCAGAACCCGCCACTCAAAACCTCTACCCTTGACTGCATCGCCGCCGGGAGACGTCTTCCTTGCTCATTGTGTGCCACCCGCAATGATTTATCACTCACATTCTCCGCTCCCCCGCTTCCTCGCGGCGTGGAACTCCCTCCCTTCGTTCATCCGCCGACCGCTGATCCCATTGCCGCATTGGAGAAGAAGCTAAGATTGACGAAGAAGGAGCGCCAGCATGCGGAGTCTGTGTTGAAAGAGTTCGGCGAAGTCGTCCGCTGCGCGGAACGTACACTAGGCACTCACCAACACCGACCCAAATCCTCCTTCTTTCCCACCTCTGTGATCCGCTCAATCCTCGACGCCCTTCTCACTCTCGATTCGTTGGACAAGGTGGAATGTCTTCTCACCTCCTGGGTCTTTGCCAAGGGATATCAAGTTCGCCTTTATGCTCGTATTCACGCTCTCCGAGTAGCAATTACATCGTAACGGGAGACGGCGCGGCTAGAAAGGAATGCTAAACAGCCGCGACAGCACGCGACTAGGCAGAAGAAGAAGAAAAGGTACGAGTCTGATGAATCAGAGGAGGAGAGTGAGAGCGATGCGGGTGAAGAGTTGAGTTCCGAAGAGGAGGCGGTGGGCGAACACCCACGCTCGTCCCCCATCCCTCCCCCTCCCAAGCGTGCGAGGTGTGTGTTGAAGGAGGTAACCAACAAGGAGAGGCCGGCGCCTCGACCAGCAAACAAGGCCGCAAGGGCTGGAATACAAAGTGCTGCGCAGGTCGCAGAATCGTACACAAATCCGTATCGAACAACTTCGCGCCGTTGAGCGACACGGGATAACGAAAGCAAGTTGCACACTAATTTAATGTTGTGTTTTGAAATTGTTCTGTAGAAATTGATCAATTTTTTGTAGAGGTGCACTTGCTGTGATACATTTCAATCATCCTCCGGGTCTTCACCCTCAATTTCTGTCTCGGGCTCGTCACTCTCCGGCTCCTCGTCTTCCGACTCCTCCTCCTGCAACTCTGGCCCGCACAACCTCTCAACGAGGGCCTCGAACTCTTCCGGCTTGTACCAATCATCACTTAAGCGGCCTGTATCGGGGTCCACAGTGACCGTCAAGTCTGAGCCACTGAAGAGGCGTTCATTGCTGTGGTCGACAGTATCCCACTCTTCAATGCAGTCCGCAGCCAGACGCGATTGCGCAGAGGCAGAGCTACGAAATGACCGAGTCGTCGACGGGCTGCTGCAGTTTGAGTCATAGGGATCCCAACCGTACCGTATACGGTTACGGCCGTATAATTACGGCGACTTACGGTGCCAAACCAGGCGTAACCGTAACCGTAAACTTGGTCTCGGACTCTCTTACGGAACAGTACGGGTAAAATTACGGTATATTACGGCTATTACGACCGTATACATGGGAAGAAAAATGAAAAAATGGGTGGAATATGCATCTAAGCTCATTGGATGGAGTTCAGGGTGTCCTCGAGTAATTTGCGCTTCAACCGAAGGTAGTGCTTCAGCAACATCAAGGTCCGGATGGTTTCCGGCTTTAATCGGGAACGCCGCAAGGAGATCGTGTCCCTCCCGCCTGAGAAAACACGCTCAACGGCGACGGCGGAGCCTGGGGAAGTATAAGCCATTGAATTATGCACTGATACACAGCTGAACAATACCTGGAATTGACATGATGTCGCGCGCCAGCCGATAGAACCCACAATTGAACGCGTCGAAGCGCCAACTGTGTGTGCAGTGGATTCTTTCAAAAAACCCCGGGTCTCGCGACCCTTATGAGCTGCCAAAAGGTCAATATTGCGAGCCTAAAGAAAAGCAAGAGGTTCGTGCCTTTTTTGATACGCTCGCGCGCAGAACACATGGTAGCGGGTGATATGGCGGATTCATCGGACGCAGCGGGTGCCCGACTTATACCAGCTCGGTAAGGGCATCAAATATTCTAGTGATATTTCGGTGTCGGCGCCGATGAGCATGTAGCGCGTGAGATTGAAGGATGACAGATTTCCCGCCGACACAGTGTCGAACGATTTTGGAAAGTGCAAGTATCTCAGCCGTCAGGATACGTGGACCTTCGGAGTATGGAGTCTGGACACAGGAATTGAACATTGAGAGCATGGGGCTTGAACCCGCCTTGGCTTCGAAATATCTTGCACCCAAAGAATTCCCCGATGGAGAATTCCCCGATGGTGGAAATCACAGGGATTGTAGTACCGAGCGGGGGACGCCTCTGCGCCGAGTCCCGAAATCAGCAAAATCAGCCCACTTCAGGGTGATTTACGGTCCGTATACGTGCCGTATACGGCCGTAACTATACGGATTCGTACGGTACCCTTTACGGCTGCGACCGTAACCGTAAGGTGGGCGACAGGAGGCCTTACGGTACGGTATACGGACCCGTATAACCCGTAACCGTATACCGTAATATACGGTACGGTTGGGATCCCTAAGTTTGACGTAGTTGGGGAGCGGCATGAAGAGGGAGCTAAACGAGATACGAATTAGAATTGTTATAGTGTCTGTTTATAAGAGACTAGGGCCGAGGCTGTGTCACTCTGTGTCGTGACACGTACCTTGCACGTACCCTCCTCGGAACTCAATCGGGAAGTGCCTCCCTGGTTTACAACGCTCATGCCAGCCTTCCCCTCAACCGAAAACAGCAGGGGGTCGTCTGTTATGGCAGAAACGCCGCGGGGGATCTTCTCGCTCCCCGCGGAACTCATCTGCGCCATTTTCTGCTTCACCTGTGCCCAGTCCGAGTCTTCCTCGCTCGCTCGGACTCCACCGCCGGTGCACACCCTCACACGTGTCTGTCGATTTTGGCGCGATGTGTCCCATGAGCTTTCAGAGCTGTGGACCGATATCCGCATTTTTCATTGCCGGTCGGGGCAGCTCGAGAGCGTTAGCGAATATCTTCGCAGATCCGGGACCTTGTCGTTGGATGTTTGTTTCGATGTCGGCGTCAGCAATCGACAACTAGCGAACTTCTGGCCTGTTATCTTGAAAATCTGGGCTGTGGCTCCCCGGTGGCGCCAGCTTCGGATCATCACGACAACAGCCAATTTCCGCGACATGCAGTTTAATGTCGGGTGCAAGGCGGCGCCGTGGTTGGAACACTTGGAGCTACGGGTCAGTGGCGGTGCTTCATCCACTGCATCTGCTTTCTCCTTCGGGTCTACGCCCCTTCTAAAAGCCCTCATTCTAAACGGCACCGGCATGCACAGCTCTGAGCCGTCTTCGTTCGTCGGCCAGCTCGAAACACTGGATTTCTCCTTCAGTCCGTCCGCGGACCTCATAACACAGCTGGCCGACGCCTTTGACGCCTCCTCAGAGCACATACACGCCATTTCTCCACTTCGGCACCTCACGCTCCGCGGAACCCCTCCCCCATCCGGCGCTCTAGTCAAATCATAAATGTCGGCCTTGACAACCCTCACGCTGGGAAGCTTCCGCGGCGAGAACCTCCCCATGTTCTGTCTTGCCCCGCTCCTCGAGGAACTGTCGCTGAGCGCCCTCACCCACGCGTCATGGCAAACCTTCTGCGATTCGTTGACCGGGCGGGCGTTCCCTGCCCTCCGGGCCCTAACACTGACCTCAGTCGAGGCCAATAATCTTCCCGTCCACCTCTCCAGCGCCTTTCCTGGGCTGTAACACCTCTCTTTCCTCCACTGCGCCGACAGCCTGTTGGCGTTGTTCAAGACCGGGCCAGATTTTTGGCCGGCCCTGCACACTCTGACGCTTGATAACGCCAACTACCGCGCGCTGTGCGCGTTTGTCGAGGCGCGGACTGCGGCGGGGCACCCACTTGCGTTCTTGGAGGTGGATTCGCCGCAATCCATCGACGCGAGCTCACTCCAATGGTTACAGAGGCACGTAAAAGGTTTCAAGCGGACTCCGCGTGCCCGATAAATAGGGCGCCATCGAAATTCATTCGGACATCTCGCTCTTGCCAGTGTCCCTGGTTTCGGAGTGGAATCCGGTTTAGTTTGTTCGCTCCGAAATTGCACGGGCTCCGTTTCCTTCGAAGGCGGAGGATCGGGACCTGCAAAACGACTCGGATATTGATATCCTAAATTTGTTGCGGCTCCGTCCTCTGGCTCCACACGCCTGCATTTTCTACAATCCGGCGCTTGTCTAGGAACGATCAAGACCGAACGTTCCCGTCCATCGCCGCCGAGTTTGCTAATTTTGTATCGTAGTCCGTCCGCTGCTAAAAATGGGCACCAGTCCCCGGGCAAGACCTAAGGCCATTCATGAGTATGTAGCACTGCGATCCACCTCGTTACAATTGTGTGTTGTGTGTAGGAATGCTGTGCGGGGGTGATTTTATGAGGGGTTATATGCCCTAAGCCGACTATAATACTTATCCATTTTTAGGCTGAGGTAGGTAGGTAGGTAGGTAGCATTACATGGCACAGTCCCGCTTAGGAACCTGAGAAGTGCTTTATTAGCGCTCGCAAACCCGGGATATTTATAAACGAAATATCCGACATCATTATGCAAAGACGGCTATTAGATGCCAGTTCCGTTTTTATTAAGGAAAGTTGTGGCAGTTCCTTGCGTATCTCCTCAAGCCCGTGGCGACTAACTATTAGATCTACCCATTCCTTTGAGCCCCAAAGTGTCGGAACGTGGCAATATGATTTCATGCCTAGTTTTCCTCTATCATGTTCATCTTGCAGGCCGCGGGCTAACACTGATCGACTTCAATCATTCTCTGACGTTTATGAGATCTGCTCCATTACGCCCTATCAGGTGGGGAGGCGGTGTATGGTGGCTCGAAATCGGGTATTTGATAATTCTCCGATCCCCGAGGTTGGATAATGCGGGCCACTGCGAGCCATCGGTGTCGGGGTTCAAGCTCATTGGAGTTTCACTGCGGAATGATGGACGCATACTGCGAAGGCTCAACGGGGTCGAGAACTCGGCGGTAGTATCCTCCGTTCTAAAAAGGGCCTTCTGCCTCGCTGAACTGGTGGCTACCAGGGCTCCCATTCCATTTTTAACTTCAGGCTCGCGCCGGCAATTAGATCGTCATCGATTATTCCCGTTGACCCCCATCGGATACAAAATTCCAAGGTGGTAGTATCATAGTTCCGCCCTCGTCGTACTACAATAGTACGATCACGGACGGCTATGCCGGTAGTTCAAAGGTATAAACGGTGGTTGAAATGTGGGGGATTACCAGGATCCTCCCAGCTAACACTCGGTCGGTCGCATTAGCAGTACATTGCTGCCCATTCGGTTCGTCCATTTATTGCAATTACCATTTCGCAACAGCTGACCGTACACTTCGCAATTAGCATCCCTTCATCTGCCATGTTTTTCGCACCCACTGTTCTCGTCGCTGTTCTTGCTGCGGTATTTGCAGTTCACGCGGCACCCACCATGACTTCCCCCGCCTCGGTCCCGACCGTTACCAATGCGACTCAAATCGCCGAAGGACTCAGGATGCAGCCAAGCGTCAGCGATCGGTTCAACAAGCTGCTAACAGATGACAACGGAAACCTCCTCACCGGTGATGCGCTCCGCCAGCTCACGGTTTTCGATTTCAGCCTTCAGGCACCTGCCCCCGGTGCTGAAGGCGGGTCCATCCTCCTCGCCACAGTCGATGACTTCCCCATCCTCGAGGAGCTTGGCATCTCCGGTGCAGTCTCTTTCATCGAGCCGTGTGGGCTCAACATCCCGCATTTGCACCCCCGCGCGAGTGAAATCCTCACTGTGATTGAGGGGATTCTGGACACCGGATTCGTGCAGGAGAACGGATTCAACACCGTGGTCGAGACGGAGTTGGGGCAATACCAGGCGACGGTGTTTCCGATGGGGAGCATGCACTACCAGCAGAACCCCACTTGTTCTCCAGCTGCCTTTGTAGCTGGTCTGAGCAGCGAGGATCCTGGTCGAAGCGATATTGCTCTGAGCTTTTGGATGCTCCCCTCTGATATTGTGAACGCTACGTTGGGATTCCCGAACACAATTGGAGGTGGGAATATCGATGAGTGGAGGGCCCACCTCCCGGTCAATTTGGCTGCGGGAGTGGACAGTTGCTTGCAGGCGTGTGGGTTGTCGGAGTGATGGATCCGGAATAATGCGCTTTACTAGGTTTTGTCTAATAACTTCCAACCTTCCCGTGGACCCTCCGAGTCTTCAATTTTTTCGCATTCCGAATCGTATTCAGTTCTCATTTCATGTAACGTAGCATAGATAACTCTATACATTCGTTATGGTACCCTGTTATATAAGTTCGAAAGTCCTTTGCTGTGGCTCCTTGCATAGCCGCACAACGAGAGTATCGTACATCCAATCAGCAGTCCACCAAGTCCAATACCATTTCCGTCTCATGCCCTGTCGATGGCGGCAAGCCACCGGGCGAGTAATCGAGGCGTACATGTGCTCCGATCCCTACGGTTGCGGGGACGAGCGACGGAACGTAGTCCGTGGGCGTGCTCGGATCGAGCGGCAAGCCGGACTGGTTCCCGAGGAACTCGAGGGCGTAGGTGTCGAAGACGGTGCTGACCCACTGGAACATCTGGGTCGGGACAGGATCCACGGAGATGTTGTTCCTAGGAAGCAAAACATAGGGAGATTAATAATAAGCGCGGGAGTGGCGCGAGGCACGCACACGCAGGGCAGCAGCGCGATGGTGATGTTCTGTTCGCCAAGCGCAGAAGCCGTCAGGCAGAATGGGCTGTCGGTGGTGGCACTGATCACCGGGCTAGGCAAATATGAAATCCTTCAACCTCTACGTTACATGCAAGAGAGAAAACAAAGCGCACCCGAACGTCGTCTGCAGGAACGTGTCGGAATTCGTCTGCCCGCATATAAACGCGGAGAACGCGAAGAAGCCCGGGTCAAAGCCCGCGTTGAGGGCGATGACGCTAAGGAGCGCGTTACCCGCCGCGTCGAACGGCCCGCTCGTGCTGAACCCGAGAACCGTGCGGGGGTGATCGTCGTTGCTATCCGCGTCGGCTGGCGTGCCCCACCCCAATTTCTGGAGAACTAACGAGAACACAGTCAGGGGCGAAGTTATATGAACGCTTACGGTGCCGCCGTTGTCGGCGCAGAAGGCATTCACTGCGGAAACGGCGAGGAGCGCACCGACAACGAGCGTAAGGCTGTGGGGAGACATGTCGGGAGGGTGGGCTTGTTCTCGCAGACCATCTTCGCGGTTTATGTACGGCGGCACACCCCCTGAATTGTTCTTGGGCGCAGCGACTTCCGCGTAGGCTCGAATCCAGCCTGTCGTACCAAAAGTAAACTGTCGGTAGACAGGCTGGTCGATCTGAGTTTGAATTTGCAATTGACATATTTTGTCCCAAAAAGGTTATTCCGGACCGTCCGCCGATATATTGTACTTGGTCAAATTTCTCGGTTTAAAATTACAGTGCACTAGTGGACTGTTTCGGACAGCATTCACACTTATCCGAAGACAAACGAGTCAGATTTGAGTGCAGTAGCAGCAGATTGATCGTGCCACTTGTGTGTTGCGCTTGTTTGTCCCCGCTCGGGACACGGTCCGGAATAACCTTTTTGGGATAAAATATGACAATTGAGAATTCAAACTCAGATCGACCGGTCTGTCTATCGACAAGCTTGCTTCCATAGACAGACGGTCACCGGTCTAACCCATGCGTACCGCTGAACGCTATCTGAAATCTTCCCGAATTCAGTCTCGCCCGGGCCGTAGCATCCTGGACCTTGTCTTTCAGTTCGTTGAGGCTCCCGTCGGTCAGGCTAGTGAGTGCGTTGCGAGTGGTGCTGTCGCTGACAGCGTAGCCAAAGCGGCAGAAGACACGCTTCACGTCAATGTGAGCCTGACAGGCAAAAAGCCAGAGTCCGAGCAGCAGTCTGAGGTCGCCGCTAGCATAACGATTTCGACTGGTGATGAAGGAGCTTATAGCGCCGACTTGAATCTGCAGTAAAAAAGATCTCAGAGAAAAGAAGGTACTAAAAAATGAGGTGCATACGATGGGATAAGGCCGGGTCTTCTTCACAATGACCTGACCCTTCTTGCGTGAGGCCGAGAAGCACTCGGTCAGATACCACAGCAATGGGTCCTTGTTCTTATAGAGAGCGGCTAGCTCCTCAATTGAGAACTTGACGTCTTCCCATTCCACCACATCTGCATTTTCTGTACGGCCATTGCTCGTTGCTCGTAGATGGCGGCGGCTTCGGGGATCTGAGCGATTTTTGCGTGCCAGCTTGCCGACTCAATTGTATATGTGATCGCCGACGATGCGCGTCGCCCAGGCAGCCAGGCACGGGCGAGCTTAACGGATTTCTTTGAGTGGTGCGTGTGGGGAAAATGATGCAGCATGCTGGTCAGGATGTTTCCGTCCTGCACGGCTGCTGTTGTGATTGAAAATAAGAGGAATTATATCGGCAATGATGGTGGTGCAGCGCCCTCGCAGAAATGTGCTCACAGCCTGCCTGTGACGCTTGGTCCGAGAATCCTTCTCTCCGTGGATACGAGGATGGAATAGTACCGAGAGAAACTCTCCGAGACTATCAAAGCCATAGGTTCGCAAGACATTATCCATTTTGCGCCATTTGGAACACTTTGGGGCTCGCAACGGGACCTGAGTCGATGCAGAGGAAGGAGATGGGATACTTGGACTGTATGGGGATGAGGAAGCAGAGCCACGCGCACGGATGGATTCGAGCGATGGAATTTCCAGCGGCGGCGGCTGTTTATTCAATATTGTACTTGCGAGCCAGTTTCACGGGTCCTTGGGGCGGATCACCGTCCATTGGAGACACCAGTCGAGGTTCGGAGCGGTTATACGCGTCTATTGAGGTCAATGCAGCTGCAGGAGATGGTAGACACGCGCGAAGACGCGTCGCCGTCACTGGTAATGAACGTGGGAAAGTATCTCAAACTCCGATGATTTGTAAGAACGCGGCCAGCGATCATTGACCCGATCTTTGCGACAGACTATAACAAACCGAGGTACGAGGTTCCCCTGTTATACTGTCTGTATTATTTCGTTAAATTCGACACGGACCCCGACTTTCTGAGGCCAAAAAAAAACCGATAAATTGAGAAAAAATTATTGCCGCAATAAAAAAAGGTCCGCGTGACGCGTGACTGTCGAATTGAACGAAAAAATACAGTAGTGTCTGTTTATAAGAGACTAGTCAAAGGCCTTCTCAAAGCATCGGGGAAGACATCGGTAGTCCAACAGATGAACTGTGACGGAAGATTCCAGACCTGCAGCCTTGATACGAGCTTCACCAAGCACTTTTTGCGCACAAGAAAGCGTGACCGTGTCGACGGTGCACCCGAATTTTCTCGCCGCCTAAGATGGCTTTCAATCAGTGACGACGCTCGGAAAGGCATATGATCCCAAACCTCAATCGCCAAGCCGGACCACCCAGATCCGATCTCGAGGATTCTGTCCCCTGCCTTGACTCGAAGCTGCGCGAGTACGTGGCGTATCTTTGCCTGTTGGGGGCGTTCAAGGCTACGGCCGTTCATTATCTGTTTTCCGAGATCGCCGTTTATGCCGCCCAAGTCCTCACTCTACCGTCGCCTTCAACAACTCGAAGCTGCCCATGTTTGACGCCTTTAACCAGAACGGATAGGATATACTTGCGAGCTGACGAGATCGTCAATATGAAAATCATCAAATATGGGTGGTCGTATCGCAGCGCACCGGCAGATATGAGCTTCCCTTTCAGCCGCGGAGAGTGTGAAATCTTCGATACCATGCTGGGCGTTCGTAGTATAGTGGGTGTAAATCACCGAACTTTAGAGGGAATTTTACAGGACGGGCGTATGTGGGCCTGACTGCTTTTACTCACCAGATTGACCAGGAATCTCTGATTCGCCTTGGCTCGTCCTGTTCTGGAATTTCGGCTGGAAAGATGAACTGTGGGGTGGTTCGTGGTCGACGCGTTGTGAAGCTGTCTTAGAGGATGTGCTTCTCGAGGAAGAAGTCAAGATTAAGTGGTATGTATTAGTGCTACACGGCTATCCCGGGAGTCATCAGAATTTGACGGGTTTGATGATCGTTGGATTCCAATGGGTGTCCATATGAAATCCATTGAATAAGCACCGCGTTGGATTCCAACGATTGCCATTTTTCTGTGAAAATAGTGCCATTTTCGCCGGGTAAAACGGGACAAATTTAAGTAAAAATTTTCACAACAAAGGAATCGATCTGGCGACCGACCGTGTATCAGGTAGGGAGAACCTAACGTCTCTGGCATAGCGCCGACAGAACTGTGTCCTGCATATTCAATCCATGGGATGTGCATCAATCCACTATCCCCGTCCCTCATGGCTAATCCCTCAATCAACACATGGATGGACCTCAATAAGAATCGCTAAAATAAGAGATGTAAGGGGAGACTCGATAGGGGGCATCCGCCTCCGAAACCCCGTAGTTGCATTACACAAACATTACTGATTGGTATGCGTAATCATTGTATATGTATTGTATGCCGTTGCGGGTTGGTTGGGGGATCTCTATTTATTAGCAAGCAGAAAAACTCATCAGGAATTATAACTAGCTACCGTCGTGGTGATAAAGTTGAAGAAGGAATGAAGTTTCATACCCAGTCAAGGAAAGTCGTTGAGATTCTGAAGATTGATTCGACGAAATCCATCGGGAAAACCATTGGATTCCATCGATCTGCTTATTCGGTGGCAAGCAATCAATCACCTGTCAAAATCTTCAGAAAAAATCATTGGATTTCAATGGGCATCAAATCCTATTAAATTCGGATGACGACCGGGATTGCCGTGTAAGTAGTGGGCGATCCTCGCTTAGAGTTCGCTTAACTCTGACCGGATCAAACAAGTGGTAGCTCCGCTCATTTGATCCCGCCGGCAGTCAGCGGCAGCCCCCCCGCTCCCGCCCCCGCTGCAAGCGACAAGCTCCGCGCAATTGCCAAAAGAACAACACATTTAAGTGTACCAGCTGCAAGGGGCGCGAACAAGCGGCTCAAATTTAACGATGTGCGTCTCAGGTCGGCGGAATAGTAGTGCATATTATTCAATGAACTGTCTCGTGCCGTGTTCGTTACTTTTACACGGAGCGGCGCCGAAAGAGTTGAAATATCGGGCGATTTTAGCATTAATTCTTTAACCCCAATTCCTCCGCCAAGATCTGAATCGCCTAGCGACAAACACACCATCAACAAGCCTCCCGGGAAAGGAACGAGCGGACGCACAAGATGCCTGCTGAAAAAGCGCGACTGCGGAAACCCACCTGGAGTAAACCACAGTCCGGGCGCCCCGGTCGGTCTGTACGCATGAATTAGCTCCCCCTCGTCATCTAATCCCCAGACTTTAGATCCAATTTTGTCGGTGATGCCCTCGCCGAAGATGGTCACAGCATTTTCGATGATTGGTTCATTTCCAGTCCTGTATCAGTTTTAACGCAGCAGTGGTCGGTGATTAAAGTGAAGCACACATACGCGAGGACGATAACGTCCGCTGGAATACGAGAACCATCTTTGAAGACCATCCCGTTCGCTTCCACTCTCTCGACTTCAACACCCTGCTTGATCTGCCGGAAATTTATGAGCAATTTACATTACGAATGTGGATTGTTACCTTAATTTTGCCGTCGATGATTAGCTGCCCGCACCCCATGTCCAACACTGTACCAAAGCGAGGCAGTGAGAAATAAGCAGACGCACGATGATCAAAGACACTGACTGCTTCCGGAGGCTACTCGCTGTGGGAAAGTGTTTGGGTTGGTGAACGGAGCCCACAGATGGCCCTCTCACTCACCTGGAGATAAAATCCAAGGGGCCCGAACTGTTCACCACCAGGGGTGAGCTCCCAGGTCAATTTAAATCCGGCGTTAGCCAAGCCTTCATGCAACTTCTGATCCAGATTTTTGAGGTGTTGGGTACCACCTCCTGCTGCAAGCTTCATCAATAATGCGGGGGGCATTGAATGACTCATGAAGTCGCCATCCTCGGAGGGGAGATGCGCGGTGGGGCCGAATAAAATTTTGTCGGCTGTGCTGGCTGAAATTACACATGTCGCGCTGCGTTGAACCATGGTCACCTAAAGACCAATAGAGAGGATCAACAGAAAAACAAGGATATATGGGATAGTTGGCACGGACCTCCTCGGCCCCCTTGAGTACAAAATCTTTGCATATATCAGCACCGGCGTTGCACTACATTGAAAATTTGTCAGTAGCTCAAGAGTAAGCAAAGAGCTCGTACCGCGCCAACGACAATAATTTTTTTGCCCTTGAAGGGAGCTGCACCCTTGTGGCTGTCTGAATGATAGAGGGGACCCGAGAATGAGTCCATCCCAGGCCACTTAGGCATCCTTGTCCTCCCGTTGCCGGTGGCGATTACAATGTGCTTTGGGGCAAGTACAACACGATTTCCGCCGCGGTCAATCTCCACAGACCAGCGGCCGGTCGAATTGTCGTAAGTTGGACCCGGTCGAATTGTGCTCGAAAGCCAGACGTCGATCTCTTGCCCAACAGCATAGGCTTCTAGGAAATCTGCAATTTTCCCCTTGGGAAGGAACTCGGGGTATGTTTCCCTGTGGTCGAGCGATATGAGATTTACAGTGTTAATGACATAGTAGGACTTACGGCCATGATTGGTATAGAACTGCCAATCAACATAATCGAATTGAATCTGGTAAATATCAAAATAAATATACATACGGGAGGAATGGTGAGCCGTGGTATGTAGCGAAAGGTTTGGGTAGCTGTAGGGCTTGCAACATTAGTCGTCTGGTATGATCGAAAGTGGAGTCTTTACCGATTCCTCCAGACGTCTCCGATCCTTGCGGTCTTCTCAATCACCAAAGCGCGGATTCCCATCCTGCCAAATCTCGCAGCGCACATAAGGCCCGATTGCGCGCCTCCAACTAAATTGATTGTTAAACCAAAGAAAACGGTAAGTGAATGAATGTTACGGACTAATCAAAACGGTAGGGTCGCCCTCAATTTCCGCGATCTTCCTTGCTTGAACTTCCTCCCAGGTGGTGTCCAGATATCCCCGCGGACGGTGAGACGGCTCCTCGTGGCCGACCAGATTTTTCAAGTCGGTGAGAAGGGTGTATGCCTTCCAACCGCCTTCCGAATCCGGTACAATGCGGAAGAATCCACGTCCCTTCGCGGGAGGGGAGGTTAGAGAAAAGTCGAAGACAGCAGAGACTCCCTGGGCGTTAGGGTTTCTAGGCAGAGGGAACATCGTAGGCGGGCCAATTGCCGATGTTGTATCGATTTTCAAGTCATGCAAGCCGGCATGCGCGAGCCTGGAATTGCCACCAGCAGACTTATGAGATAGGAATTCAGCGATCTTGGGGCGCCCAGCGATGGTTCTGAAATCCCAAGAGAAACACAACAGGTCTGGCAAGAATCAGAACCAGTTGAGAGATGAGATAATTCAGTGGCAGACCTCGGAACCATCCCGTTGGCGAAAAATGACCAGCAAACGCTTCTTCGTCTTTGGCAGCTTCTAAGCTGGCCAACCAATTTTTGGCGACTGCGAGTGTTTCTTCAGGGGTCATTCTATAAGTGAAGACGACAAGAATGGAGTGTAGATGTAGAGGGACGAAAGCCGGCTTGGAAGTTTGGATGCTGGGATAACAAAGAAGAGGACGAGGCTTATGAGCGACTCAGATTTATACTAATGACAGATCTGATTTTCGGCGGCAAACTGCAGTTAGTCACAAAGCACGAAACCGTGGCGATAAAGTACCAAATGGGTACGGAAGTTGACAGGCGTGGAACCACCACCTTGAGTGCGGTGATACACTGTGCACAAGAACGACTCCCACGATGGGCGGAAGACGGGTCAATTACCCTAATCGGGGTATTTTTCCGTGCCCGAAACTCCGAACAACGTAGTCGTGCTGACTAGAGCTGACTGAGCAACTCATGATTAATTAACCGTTCTTTAACGAGATGCTCCTCGTTCGTTGGGGCATGTTGTGGTTTTTACCCCATATGCAATTATCTTCGACATAATTTGTAGCGGGTGCGTGGCTCCACCATCGGCACAACTCCATATTCTGGATCCTCTCCGTTCATGGCATGAATTTGTACGACGCCCATCATTTTCCGTATCTGGCCTAAACGCTAATCGCCTTGCAGGTATACGCTGGTGACTTGGGTTGGCATCTCGGGCGAGCTGTTCTACCCCTTCAACGGTGCCGTCAGTCCCATTTGCATTTCCGAGCTTTATTCAATGTTTGTTGCAGGGCGGCCCAGACTCCTCGCTAGTCACGAACGAGTGGCTCTCGACGAACATCCGGAACGTCAGCAGCTTTGGGAGCACATATCCCGAGTTCGCGTTCATAATGGAGGGTGAGGTGCCCTGCCATTTAGAATCATCTACCTTACTCATCCGACTTTCCTGAAGGGGACACGCCGACTTTCCTAAGCCTAATCCAAAACGGGTTGAACGTGGTGGGCAAGCCGCGTTGGGGCGGCTGGGGTGGCCGCTACGCCCGCATTTCGCGCTTCGACAACCTTTATGTCAACGCTTTCGATTCTAACGTCAGCAGCTTCGGGAGCACCTACCCCGAGTTCGCGTACTTAATGGAGGGTGAAATATCCTGCCATTTAGAATCATCTGGCTTGCTCATACCCAACTTTCCAAGGGGACATGCCGACTTTCCTGAACCTAATCCAAGACGGGTTGAACGTGGTGGGCAAGCCGCGTTGGGGCGGCTGGGGCGGCCGCTACGCCCGCATTTCACGCTTCGACAACCTTTATGTCAACGCTTTCGATTCTAATGGTCCGTCGCCCCGCATTTTCGGGATACCGACCTAACGCTGCGCACCAGTCATCGGGCAGAATGGTGCGAACTTTACGAGCACGCAAACGACGATCTGGCGTTGGCGCGACGCCTATCAGTGAAACTTCTCGGGCCGCATGTTCTGGTCGTCGACTGCCAGCTATTCAGCGGTGAACCACAACCCCGTCGTCGTCGTCAACCGCTCCTCCGCCGTCGCAGACCCGCTGCACCTGACTGTCCGGCCGGGACACGGTGGTCTTGGTATGAGACCTCATTATCCTTCCGTCGCCGCGTGTTCAATTGCATGTTCATTCAGGATGCGGGCGCAACGCACGATCCGGACAGCGACGCTCTCGCGCGTGTCTCGTTCTGGCAGTACGGCGACGTGTCGCAATTCCAGCAGTCGCCGCTTGCGACGCCCGTCCTGGATATCGTGCAGACGGGGCTGCACGCAGTTGTGACGGTGCCGCCGCTCACGGAGTTCACTGGTACGGGGGACTGGGCGGCCTGGACGACCGGGCGCGGGGCGAACGAGAACGATACCAGCCTCCACGTTATTGTGGAGGTGTGGGATGATGGGACGCCGAGTTTGGTCGGGGCGTGTCGTTGTGGCTCTGAAGTTCTAAGTAATCTCTCCCAGATAGACACTACAAAATTTGACGCTCGTACCTCGCGTGTTGTAAGCTCTGAGCCATTTTAATCGGCCTTCCTGCCATAATCTGGGTCAAATTATTTTGACTACTCCGCGTCAATTTGAATTAGATGCGGCGAAGACGGCGCTAATACCTGGCAAGCTGAGGCTCGAGGACTTCCTTCACCTCGTTGATTCAGGCATGTAAAAGTTTCAACAGGGGCCAAACAGGGACCGTAAGTATACGATGATCGAAGGAGAAGGCAGCGCTAGGCAGCGAGTCTCAATTGTGCGGGTGCGGACAGGCTGAAAGTGGGTCCCTGGCACCTCTTGCGCCACAGTTTTGGACCAGCCCGAACTGGTCCAGGCAGCTTCGGAGAATTCTGAAAATTTCCGAACTTTGAGCAGATCACCGCTGCTGTGGATGAGCGACTTGAGAAGGGCGTCCATAATCTGTTGATCCCGAAACTTTTAGTTTCACTAGCATTGCCTTGTATAGCATATCGCTACCTGACCGGGAGAGACTGCATAGCTTCACAGGCTACGGAGAAAGACAAAATGTAGCCACGGGAACAGAAAAGCAAGGCAACGTACCGGACATAGTACGCGCGGTGCTCCTGCGGAAGGCGGGGGCCGCTTCGGAGAGTGCACCGGTCGAAGGCGTGCTGGAGGGCTACAAGGCCACGCGTCGGATATTCCGGTGGCACGCTTGAACCGCCGCGATTGTGCGCCCAGACGGCCCAAAATCCCAAGTCCTGAAGCAAATGTCCCATCGATGCTGGGAATGAAATCGAGAGCATCTTAAGGTTGTACCGAGAGGCGCACGGGACACATACCGATAATAGGCTCTACTTGGAGGACGGTCCGAGTCCAGCCAAAATAACTAAGTTACGATGCAGCCCGTCACCCTGCTATGCAAGGTTGCGAGGATCCGATTCCCGAGGCCAGTACCTCGTTCCCGCGATACATCAGCAGCCGTCCTCCCGCACTCATCGCGCAGCTCTGGATCAGCTCCAGCCTCCAACAGAATGCGCACCGCCTCGTCGTCCCCGATGCTCACCGCGTAGTGCAAGTGGGGCACGTCCCACCCCGCACGCTTCCGCCAGATCACCCTCTCGGGATCCAACTCCGGATCATCATCCAGCGGCCAGCCGTCCACAACCGCCGCGCGCCCCTCCGATGCGTGGTCGAGCAGACACCGTAAATTCTCTGGGCGTCGCCCGCGGATCGCCGCCTTGACCGCGTCCGTCCCGCGTAGAACCGCCCCGCACTCGGTAAACAGACAACACAGCACGCGCGCATCGCAGGCCTCCGCGGCGGCCTCCAGCACCGGGCGCCCGAACCACCTGCTCACGTTCGGGTCGATGTTCCACGCGGGCTCCTTCGCGGCATGGCGCACGAACGCGAGATCGCCGCGGAGGACGGCGCACGCGAAGATGTCGCCTGCATGCCCGAGATCGAAGGCGAGCGCGTGGGGGTGCACCGCGACGAGCGCCTTGTAGCACTCAAGGTCGTCCGCGCAGGCCACCAGGAGCGGTGACGTCACGTCGTGTTGCGAGGCCGGGGGGAGCTGCAGGAGATGCGAGAGCGCGAGGGACTGCTTCTCTGAGGCAGCGTGGTAAAGCATCCGGTCGCGCGGAGGGGCGGGATACACCTTGGGGTCGGAGTGGGTTTGTGCAAGGAGGGAGGAAAGCACGGCAATATTTGGGGAGGCGATCGCGAAGAGGATAGCTTGTGTGTGAGGGCCCGGGGATTCTTGCGAGATGGATGGGTCTTGAGGAATGCTCTTGTTGGACGACATGGTGGTTCGGTTCAAGTGGCACTTGGAATCAGCGCCCGCGGCTGATGCGATGATGGCCCGGGACCAAAAGCTGAAGCTTGAAGCTTGATGTCTTCAACGCAGGTAAGGTAGAAAGGCTCGGACGTTTCTGATAGTTCAATATCTTCCACTGAGCGCCGGTGCGCCTGCTCATTTGGATGAGAAGAGGAGAAGCCGAAAAAAGAAATACCAGCATCTGGCCTAGTTCGGGGGCGGGGAGTCGAACCCCGGCCTGCGACTTGCACTCCATGTTAAACCAACCAATGCCAAGCCGCCGTGCACCGTGCACCACGCCCGATGTTTATACAGTCAACGATCATCGATCACCCCCGACATACTACATAGATGCGCGGAAGGAGAGCCGACGTGACTTAGAGAAGTGCCGAGCAGGTGAGGCATCCCGCTGACAACCGTCCCCGCGTCGCAGGCCGGGGCGCACTTTCATCCTGGTCGACATCTTCGGTGAAGCACGAGCAAATGAAGAAGCAGAGATTCATACTGCGAGACCTAGAGCGCATCGCAGACGGACACGGAGGCAAACAACAGGTACATAAAATGGCATCGCGACACCGACAAAAAAAGCAGTGAAAAAGTACGAAAATTATGTAGGGCGACCACACACCACTACGCGCTCTCCCTCCCCTCAACCGCATCATGAGCAGCCAGCCGAAGCGGCGCCTCGTCGATCGGAGTGGCCCTCGAAAAGCGCATAGCAGGTGCAGACGACCCGACGTGCGTACACGCCGGCCGACAGTCTAGAGGACGGGAACGCGGACGGGGAGGCGGAAGTGCTTATACCGGGTCCGAACTTTTATCTGTGGGGAGGTCAGCGAGGGACGGCAAGGGAGATGGGCGACGCACGTCCTCATGGTTTGTTCAAGGGATTTTTGATGGTCGCCGCTGCCTTTTATGGTATGCAGTTGCTGACAAAGCACTTCCCACGCTGAAGTGCACGTGCCGGAGTGAGCTTGATCTAAAGGTCCACAATCCCTACATCCGAACGGACCGAACCTTCTGCCCCTGTGTGCCTCCTGAAAAGAACTTACGTTATCTCTGTATTCTCAGAACATCTACCGGCTCCCCTTCTTTCCAAAAGTCAGAGAAAACCTCCCTATCACCTATGGCTAGCCTCGGCTTCTAAGATTGGAAACAGGGTCGCAATTGCTCAGAATTGATCCATTCTCCACGGCCTATACAAATGGCCACAATTTTGACCGCATCGTCAATCGTGGCCACTGCGTCCAAATTTTGATCCTATTTTCGACGATGCGCAGGGACTCGGAGTCCGAGGTACACGTCCGAAGAGCGCACCGTCGATGGACAATCAACTCGGCGAGATTTGACGATCTCGGTTCATGATAATTGACGAGGTGGAGTCTTTAGACCGTTCTGTTGTGCCTTGTCAAATGTTGTTAAATGGAGAGTCGTCTGTCGCTTCCTTCTAGCGCTCATTCCTCGGCTATCTGTGACAAAACACCCAATTTAAGCCGACCTTGTTTGCCCAAATACGCAACCTTGTTCTATTATCTGCTCACGGCTCTGACGTCGCCATATAAAAGGGCCGCGCAGGTATAGAATGACCCACTGCCCACCACCTACTGCAACCATTCGTACTCGAGTTTGACCATATACGTGCTGAACCCCTCTGCACATACATTTATCCGCATCGCTCTCTTCCCCTTTCCACTGAAACCATGACATCGGAAACCTGCATCGACCCCGGCCACGATGCGACTCAAGGTTTGTGTTTTCGGCTTCCGCAGCTGCTCATGGATGAAGAAGCCTTGACAGACTATCATCACGACATCGTCGATAATTCAGCACAGTGCATCCAGCATTCGGACATTCAAGACCTTGGGGACGTCCACCAAAATCAAGCCATTACATCGGAGTTGAACATCGTAGCTCCAGTCAATCTTTTAGGTTTGTGGTTCCGTTTCATACCCATCGGTTCTTACTTATAGACGCGTAGCAGATGATGGTGGACCCGGTGTTCACGACAATGTCGATAGTTCAGCACTGTGCGTCCAGCATTCGGACATTCAAGACCTTGGGGACGTTCAACAAAGTCAAGCCATTACATCGGAGTTGGACGTCGTAGCTCTAGTCAACCTTTTAGGTTTATGGTTCCGTTTCATACCCATCGTCTCTTACTTATACAGTAGACTGGCGTAGCAGACGATAGTGAACCGGGTGACACGGATAACCTTACCAATACTGTAAATGACCGCATTCACCCTGAAAGCAAACATCTCTCGGAGTCACCGTCCAGTTACGCCAATCCGAAATCTCAATATGCTTCATCGGAGCCCAGCACCGTGAACGACGTGGGCCTAGTGATACTTCCTCGAGGTGCGATGATCTTCCTGCATATCGACACCAGACAATGTTGAATATACGCCGAACCTTCCTGAAGGCTTCGGTAAGCTTTTTAAGCCCCCGAAGGCTACAGCCTACCTCAGCGAGCCGGAATCCCAACCCATGTCGTCAGAAACCGAAGCTGTACACGACACCGAGGAAATTGAACGTGTTGAAAAAATTTGGAGAGGTTGATTCAAGCCCATGTCACAAGGGAGTGGTCGCAACTGACACAACATCGATAGCCCGCAAGGTTTCAATCGACATTCCTACTTCGGAGCTCTTGAACCTCGTCTACGTCTACACATCCTGCCTTGGGAAAACATCTAAAGCTATTCCGCATGAGGCAAAGCCTGGGGACTCGATCGGACCCCTTGGCCAGAACAAGTTGCTTGTGAAGTTGCTGTTGGACACGCATGTGCTGAAAGGTGTGTGTGTGTGTGCAAGACGTCCGAGCCCAGTCCCTTATGCGAAAATATCCGCAGCCAAGAAAAAAGTCGAGAAGGCATTAGAAGACGCGGACCCTTCCGATATCGTCCGCGTCATACTTGTGCATCTCGAAATCATCGGGCATAAATTCCACGTCATCACGCCGCCTGTCGCGCAGGTTCTACTTGACAGCTCGGAGGTGCAATTCCCCACCGCCCCATCCGTCATGCTTGAAGCCGAAGGCCCTGACTTGATGGAGACGATAATCCATTGGGTGCACCATTTTTTTTCTGGAGTTCTGTTCACCGTCGCAACGATGATGTGCGGGCACGCCATCCTTACCTCTGTATTTCATCTCCGATACACCTTGACCCTCCCCTGGTCACCCCTTGTGGGTCTCGTTGAAGCTCTGTGGCCGATTGGGTAGGACCCCCGTTTATGGGTTTCGAGGTCGTATCTGACTTTGACCCTCCCAAAAATTTTGTCCGAACTTTCCGCCGGGCTAGGTAAAAAAAAATTGTCCGAACTTCGCATCTGGCAGTCCCCTTAATAATTTTTTGTCCGAACTTTGATTTTTTGTTCGAGAACACGCCAAAAAAATCAAGAAAAAATGAGAAAAAACTATTCTGCAACCCCATCATCCTCTGCAACCTCTCCAATATCTATATAAGCCTTCCCTCTCTGGCGCACCCTTGCAGAGCAAGTTTTTCTCCACCGTCAGTTCTTCAAAAACCCAAAGAATCCGAGGATTTTCTCGATGTCCTTGGTCGGATCTGCGGCTATAAAATAGCCCGAATCGAGCTCCATAATATCCACACCATCGCTCCGAGGAGGCAAATCGTGGCGCAGAAGTTAAGAGATGGACATGGTTTTCGAAGGGAGATTATGGGCGAAGGATGGGGGGATTTTCAGCATTTTGCATCGAGCTTGCTCCACAATAGGTGGGACATTGTGATATTTTTTATTTCTTGAAATCCACTGATCAGGGTCCCATTCTGTTGAACGGGGCAGATCTTGGTCGTCGTCACTGAATAGCTCAATGTGGCCATTAGAGATCGAGATTGAGTGAAAGCGGAGGTCGTAGGGGTGTAAGGATGGGCAGGACTAATGCAAAATGTCACCCAGAGCACATTAATTTGGTAAGTAGTGTACTGTACAACTAGCTTGCATTGTTACGAGTACTTATGTAATCATTTTTGATCAATCGAAATGAGATTTTTGAGGTCTAGCTAAAAAGTGTCCCAATCTAAGTTTGTAAAAATAATAGCGGCTGTGCTATAGAGTTTAGTGGCAGTGTTGAAGTGCTTTTAGTGGCTGTCCTTTAAATTTCCTTCATTTTTTGTGATTTTGTAGTGGCTGTGTTTTGCTCTCGTAATATTTTCTTCGAGCTCGTGCAGGTTCGATTCTCTCGACGCTCCTTCCTTTATGTATAGGCTTAATCAATTTCATTTTTTCTCCCCTTTCGGAACTCTTTGAACACTGAGCTCGCAGGCGCGCCCCCATGCCGCAGAAATGCCCTCTTTGGTATTCCATATATACAAATGAATGGTAGTTGTGTTCTAATATCCCGATCCAGGCATGCTTGATGCGAACGAAACCTTCTTCGACATCAGGGCGCGTGCGAGCATTTCCATCATTGATGCTAGCGATGACAGAAATGCAGCCAAATCCTCGCTGATGTCAATTTCGATGTCTTAGATGGTGTCCGAGGGGCGACACAATTCTACATGGACTCGGAGATCACAATCGCCGGCCAAAGTGACGTATCCGCGTACGTCGCTCAGGTCCCCGTCACTGTCAATATACAAATGCGACCAGCCGAACCCATCTGTGCCAGAGATATCCTGCCAATCCTGGCAAATGTGATGGATACCCAGCATGCTGGCATAGAACATGGACACCGTCTTCTGTGAAAGAACCACAGCAGAAACCAAGCAGAAATGAAAGCAGTGAATCAGAACGTCGGCGGGGAGTTAGCGATGGGCATGGTCGAGTAGGTCAGGGTCAACCCCTGTGAAATATGACGCAGGTCCAGCATTCACCCCTGAATCATGATCCGAGACCATGCTTATACTTTAGACGGTTCGAATTAAAATGCCCTAATGTTCAAACTGGAAAATACGTGAATTCTTCCCTTCGATGACCTGTTGGAATACCTGACATATTATGTGTATGAATACTGGTGCAGGACCCGGGATTCAGGCCGGGGCTCATGGTAGATCACTGAAGGATTTGCGAAACGGTCCTGGCCAGAAGTTGTGGAGTGCGCGCGTGCGCAGCCAGATAACCTCAGTACTTACTCTCCAATGTCACGGGAGACCCAAAATTTATGCGGTTCGACAAAGACACGGTTTATACCCTAATACATCTTCACAGACACTATTATCTCTTGTACTGATAACTCGTACAGTTCCTTCTTGTCTTCGTTGCACTCATCGAGTATTTTCATCGCGACCCTGCCTAAAAATAGGGATCCAGCCGCGATTTTGGCAGCTCCAGAGGTGGTCACACAGAACTCGCCACATGCTAATTAATGTCAGCTTCGTAGATGATCGTGTATACACACACACTGAAAGCGAATGGCCTGTCCTGTGTCAGCAATGCGCCAGCAAGATTCAGGAGCTGCCGATCGAAAGCCAGACACAATTTGAGTTATAACTCCTTGGCCGAGTTGAAGGACGGGTGTTTAAGATACAGGGTGTTGTTGGTCTGAAAGATTTGGTCGTTAGAGATGGGATCCAATGCTTAACTAGGAGGCCGAATAACAAGAATTCCACGCGGAGACCTTTGCTGGATATGCCTGTCACTATGACTCCGTCTACCATGTCTTTCCAGCGGTATTGACAGCGTTGATTACATAGGAGCAGAAAGGAGGCATGGTGGGGATGACATGTGTCAGGGCAGTCTTTTGTATTTATAGCTGCTAGTCGCCGGGCGCAAGATTTAGCTCAATATTCATTTTAAACACGATCGCCGGATAGAATTGGTTCCGGTCGACGCTTGGGTCAGAGAATGCAGATATATGGTATAGTCAATCATCTGTACACACCCAATTTGGCTACATAAAATTGTAAGCTGAACTACTACATTCGTACCGTGCGCTCCAGCTGTTCTCTGTCACAAGATCAATGACAAGTCCGCTGGGTTCAAGTTGCAATTTACCTAAATGAAGTTCTCGACTGCATGTGTCGACCACTTTAATCATCTTGAGTCCGGAAAGACCAGGTATACATCCGTGAGCTCCTAAACACGAAACGATGCCCACTTTTTCAAATGTCTCGTCAGGTGTACTTCCACATCCCCTTTCGTAGAAGGGTGCTATCCAAGACGAGTCTGTGATGGTCTGTGATGGTCGACCTGACCACGCCTGGGCACGAGACGTGGACACCACAGCGTCCGGCGTCGAAGTGATAGCCGTGAATCCGGATACTGGTAGTTAGTAGATTTTTGCTGATTGCGCAGAGAGCAGCCAGGTCCTCGACACTGGTCAGAGACAAATATTTGTGGTTTGGGATTGCAATATCTGATGCCAGGTTTAGTGCGAATACGGTGAAAAGGATAAATCCATTCGCCATTGAAGGTTAATTTGGGATACAATGTGCAGACGCCCAGCCCGTTGAGATAGATGTAGGAGGAAGAGAAAGGCTGGCGTAGTACAGATGCATGTGGATTTTCTTTGCATACGTGAAAGGCGAGGATGACGGGGAAAATGTCCGATTGAGAATGAGTGAAAAGAATTTGTTCTAGTGAGCATATGGTGAGGATGGTCCACCCGACGATGACTACCAAAAGAAATCAGTGAGACAATTACATGGATAAATATACACAGTTACCTCCGTAAAATGAGGAGCGGCGGCTGCCAGCCATGTCAACACTACGTGCAAGGCAGTGCTCCAGATATAAAAGTTGACGACAGGGCAAGAAGAGATATCGGAGTTGGGGTGGATAAAAAGTTGCCCAGCCGGACCTGAAATTAAGCTGTCAGTCAGTTTGAGCATGAAATTAACACTCTTCCAATCCAGACCCCAGGACGAGAATATTAAGTCCATCCTAAACTTAAGTTTGTCTGCAAAATACCACGGAAAAAATGTGCAAGCATGGGCGATCGCGGTGATGTCACGCATATTGAGGTATCGGAAGATCTCGGAGCGTATCTCCAAAGGTGCGTGCTCAAAGCCTTCGTTCTTGAAGAACGAGGAGGGTAAAACTGATGAATAGAGGGAATCAGTGTTGTCAGCGGGGCCCAAAGAGAGCGCACATTTAATGATTAAGAATGTGGTAAGAGGGTCTTGTGTTCTCTCACAATCTTTCAATAGCATGGCAAGCCGCGATTGTGTATTGAGAAGATTACGAAGATACAGTTGACGGTATATTCGCCCTTCCGATGGTCGTGGTTAAATATTGCTCGTCCAATTTGAAGGTTGCTGGGAAGGCCAGGCTCGTGTCTAGATGTTGCGTATGATTGCGTGGTAAGAGTGAAATTGAGCCTCTGCAGTTGCTGGCCTCTCAAACAGGACTAAACACTTGTTCTGCGAGGAATTATAACACAGATTCCTTCCAGCATAATAGTTTCAGTGTAGATCTCATGCGCTGCAGTTGGCGAGAAAGACCTGTCACCTTTTAAGCCAGTTGCGGTAGATCCAGACGATTCCATGCCAGCGTCATGGTCGTTCGTAGTGAGGAGGCGAAACCGGCACGAGGCGCATGATCGGACATTTTGTTCCGTTGATTAATGCACTGTTTCGGCCTTTACTGAGCGCCTGGATGTGGTACCACTTTGTAATATGTTTCAATTGTAGATTGATCACATCAGACGCCGCATCCAACCCTTCGGCGGGTCGAACGGCTACCTAATGGAGAGCGGGAAGCGACATTGCAAATCTGCCGGTTCTCATGGCGTTCATTCTGGAATCTGAGGTCGTGGATAAATGTCGCCTTCGACAATGCCGGTCAGCGCCCAAATTACATGTGGTGTGAGCTCAGACGGCACATGACATTTGCAAGCATAATTATCGGCTGGGTAGAAAAACACGCAAAATAGGTCTACACAAAGTCAACTGCCGAGCTATTGCATTCGTACTGCGCACCCCACCCGCGTTCTAGCTCAAGGTAAGTTCACATTGTGAGATCTTTCATTCGAGCTCACCCGAAATAACATCCCGGCATGTCGCATCTACGACTTGGATCATCCGCAGACCAACGATGTTCGATGCACAACTGTGTGCTCCAATACACCAAATGACGTCAAATCTCTCAAAGCGCTCTTCAGCTTTGCTGGCCCACCCTCGCTCGTAGAAGGGCGGCAACCAGCACGAGCCAGCGGCAGACATGTGAACACCACAGGAACCTGCATCAAAATGGTAGCCGCGGATTTGAATACCACTGGCCAGTAGGTCGCGATCAGTGGTCTTCTCTTAGAGAAGAAATAAAAAATAAAGAAAGGTCATAAGTGCGAGTTTGCCGGGCCGTGCCACGGCCCATCACCCCCAAGTCTTAAGATAAAAATAGGTGGTGCTTTGGATCACCAGTTACCACATTCGGAGACCATCAGTGTGGCCTCGACGATTTGTCCGAACTGTTGTCAGCCACTCGCATCACAATTGTCCGAACTTTTGCGCCGACATAGGCAAGCTCGACCCCCATTTGTCCGAACTTTCCCACTGACATTACTCCGCCAGATCCGAAATTTTGTCCGAACCCCAGATACGACTTCAAAACCCATAAATGGGGGTCCTGATTGGGTCTGCTGATCTCAAGGTCACATGGAGCGGGCTGTTCTACCTCAACGACGAAGACGACTACATAAACCTCAAGGAAGAGTTGATTAAGATATTTGAGGTGACGGCGAAACCAACCACCTGGACATTCAAAGTCATGGTGATGCAATTGTTGGACTTCGTATTCGTACAGTTCTTGGGAAGCACCATGCTATCACGCTGCGAGATCAGAGCCCCCCACTTGACGTTTGGACAGGTCTCGTCAGTGGCATGATATGCGGACTCATCATCTTGGAACGGAATCTCCTTCACCACTTAGCATGGGAACCCTCAGGGCTCTGTGGGTTCCTCGCCTCTCTCAGCATTCAGGCCTTGAAATCCGGACTTTTCGTGCACTCGAGACATGCATGGCTCGCGATTGTAGCCCCCCTCGTCAATTCCGGGTTACCAGACTACACATCCACCCTCTCCTTGGCGCTTCCGATTGGTATAATGGGCGGAGGGATATCATTCTGCACGCTCAGTGCAATAGTCGGGCCCGGTATCAGTGGAAAATTGCGTGGGGAAAGGCAACAGGAAACAGATCCACGGAAGATAACCTCGGTTCTGGCTGTCCCTTTACGGGGCACCGGCATTAGCTGTAGTGGGAATTTTCGCCTCTATGCTTTGGGATATACCTCCCTCTCTGCGCTAGACTATACTGATGGAGTATGTGGCCTCATGATGGTGACGATGAGGTGGTATTCAGTCTAGATTATGGATGTTAGGCCGCCAATGCTTGATGTGTTCGATTTATCGGCGACCGGTTTGACTTTTTATGCATCTCATTCTGTCCTCACCTCAACCCCAAGAACTTAGAACTCAGCTCTCAACTTTATTCTGAGATTACTTACAGCGGATGTTTCTCTACTCTTAGCAGAAACCCCGTCGGCGCCTCTGTTGAACCTCGGGCGCCGGGGAAACTATTATGAACCTGATGTTTGTTGTGTCTGAGCGGAACTGTCTGGCCATGACATTCCCCCGTGGTAATTATCCGCTCTAATGAGCTGCATGAGGAAAACAGAAGGGGACTATGCTAGTAGTACTGTTACATGATGAGAACTTTTCTGAAAGTTGAGGGCGTCAGTGAATAGATGTAGCGAGGAATAAGAGATGTACGCTCAAGGGACGGTCATTCATACAGTGAGCAGGAAGTTGGCGTTCCAGATCGCCGCAGCCTCTGTCATCGCTTCGTCGCAGTGACGTCCAAGGAGCGTGTCAAAGCGGTCCCCCGCCCAAATTCTAGTTATCCCCACTCATCCCCCCCCCCCAACGGGAGTGAGGTGCAGCAGGTGCGGGCAAGGAGGACGTGCCCCAGGCCGACATCCCCCATCTTGACGTGCGTGCCGGCGTATTTCTTCTTCAAAACGAGCAACGCCGATTCCACACATATTGAGGTTTCGATGCGTAGAACTGCAGTCCACAGCAATGGTATGTGCTCCAAATCATTTCGACTGGCAGATTCAGTTGTAAGAACCTGTCGAGAGTACGTGTGGCACTGGTTTCTCGTAGACAGAGGCTACAACCAACGGATGCTCATTCCTCGCAGGTTTTAGTGTGGTACTGCTTTCGTGAATGGCTCCTGGATGAAAGAACCCACACAACTCATCTTCAGGAACCGGAGGTTTGGGAGAAGTGCATCGTAGCCTGTAGGCCTTTCGCAGCCCCGCAGCGCGAGGCGTTGGCGACGAGCATGGAGCTTTTGGTAGGCGCCTGAGGTTCCTCGTACTGTTTCCCATGCTAGAACGGGAAAAATAGGCCAGCGCGGTCGGGGAATTCGCGGCGAGCGAGGCTCGAGGTGGTGAGCAAAGCCCGTGAAGAGCAACTTGTCATATGGAAGCCATAGGTTTTGCATTTATCCAGGTTTATAATCGCAGGATTGAGCCATCCTCGGGCAAGAAATCAAGACGGTGAAAGAGAGGACGGTCCAGCGCAAGGGGGTTCGGATCCGTCAAAAAATCCACTAGGGCCGTATTTTTTTATTTTGACCTCCTCGGCCAACCTACCTACTAGGTTATCGGCACGTGCTCACTGATCCCTGGGTCACAAAAAGGAGGACCCATATTTATCGGTTTGTAGGTTGATTCCGGGATTCGGACAAATTTTTTGATCTGGGCCGGTCAGGTTAGCGTCAGAGTTCGGACAAATCGGTTGTCCACGCGCACAGGTCGAATCCGAAGTTCGGACAATGGCAACATCCTTCATCAAGGTCAGAGTCCCATTCGGACATCATCAACCGGAAGATATTTCCTCATCTGGGAGCCTTTATTCGATGTCCGACATTGTCCAGTAGTTTCTATAATAAAATTTGTTCCGGGTGGCATGCACTATTCATTAGTTCGCGGTAGCCAGCTTTAACCAATAACTTCATCCCCCAAACTCTCCACTCTGCATTCAACTATGGAGATACTCAGCGACAGCGAGAAAAACCAGCTTTATTCCACCCACTGGGATCCTGTCCAATGGATTTCCTGTGGTAAAGAATACACGAATATTTCCCCCTTCGTTGCGACGGCTCGACGCATTCTGCTTGAGAGCCCTGCGCATGTTGCCCACAAACTTCCCTCAAAAACCATGTCCATATCCCACCTTCTTCAATGTGATACACCCCCACGGAGCAACGGTGTGGACACCATGGATGTAGATTTCGAGCAGTTCTCGGCCAGCGAGCCTACCATGAATATCGAGGACATCCTACCACTTGGGGGTGAAGGCCGCGGCACGGCCCGGCAAACTCGCACTTAATGGGGGTTTTTTCCTCTAGAATTGCGAACATAATGTCCGCCCCAGATAAGAAAAGAAGAAGTTTTCAGTAGAACGTCGCGGGTTCGGACCGCGTCGCCGACATCCTTTTTGCCATCAAATCACGACCAAATAACGCGTGTTTTCAGTCACGTCGTCATTTGCTTGCCCTTTCCTTAGACTCAACTGCGGCAAATATGTTCTAAAATCATTTCCATAGCACATAAGTGTTTCAAATAGCTTGGGGATGTGTTCATTTTGAGTTGAATCACTCAAAGTAATGAATTTCCGATTCCCAAATGCTGGAGCTAAGAATGCATAAATTCGGGCCTGTTTCGTAGGGGAGTACCCTGGGTCACACCTATTGTACCGGACATATATTTTCAAGTGTATTCTGAATGTGTCTGCACCAGGATCTATTCTATAATATTCCAGTTATGTACTGAGACAAAATCATGCCGAATTGCTTCTGTTGTGGTTGGAGACATAATAAGAGGGCCATAATTATATGGGGATGCACTCAGCATCTGGTAAATCAATTAAGAGCCTCAGTGATATCCTAGGGCATTTCAGACCTCAGGAAGTCAACAGCTCAACATGCATACAGGAATTACATGATAGTGTCCTTAATTTGGCTCCCAAAAATGTTTAAACCCATTGAGTAACCTCCAGAAACATTAATAACCCATAAATTCTCTCCAAGATGGGTCAGATATACCACATATGATGAGCGCGATCGAAAACGCGTGTTATTTGGTTATGCTTTGATGGTAAAAATGATGTCGCCAGCGCGGTCCGAACCCTCGATCTCGTGCTGCCCAACTGAATTCTTTGTTTTTTCAGGCAGAGGACAGGGAGATGAAAATAAATGATATAATTGTCGAATGAAGCAACCTGCGACTACACAAAAAAATCGAACCAGCCAAGCATAGCCACCGTGAGAAACTTGCACGTGTTCACGACAGATTTTGGCGGCTATTAAACAGAACGCGAGGTAAATAGCTGGACAATGGTCAGTTTTGGGTAGGAATCTAGATGGAATATACAAAATCACAAACCGCCCTGAACTAATTTGACATAGAGATTCAGGAAGGGCCAAGGGCCGAGGGGAAATCTGCCGAGACCAAACAAATGGACACAGCCACATGGACTTCAATGCATCCCAGAAGCTACAGGTCAATTTAGATGCTGAAAATTGTTTGGAAGCTAGAATAAAACATTACTAAAATGATGTGCTCAAAAAGAACTGCTCGAATACCCAAGAGAGGCAAAGTTAATAAATTGTAAAAAGAAAGACACTTAGTGAGACTCGAACGCGGCCCATGATTGCGACCTAATTACAAAGCTTGAACACTGCCACTATATTTTCACAGAATTTGAAGCGAATTTAATGGACAGCCACTATTATGCATTCAACACAGCCACTAAATACAATAGCACAGCCCTTATTTTACATTGCAATCTTGAGCTGGGACACTTTTCACCGAGACCTGAAAAACCTCATGTCGATTGATTAAACTTGGGGGTTGAGGCCGCGGCACGGCCCGGCAAACTCGCACTTAGGGACTTTTTTGGGGTTTTTTTTTTTTG
This sequence comes from Mycena rosella, assembly GCA_029378255.1. Lineage (NCBI taxonomy): Eukaryota > Fungi > Basidiomycota > Agaricomycetes > Agaricales > Mycenaceae > Mycena > Mycena rosella. Next base: position 268,263 of record JARKIE010000092.1, read on the forward strand.
TTGTATCAAACACCAATGATTGTCATTTAAATGTAACTTAAAGGTGCATGGCATCATAAGCACAGTCTTGCCTGGTAGTGATGGTTGAGATAGAGTTGAAAGAGGCTCAGACCCGACCCTCAAGGAGATCACAAACGACTCAATTGCATGGCATCAGAAGGCTAGAAACCTGGTGAGAGAATACTCTGCCAGCACGATACAACTTGAACCCAAGAGGTTAGCTGAGCGAAATTAATGAACGCCAAGTTGTCTGAAGATGAGTGATACAAAACATGCAAGTAATGATTATTATGCCTGCGCAGGAATCAGAAATCGCGCTGGAAGGTTGGTTAGCGGGATTGTGTTTGCAACATATGTCTGCACTGGGTTGTGAATTTTACTGCTTTCATCCCTGATGAGCCCATGGACGACTACGTCGAGATCTGCGACTGCCAAAGCAAAAACAAGTGAAGTGTTAACATCGTGAGAAGTATACATATGGTCACGATAGATTTTGGCGGATATTGACCGGAACGTGGGATACAGTCAAGTACCTAGAAATGGGACGAGACCTGGACACGGGACACACCAATTTTCCGAGGGTTCCTGATGTACTTGGGCTCTGATTTTTTGTCCATATCATCTTTAATGTATGAAGAATAGTCTATTAAGATCCTAGGGTTATCTGTGCACTCGATCTTGTTGTACACAGAAATCTTTCCGAAGACACGGTAAAAGTGAAATCAAAGCATGTCATTTTCCTTTAATATCATCGCACACAAGGAATATTTGACTCTGAGGTTCCTTCAGAACATGGATGTGGATATGGCTAACAGTTCTGCAAGGGACCGAGGCAGAGTGGATTGCAATTGATGCTGCGTGAAAGGGAATTCAGGAAATGGGATCAATTATGATGGTCACAGTCGCGCCTTCCCCATTCAGCGAAATCAAATTGACTCGGACTCGGAGTCGCTATCAATGCAAAAGCTCAAGTGGAATAGTTAGCAGCCCTGAAGTTCTATTAACAACCCCAAAAGCCGGTAGACGATGATGAGGAGTGCGGAAATGAATCTGACATGAACAATTAGATTATGCTAGATTATAGCCGATGTGATTGTGATGCATCCCATTTTGACATCGGCCAACTGATAGCGACATTTGTCCTTGATCCAGGCCGATATAGGCCAAATGCTACCTAGGATTTGGTACAATATATTCAAACCCATAGATGTGATTGGCTGGCTCAAGCTGACCAAAAAACGCGACTAAGTACCAAAAGAAGAAACCGTGAGAAATATGCACGTGTTCACGGCACTGGTGGGGACGGGCATCACTCATGATCGATCCGGCAGCTTTGTTATACTTTGGCTCATAGGTGAGCTCGGTCCAGTTTTGCAAACCCCAAGGCTTTTTCTCTGGTCACTTTGGCACAAACCCCACAACAGAACCTCTCATTAAATTAGCATTAGAGTAGAAGTATCAGGCCCAATTTTTAATTTATGTCCAATGCGTGAATTAACATCGAACTTGAGGGAAGTTCGGGCAACTGCTCGGGGAGAAAGAAGTATCTAGAAAATCCAGCCTGATACTTCTGTGAAGAATGCATTTCCCTGGAACACTTCATGCAAAGTTGAAGTGCTTAGAGCACATTTGAAAAAGCCTTAGGCTTTTTACGCGGAAAAGAGCAAATTACTATTTCTGGCCGAGGAAGGTCCAGCTTTCCGAGGTTTTGGGACTTGGGAAGGATGCTCCTATGCTCGGGAACATTCCTTCAAGGGAATCAAGTTCAGACCCCTTGTGTACAGACTTTTTCTGCTGAAATGGTCTATTTGACATTCCTAAATGCTAAGGCTTTTGTACTCCGGACTCTGGGGATAAACTGAGTCAGCAGTTCTCTTCGGAACATCCTTAAGAACTGAAATTTCAGCCCGGATTTTTGATCTTCTGAAATCATCCAAAATCCTCCCTGATTTCCCCGCATTTGGTGCTGTTATGAGACGATGATACCCATTATTAAAAATCCGGCCGGAAGGAGTTGTTGGGACTACATTTCCCTATCACTTTACAATTGTAAGTTAGGGAATCTGTGCAGAAATGAGGAAGCCTTAGGCATTTTACGACTGGCAGTTGAGCATCAACAGTTCACGTGACAGACGAATCGCGTCTTTCATTCTATGCCCGTAAGCTCGAAAACTGGAACGAAAAAATGGTACAGATTTTGAACACTCAATACTGAGTGATTCAGTGTTTCATTACATTTTATTTCCAAATTCTGCCCAACTAATATTACATGAGGGGGAGGGAACACACGATGGATTAGGTTTTCTAGTTCACCTTAAATTGCCCGTTTCTTTTGAAGGCCAGGTACATAGTGGTATGGAAAGTATTTCCGCTCACCAAACTGAGTCCGAAAAGTGTGTGAGGAAGTCGCTATACCATGGAACCTGCAAAACAGAGTTGCATTCGAGAACAAGCATCGACAAACATGCCGGATCGATCATGAATTTGATGCCCGTCCCCATCAATGGTAGGTCTCGACCAGAACATGCGGTACATGGCCGGACACTGACCAGTTTTGGGTAGGCATGTAGATCTGATATACACAACGGCAGACCGGCTTGATTTAAGTTAATATTGATAATCTGGAAGGGCGGAGGGCCGCGGGGAAATCCGCCGAGACCAAACAGATGGACACAGCCACATGAAATTCAATGAAAAACAGAAGCTACAGGTCGATTTGGATACTTAAAATATTACTCAAACAGACATATTGCATTGCAAAAATGAAGTGCTCAAACTGGACAGCTCAAATGCGCGAGAGAGGCAAAAATGAAACATTGTAAAAGAGAAAAGCAGCTGGTGATATTCGAACGCGGTCCACGATTGGCACCCAATTACCAAGCATGAGCACAGCCACTATGTTTTCACAACTTTTGAAGCTGATTTAAAGGACAGCCACTATAACCCTTTTAACACAGCCACTAAATCCAATAGCACAGCCCCTATTTTGCATTGCAATCTTGAGCTGGGACACTTTTCATCGAGACCTGAAAAACCTCAAGTCGATTGATTAAATAACGATTACTATAAGTACTCGTAATTTCTGGCTCTGCCAACACGTACCCTCCTAAATCAGCTCCTTGACGCGTCCGGCCAGGCATGGTTGGACGGGAAAAAATCCATATGCATCTGGATTAACCCCGATATTGTGTTCCCCTTCTGGGTCCTAACATACTGGAGGGAAATGCTTGATGCATGTGAATCCAAAGACGCGTGGACCCGTGCCGACTTCTGGATGCATCGAGCAGCAAAAACAGCGGAAGAGCAAAGGATGAATTTCACCATCCGAGGCTTGTGGAACACCCTTGGCTGGCATGGGAATCTGCCAGGATTTTCGAACGTACAAGTCATAGGGCTCGCGGCATTGTTTTCGACAGATTATCTCGGAAGCTAGACAGTGGAAGCACTGGGTGCCCTGCTTTACTTTCGCCTGCGATTGTCCGAGGACCCAATCAGCCACAATACCCTCATTTGCGACACCACATGCACGAGGTGTGTCTTTTCCGCTACAAAATGTACTAAATTTGGCGCTAATTTATTTTCCCCAGTCATAACCATGTATTCCAAAAATGGCGGGAAAGCCGGAGCCCACTCTTTGGCTCATCGCTGTGAAAATATTGGTGCTCTTTCGTACATGATTGTTCAGACTTATGAGCATTCATTTAGTCGACAATTCAAGAATACACGCCGATGTGATCTAGCATTGGGATCCTTCAACCAATTTGGGCACTTCCCATCGATTTCCTTCCTGGCCCTCCTTCCACTAGAGGAAGATGGCACAGATGGTGTTAAAGTATTCCCCAACCACGCGGAAATCGGACTGCAGGCGTACAAGGCTTTTGAGGCGTTGATGGCTGAGAGAGAAGAGGTTTGCAAGGCCGTAGCAAGCCTCAACACGGTGCGACGAAAAGGGAAGCAGAATACCAGTATTGTAGAGGTTGCAGAGGACGACGGAGTGGCAGAATAGATATTTTCCAGCCCTGCACGTGTATTTGGGAAATTTTGAGGTCGGATCCAAAGTTCGGACAAATTTTGAGTCGAGCGAAGGTCGGAAGCGGAATTCGGACAAATTTTCAGTAGCCGCCTCGACCAGAAGTTCGGACCAATTTTTTTGACGGGCTCAAACTGGAATCAACCTACAAACTGATAAACATGGGTCCTCAAAAAGGGCGCAATTGGCGCTCCAACTAGGACATGCTCATCTACCAATGGTCGAATATACGGAATATATTCAACGGGTTCAAAACCACGCACACAAATTTTCTGTCTATATCCCACTGTCGAGTTGGGAGTTGTATAACTTGAACTTTGAAGTTCTTAGTTCAGCTAGTACTATATTCCTCCAAGTCGACATGCTCCGCGAGCTCCCGAATAATTCAAGTGTGGCAGACCTGCATATTTCTGACACTGTCAAATCCGCATATCCACAATGAAGGTCGCCGATGTTCTTGGCAATCTATTTTCGGCCCAAATTAACCAAACATGGTTGATTCGAGTCGAGAATATTGCATCTAAGGATACGACATGTACAAATCTCCCCACGGAAGGGTACAGAGGCCCCACATATCCCTTTAGACCCTCCTCAGACCAACTTACTGAGAGGTCCATACTTTTTTTTCCGGCCTGACGGCCCAACCTACCTGCCCCCTGTCCCGGCTTGACCAGCCCGAACCCTTGGTCCAGCATGTAACGGCCCAGGCGTAGATTCACTGCATTCAGCCGGTCCCTAGACGCGGCATGATCTAGGCATCGCCTAGCATAGCCATCGACTAGCGGCCCGAAGGCCCGCGTAAGTTGCCTCCACCGACGCGTATATGCCTGTCTCCCTCATTAGCCGCAACTGTGTCGAGGAACTTGCCTTCCTTTTTCCATCTTCTTTGCACTCCCTGGTGTTGTGCAGCCACTGCACCACCGCCGCGACCAATTATAATACACAACCCTGCGCCGCTTCTACATTGGGCAAACCGCCATCTAATTTATGCTCTCGCAATGAATAAACTTTTGTGATTTGTCGGCGACTTGTAAATGGTGCTACTCTCTTTTCCTGAGCCCCCAATGGCACACAGAGCTTGACCATGTACAGGAACATAAGCTCATCGTCTCTCTACAGGAATCCGGGGCCGCTACCTTCCCGACCAGCCGAAATCAAACTGACATCATCGTGTATTTCGGTCGTGAGCCGTACTACTTATGATGTGCACCCCAGCTCGGTCTACCAGCTACCGGTGAATTGCGGCGATGTGCGCTCGAGACCAGGTCAAGGTGCATTGTGGAATGCCGGTCGGGCAGGGCCGACATAGGCAAGATGCGTCGAGATGAGTTTAGCCGCCTAGACGCGGCTCGCCACGTGCTGTCTAGTTGATCGCGTGGCTAGCCGGGCGTAACTCCGTGGCACTCTGCGTAGTCAGGACCCCGGATAATAGGTCTGAAGGCCTGATTTCAAAACGGGAAATTAGTCAGGATTTGTATGGCGAAATTCGTCAGGATTAGCACAGGCCTACCGAAATTTCGCGAAATCCGTCAGGAATCAGGAACAGGCCCAAAATCGCCCGAAAAACGTCAAATAGGTCTCAAAACGGCTCAATTTCGTCAGGAAATCGTCCAAAATGCCAAAATTAGCTGCGCAAGCTGCCCCTGAGCTCTCGGAGATGCCTACAAACTACAGAGAACTAGTCGGATTCCTCCTCTTTCTCTTCAGCGTCCAATTCCGCTGCCTTTTTTTTAGATCGCGATGGGGAAAGAGTGGTCCAAGAGACTGGGGCAGCTTTAGCAGCTCCGCAAGAGCCGCGTGCACTTCGGGAAGCACATCCGAGGCAGGGAATTTCTTGTTTTGCCGAATGTAACGGCCAGGATCGAACGGTGGAGGATCGGCTGAGAGGTCTATAGACGCCATGCGTGTCGTCGGAGCGCGCTGAGGGCGGGAGGCGGTGGGCGTCGTGCTTACGGCAATTGCACCGCGGAGGCTAAAAATACTACAGCCATACACAGAAAAACAGCTAAATTAAATCAGTTGCAGGGCTCGAACGAGCGGCCTCGGAAGGCCATAAAGAACGAAAAGAAAATACACTGAAGGGGCACATAAGTAACCGTTACACCAAGGGATCTTTGTCAAGATTCCACATCTGGGCTCCCTGGATCCTCCCAAATTCATCAGGATTCTTAACCAGGCATTTTGAGCATTTTGGCCAAATTCGTCAAGATTTGAAATACCCCTCGAGCCCAAAATCTCCCAAATTCGTCAGGATTTGCATCAGGCATTTTGGTCTATTATCCGGGAGTCCATTCGGGAAATGGCCATACCGGCAACCGGGAACCGGCGGCATCTGCGATCGATCATTGATGCCGGTGATCGTCACCTCGAAGTTGATGTCTAGCACCACGTGCAGGTCGCGTCGCGTCGGTTTGACCTTGGGTTTGACCGCGATTCATAGGTCGTTCACCTGCCGAGCAAGGAGGGTTATTACCTAGGAATTCACCAGTTCCATTGTTTTTTTCCCCCCCAGCATCAAAAGACCACGTAATTAAGTACTATATTCCTTAGTTCTCCTGAGTCTTGTGTGTGTTATTTGTGTGGGCTATGGTCCATGCATTTATGATCACTGGACTGTGTCAACGTCAGTACTCAAGATGGTTCTGTTCCTGTATCCCCAATGAGTCCGTGAAATGGGCAGACTCACTGCTCAGAGTCTCAGACAAATGTGATCAAAGCAGATTCAGATATAGTCTTGGTAGCAACATGAATTTACCCAGTGGTAGGTAGGTAGGTAGGTAGGTAGTATATTCCGGGGTTCATTCGCTCATTTCATCAGTACCCGGTCAAGCCAAAAGAAAGCAAAAGGCAGAAACAAGCACCAAATGCGATGGCGGCCACATTTCAAACTCCGAAATATGCCGAAGCTGTGCCGCCGGTAAGTTTGCCGGTGTGGCCAATTCCCGAACTTCCTGTTATCCGGGGTCCTGCGTAGTCGCCTGGACGACAAAGCTGTCTAGGGACCGGCTGAATGCAGTGATTGATGACATCAGCTGAGTCATGCGCATGCCGTACGCGCGCTTGTTTCAAGGAGGTTTTCCCTGCGGACTGCGGCTTCCACAAGCACCCCGTTGTACCACTGCCACCACTGACCATTCCTCCCCAGCTTAACGCAGTATATGGACTCTCTTCTAACCATTCAAATTCCCAGAGAAGCGGCGCGTTATCCCGCGCCGTACGCCCTTCAAGTTAGCAATTCACTTTGCAGGATCTGGAACGACACCTTGACTCTCCCTCTTTATACAGCCGCACTTTCGGCGCTATTTCTGTTTCTCTGGGCTTTGACACGCCCACGTCCCAAATCTGACGATCCACCCACGTCTTGGAAGGACGTAGAGAAATACGGCGGTGGTAGCGTTCTCGTCCACAATATCCTCCGGTTTTTAGCATCCTTGGCGCTATTAGGACTATCCGTTGTATCGTTCCTTCTTTCTGAGGCGAGAAAGCAAGCAGATTGGCAGCTTCAACTGGGGCTATGTTTCTTCTACGTACGTGTCCTGTATATGTCGCCCACGTTCTTGCCGGCTCATTTCCTTGTCCAGCTATACGCGTCGATTCTCGCAGCAGCAGCGACCGCCGTCCACACGAGGTGGGCTCCTGCTTCCAAACGGAATCTGGACTTGATTCTGTTGGTGGCCTTTGGCGTGTACTTCTACCGCGACATATTCCCCTTTGCGACGTATACATGGCCCGTGCAAGACGCCGACGAGGGCAGAATCCTCCATGCAAAGCTCGTCGCGCTTACCCTCGCGGCCGTTATCATCCCACTTGTGACCCCACAGACGTACATCCCCGTCGACCCCACGGTGCGTTCACCGAATCTTCACCTGCACATGCGTTGACCACAGTCTGCGTACAGCACCCAATGCCGGCGCCCAACCCCGAGCAGACCGCGTCGCCTCTCTCGCTACTGTTCTTCAGCTTCCTCGACACGCTTGTCTTCCTGGCCTACAGGCTTCCGCATGTCCCGTACGATGTCCTCCCGCCCCTCGCAGACACGGACGACGCCAAGAATCTGAAGGAGCGCAGCTTCCCAGTACGCCTGATGCTTCAATGCGAGGCATAATTCTAACTCACGGCGCAGAACATCGACACGTTCTCCGGCGCGGGAACGCGGCACATCTTTTTCGGGATCATCAAGACATACCAGTGCGCTCCCTCGTTTATTACCGTTATAAACCAAAGCTAACGCGTTGATGCAGAGTCGAGTACGCCTCGATACTCGTCCTGCTTCTCGTCTACGTTGTCTGCACCTTCGCCGCCCCGATCGGCATCAACCGCGTCCTCGCGTAGGTCCTACTCCGTCGATTCTCATTCTGGTATTTACCCCTCCATTGTACAAGCTATCTCGAAAACGGTCCGGGAGACTCCTCCGTCCGCCCGTTCGTATGGATTATTTGGCTCGCACTGGGCCCGCTGGCAAGCGCCACGGTGTACCATGCGTACTACCGCCTCTCTGTATTTCCGTTGTGCTGGAGACGTAATTCATGCGCTGACGGCTTTCCAGATGTGCACGCTGGTGCAGCTCGAGGCCGTCCTCACCGAACTCATCTTCGAGCACGCCCTGCGCGTCCGCGTCAAGGCGCGCACTCCCGAGGCCGAAGCGGCGGAAGACGACGCGACGGCTCCGGACCAAAAACGCACCTCGGCACGCAGCAGTATGGACACCGGGAAGATTAGTAACCTCGTCACAAGCGACCTCCAGAACGTCGCACGCATGGCGGACTTCATGATGCTGCTCTTCGGCATGCCCGCGAGCGTCATCTTCGGCATCGCGTTCCTCTATGTCGTGTTGGGCTGGAGGTGCGTGCGTCCAGTGCAGGTTACTGTGAAATTCACCGGAATCTCCAGTTCCTTGATTGGAATGGCGACGATGTTGGCGCTATTTCCTGTGTCCGGATTTACGATGAAAACCATTCCAGCGGGTTTAAACCGTCGACGTTTTTACGTGCGACCTCGGTTTAAACGCGGCCCCGTTTAAACCGGTTTAAACGCAGCTTCCCCTGTAATACTGCCTGTAGATACTCAGACATATATTAAAGACTGTTTAGACATTGGATTAAACACGGATTAAACCGAGCGCTGCCTGTCGATTCTCACAAATACATTAAACACCGTTTAAACATTGGATTAAACGTGGATTGAACCGAGCGAACGCCAGCTACCATACATTGAATAAACTACAAAGTCCGATTAAACCAGGATTAAACCGGGATTAAACGCGGATTAAAACCGAGTGATCAACGGAGTGCACTATTAAACCAAGATTAATCGTCGTTCCAACCTGAATTGAACCGAGATTTTAACCTGATTCAACAGGCACGCAGTTAACCACTCCTCGGATTAACACCCCGGCATTAAACCGCCTCCACCCATACAAGATGTCCTCACCGCGGGCACGCAGCGCCCAAAGAAGGCAATAAGAGTATTCATTTTATATAATGATACGCAGACACTCTGAGACAAGGTCAGAACACTCCGTGAATATGAATCGCACAACTCACATTCAAGAACCATCTCCCAGCTGGGCTTCACACGCTTGCCGTCGGCATTCACTGAAGGCCCAATCGGCGCCCGCGGCTTCGCGTTTCTATCCCGCCCGCTACGCCGCACCCCCTCCTCTACGGGGGCCGTCTGCGGCCTCTTCGGATCAGGCAAGCCCTCAGGCGTATCCTGTCCACAAACGTTAGCGACCTTGTCCCTCCTGAAACTGCTGAAGCATACCGTCGCTTTGCGCTTCCCACCAACATTCCCCGCGCCCCCGGAGGTCCCTGACCCCTCAGCGCCCCCGGCACCCTTTGCGCCCGGCTTCTTCTGTAAAGGTTAGTCGGCAACTGGAGATCCCAAAGCCTAGGATATGGCTCACCTTCATCGTCTTTGCGCCTGCTGCCGTTTTTGGCTGCGTCTTTGCCTTCTTTCCTTTCTGGGTCTACCGCGGTTAGCGAACGCCGAAGCATTCGATGCAAGCAGGCTCACCTTTGCTCGTTTCGGTTCCTCATGCTCGTCTACCGACTCCTCACCACCATCCGCGGACTTCTCGCCGCCGCCTCCCTCTGCTGGCTTGCCACCGGCGCCCCCGCCCCCGCCCTCCGCGCTCTGTGCTGGCCTGCCGCCGGCACCGGCGCCCTCCGCAGGCCTCTCGCCGCGGCCGCCCTCTGCTGGCTCGCCGCCGCCGCCGCCGCCGCCGCCTCCCTCTGCTGGCTTGTCACTGGCGCCCCTGCCCCCGCCCTCCGCGCTCTGTGCTGGCCTGCCGCCGGCGCCGGCGCCCGCCGCGGGCTTCTCGCCGCGGCCGCCCTCTGCTGGCTTGCCACCGGCGCCACCGTCCGCAGGCTTCTCGCCGCCGTCGTTCTCTGCTGGCTTGCCTCCGGTGTCGCCGCCGTCCGCGGGCTTCTCGCTAACACCCTTCTACGCCATTCGTTAGCGCATAAATTGTTAATAAAAACATCACATACTCCCTTGTCCGCAAAGAACACGAAAGGTGGCGCAGTATCTAGCACGCTTAGGAAGTGCTCCGCCAGTAATGTGATCTCGGACGCCTGCAGTTGTTCCGGCGCCTTCAACCCCAGAGGCAGCGCGAACAGCGCTTCATCGTAGAAGCGTCCCGGCTCGGCCTTCAATTCATCCCAAGGCAAAGTCGCGCACTCGCTGCCCCGAGCATGCGCTGTCGCGAAGATGTCAGCTCGCCGTGAAATACTAGACCATCGAAAGACGTACCCCAAAGCTCCGAAAAGTACGCCGTCAACACACTCTTCACCGCGGAACCCGTCATGTCCGCCAGCTCCAGACGCGGGAACACAGGGACCCCGTTGTCATTCCGCCCGATCTCCACCATGCCGCTCGGTACGCTCCGCTTAACATCTACCATCAAACCATCTTCAGCATCTTGCACGACGTTTAGCTAAAAGAAACAACTCACTGGGAAGAGCCTTAGTCGCGAAGGTCGTCCACGGTCCCTCAATCTGGCCCTCCCAGTCGAGAAAGTCGCTCTTGAAGTCCATAGAGTTCCCCGGACAGTGCGCATTGACACTATAGATCGGCCTCGTGTCAGAGCGCAAGTGAAAATCAGACACCGGACTTACTTTGCAGTGATTAACGCCCCGCCCGGCTCGCGATAAGCCACCAGGGCCATGATCTCCACGTTGCCCAGACGCTGGTCACCGCAGACTCGAGTCAGCCCCTCCCACAACGCCATGATCAACATCTTCTGGTTCGCCCCGACGTCCTGCTCCATGGCCAGAGCCCGCTCATCGTACTTCTCCCGCTCCTTGTCTGTCAACGCGGCCCATGCGTCCTTCCTGGCTGGCTGATATCGCCCTATCGCTTTCATCCCAATCGCGGTCGCTCTAGCAGTCGCCTCCTCCATGATGGCGTCCTTCTCCTCCAACGCAAAGAGCATCAGACCCGTGAATCGCCCGCCGCTCAAGAAGTCCTTAGCTCGGTTGGTCGAAGTGGGTGCCACTGCTGTGACACCCTGCTTGAGCTTGTAGTCGTTGTTATAATAATTGTCGAACTTTCTGCTAATTTTCTGTGCCAGCTCCTCGTCAAAATGGAATCTTCAAGATGTAGCCTGCAACATACCGCCTTCCAGGTTGCCTCTAACGATACATATTTGTCCTTTGATTTCTTCTGGTTGGACTCGTCGTCGTCGTCGTCGTCCGAGTCCGGGGTAGGCTCGTTCGCTGCCTCCGCCGCGTCACACTTTTCCTTGAGCTCCGCGAACAGTGGCGACAAGTATATTTCAATGACGGTGGCCTTCTTCCATGCAGTGAGGTCGCGATTGCTGATAGTCTGCCTTTTCTCCACGTAGGTGCTGAAATACGTCGCGATGTGCGCCGCCTGTTCTGGGCTGAAGACAGCCTTCCGAGCCATCGCGGAGGAGTGGATGTGGAGGGTATTGGATTGGTGCAAGGGAGGAGTTTGGTTATGGGGTGCGAGGGAGAAGAGAAAGAAGGAAGCGCAGTGGCTCATCCCTCATTGTTTATTCTAACAAAGGCCAAAGCGCACATCAATGGAGGGGTCAAAGCACTCAGGCACAAAATCGCTTACCATCGTTCCAAAGGGCTGGGGCAGTGGCGAGCACGTTCAGTAGCGACGGTGGAGCCGCCGGACGCTGTCCCAAGTCGGCCGTCGAGGTTGCTCAAGCCGACGTTAACGTCAAGCAGCGCGAGGTGACTGGGTGACCATGGTGAGGTGGGTGGCCATACGACGCGGTGTCCGGCCGTCAATGCGATCAGCTGGGTGAGACCGACGTTCACGTCAAGCCGCTGGTCATTGACGAGTCCGCGAGCGACGTATTCGTCAACTCGTTCGTGACTTCGTGGTGGTGGAGAGTAAAGGACTGATGGGATCACCGCATATACATGTCCAGACAAACGCGTCGCGTCAATTAGTCACCAAATATCCGCAAATAAGCCTAATAATTAGGCACTTTTTCGCGTGTTGCATCGCAGTTTGTTTCTAAATGTAATATTTCAATGAGTGGTACATCTCCAGATTTACGCGTAGCTTTCGTCTGGATCTCACTTATTTCACTCACTCTCATTCTACTCCCATGGCGCGCGCTCCTCGTCCGAAGGTCCCCACATCCCGCCCAATACCTGACCTTCGTGCTCTTCGACACAACCCTCTCGCTGTTATTTAGGTCTTCCCTTCCCCCCTTACACTGCTCACCCCGCCCCAGACGCAAAATTCGCGACCCCATTGCGCAGGCGCTCGCGCTCCTCGATGTCCCCAATAACGCCTACCAGAATGAGGGCCCGGGTGAGATCTACGTCGAGCTTCGTTTCGACCCTGCCTTCGTCGCCCAGCTCCGTGGAGCGTGTCTCCCCAGCATCGTACGCGATCGCCACACCCTCCAAGTCAAGGCGGGTCATACCAATGATATGGACCGGCGCCTCGACCAGTACCGCGCATGCGAGAAAAACGACCACAAAATTTATTTCTGGGTGCATTGCGCTGTCCCTAGGCGCATGCTCTCCGGTGAGTCCTTTTCTTTTCCTTTATTCGTGCCCAAACCCGCCACAGAGCGTCTAATCCACCTCACGCTCGCCGCTCTCGGGGCCAGGGTAGCCCGAGCAGCTTGTCCCGGTTGCAAAGTCAAACACCGCGAATTTTTCTCGCTTTCGGCAGCGGGAGGGCTCCGCGCGGTCGAGCGTATTGTGAGATTTTGGGTTGAGGCAATTGAAGGATATACCATCGGTGAGTTTTCCCTTGCATCCAAGCCCTCATTGCTCATGGATCCATTCTTCAGCGTCAGCTTTCAATGCTAGATGTAGTTCACAATGTAGACTACAATGCATACCAGCAGTCCTGCCTTATTCCGGTTAATGTGTTTAGATGCAGCCAGAAGATGTGAGGAAACACGTACCGCGTACACCCCACTCCTCAACACCCACCCGTCGCCCTCTAATATCGCCACTTTCTCGCGCAAGGAGCGTCTCCGCCGGCTTTTCCTGCACGCACGCACCACCAAAGGGGGTTGTCGACGCTCGCAACGCTCGACGCTCATAACGCTCAGCGCCCCCCCGTCCGCACCCATCTCATCTCCAAGCCGCACGCTCGGAAGCACCGACGTATCCGCCGCTTGTTGCGCACGTGCGGCTTGTGCGTATACTTGCGTCTCCCGGCTCACCACCTCTTCCGCTGCTCGGTATAAACACACACTCATCGCAACCTTGATTTCACATATTTGACAAGGCTTTTTGTATTCAACGACTTACACAATGAGCGCCATGTACTTCACTACCGCTGTGCACCTGTTACCGTTCCCGCCCGAGACAGCAGAGGCCTGCACGCCGGTATTGCCCACGTCGTAAACACATCCCCACACTGGAACGTTATCAGTACCGTCCTCGGTGCTTTAACACCCATTTCACTTACCATTGTTCGACATTTCTTGTGATAGATCTTGTGATAGAAGACGTCTCGCACTAGAACTTGATCAGGAGCGTTTTCGGGTTGGAATACGCATTGCATGTACTTGATTTGTCCATTCTCCTGTGATTCCAATCGTTGTGGTGATCGACTATTGAATCTCGCCGGCCACCGGAATACATTTGCCGAATGCTGAGATCAGGCCAGTATTGCTCCGCCACCTCACCATGCCAGATGCAAATGCAATGCTGGGCAGGCTCCCAGCGCTCGAAGGTAATCTAGTCATTGTTAGCCGCAGTTATCAATCAAGCAATGGACGACATACGGTATCACATAGTATTGAGCATGGCTGAATATTTGTTGTAAAGCACCCAAGCGCCGCGTGTTGCACTCGGGTTCGTTCGCCCTCCTCGCAAACTGGACATCATTAGCCAAGGATCAGTGAATAAGCAATACATGACATACAGCAGCGCACGATATTGAGCATCGCCCAGCTTTTGTTGTACAGTACCAGAGCGCCCGTGTGCCCCGCTGCGTCTTGGGTATGGCCGTGGAATTCTGGAGATTGTTAGCAAGCATTATCCACAAGAAGGTGCGAACATACGGGCTGAGCATGATTAAGATATTTAGAAGCTTAGTCGCGGCACACTGGTCGGAGGCGATAAAATGGACGAGACAGTATTGCGCAGCGCTGGCAAGCTTAAGTACGGGCAGATCCGAGTATCCAAGCACTGATACTTGACCTTCGCTTTGACCTTGCTTGCTCCAACTTGGCCCTCCCTTTGACCTCGCTTGCGATGAGCGAAGGCCAAAGCGTATAAGCGAAAGCACCCGCTGCCCGACCATCAATTAGCGCGCTTCCCTGCCCGACACGTCAATACACCATTTATGACCGCATCTACGTTCCATTTGCGACCTGAAGGCAAGCACGGGTAAGTCATACTTGAATTAAAATCAAGTGCAGCGTAACTCGCCTCACAATATGAAACAAAACACAACTACAAAAACTGGGAGAGGACCTCCGTTGTTCATCATCCGACCATGTACTTCAAACCGAATGTTATACTTCATATTGAGGAAACAGCATATTATATGGACGAAACACGGTATTCTCGTTCACTTCACGCATCCAAATGGCGCTCGTGAAGGTCCCAATTCTTGAGATTGACCACACCCTTGCACCGCACACCGATCTGCGTCCCCTCGCCGACGTACACATTAACAGACCACCCGAGCTCCTCCCAAAACCCGCCCTCATCGGTCTGGACAAATCTTTCAATAGCTGTTGCGCATTCCAGACCAACGTCCCCGAGAACCAGCTTGTGTTTATCTAGCTGGAGGAAGTCGTGGTCGGTTGAAAGAAAGGCCTTGCTGGGCAGCTTGTCGTCTTGAATCCAAGCCGTCAAAAGAATCCCCCGTGCCTCTGATTCCGATGAAAGGGATGCAACTGCGCTCCCTGCGCCAGTGCCACGCGAGGGCGATGGACTCTTTCTAAGTGGACCCGCGCGTCTGCGCTTAGGAGGCGGGCTCGATGGCGTGGGACTAACCCTTGGTGGGCCAGCGCGTCGGAGCCGTGGAGCGGTGGAAGGAGGAGGACTGGAGCGCGGACGGCCATCGCGTCGGCGGGGGGTTACTGGTGGCGGGCTCAACCTTTCCACCCCCTCGCGTCGGCGCTTTCTAGTCGGCAAAGACGGAGACAGAGGGCTAAGGGTGGGGAATGGCTGTAGTTCTCGGCGAGCCGCCGGACGGTTTATAGAAGGTGGTGATGGGGATCGAGGGCTGAGGGTGGGGAAAGGTTGTCGCTCTCCGTGAGCGGCCAGGCGCTGTATAGACGGTCGAGATGCCGATAGAGGGCTGAGAGTGGGGAACGGCTGCCGTTCTCGGCGCTCCGGCTGGGGAGCTCCGGCCAGATCGAAGTAGTCCATTTGTTGTAGCCACGGCAGTATACGACTGTTGTTCGTCATAGCGGTTGAGCTGGTTAGTCGGTTGCCCCGCCCTTTATATTTCTGCCCTCATCAAAGCGCAATACCCGAATGGATCCAAGCGCAATACCTAGAACAGAGAACCAAAGCACCTGTCAGCATGGCCAAAGCGATGGTCAATGAGGCTCACCTTAAGCATTTGCTGTTTCCTCGCGATGTAAGGTCCCTCGGCGTCGAACTCGAGCTCTTGAGATTATTGATTTGTCAGCATTCCCAAAAGAGTTAATCAATTCTCAAAAAGGCAATCACGCCAGATTTTTTTCGCATCGCAGAATCGTGCATTGAAGTCAAAAAATCGAAGTGTATACAGTGGACTGTACAGTATTTACATAGGACCGCTGTCCGTCGTATTCTATTGTACAATTAGTGGTTCAATGCAATGTAAACAAAAAAACAAGAGGTTTCCACGCGCCATCGACACCTCGCGAGACCACCGTTTCCTACGTCCCCAGTTCGTGCATCAGGCGCATGGGGATGACGGCAGCACGTCCGAAGTAGAACCAGAACGTGTTAGCGTAGTGGGAAGCAATGGACTTCTCGAACTCCAGCAGCGTCTCGTCCGCCCAGCCTGCCGGATCCTCTCGCGCCTGCATCTCCACTGTGTTCGCGATCGTCGACGGTAGCTCCAGGCCCTTCCAGCCCCACATTAATCGGCCAAGACGCAGCAGGTACCCAAGGCGATCCTTGATAGCGCGCGCGGCGAAACCCCGCTGGCCATCCTCGAGCGGCATTGCTATGAGTTTTGGGTGCGAACCGGGAAAACATGCCAAGCAGTCGTGGGGGCGATTGCGGCCCGACGCTCGCCGGTCCAACGCCAGCAATTCGAAGCGGAAGTTTGTCTCTGCGATTTCCCAGATCACCTCTCTCATGCGGTGTAGCGTTATGGGGGGGAGATCCTCGGGACGGACAGGCAACCCGTGGAATTGGGAGAGGCCGCAGGCCTTCAGCGCCGGACCGAGGAGGTTGCCGATCGCTGCGGTCCACTTCTCGTGTTTGGAGTTTTGGCGCCCTTGCGCCTCCACTTGCCCCGACAGCACGTAACGCCACTCCTGCGAACACAGTGGCTCGTATCGCTGTGTCGGGTGTGCCAGCCGATACAGCAGGGCATCTTTAAGAAGAACGAAATGATGTACCCGCAGTTGGCGCGTTACTGCGTTCTCGGGCGAAGCGAGGAGGGCGGGCTCGGGAAGAACGTAGTGTTTGTCCCGCGGATCGCGGGATTGTGTCTCCCACCCGGGATCCACAAACTTCAGGCCACGCTCCCAGGCTGGAATGGAGCCAGGCATCTCGGGCCGATCCAGCGCCGTGAATTTGTTTCTTTCCTGCGGTTGCTTCCTGCTCTCTGCAGCGGGTGCTTTACGCAAGCTCTTCCCCTTGACTTTTGAGGGTGACTGTGCTGGATCTGCGGAAAACAAAGTTAGATACAGTGTAATGAGTATATACGCAGACTTACAAGGCTGATAACGAAGCGATGAGTTGTCGGGCACTGTCGAGCGTCCAGGTTTGGATGGGGACGCTCGGGAGCCACTCGCCCCTTCTGGCCTCGCTGCCTCCCAAGGATCTTGGTACCACTCGACGCTATGAGCGACCTTGTGTATTGCTTCCACCTTGACGTCTGTGTTGTTGGTGGACGTGCAGATGGCCGAGTGATTGGGGTGGGGAGCAAGTTCGAGAAGGGACTGGGGAGAGCGGGGGGTCACGATGGGCGCATCCTTCTCGGGCAAAACACCGTGTGGGTGAATATACCAGTATGGTAGTCCCGCCATCCCTAAACGCTGGGCAATGCGTGCATCCCCGGTATAGGTACCCACTAGCTTCTCAGCAGGCGGCGTCGAATTCGTGAGCGCCGGGGATTCCATCCGTTTCTTGTACACGGTCATGTAAGTTAGGGCCGCGTCAAGCTCCAGAAGGGTACGCTGCAGGTTGCGGACAGCGAGGAACGTCTCCTCCTCGGTCGCTGGTACCGTCTGAAGCCGCTGGATGGCCAGATCCATGGAGACCACCAATGCGCGGATGGCGGCAGGAACCTGCTGCTCGGATAATAGCTGTGTATAGCGCTTGTAGTCCGTTTGCAGCTCGTCGACTACTGCTGCCAAGGCCGACCACCGCACGGTGTGGAGTTTTCCGAGAGCTTCTGTGGCGGTGGGGCTGCCTTGTTTCACGAAATCCGGGGACTGTGGGTCCCACGAGAGAATGGCCCATTCGGCCGGGAGTCCTTGGGGGGTACGAAT
Organism: Mycena rosella; assembly: GCA_029378255.1. NCBI lineage: Eukaryota > Fungi > Basidiomycota > Agaricomycetes > Agaricales > Mycenaceae > Mycena > Mycena rosella. Next base: position 286,418 of record JARKIE010000092.1, read on the forward strand.
AGCACCCAGGTGGCAGTACCGCTCGCTGAACTGCTGGGGCCATTGGGTAAAGTCGTCTTCGCCGTACCGCAGGTCGCGTCGTATGAAGACGTCGTGGTGTGGGTTGGCGGGCAGCGCTGGAATATAATCGGCATTGGTGGTGACCAGGTATTCGACTTGGCCGACTTTGATCATCGCCCCGATTCCGCGACCAAATGGAACTTGTAGCGAGCATTAAAAAATCACCCAAGACAGCGATTGCCTCAGGTACGTACCTCCCATCTCTCCGCCTGCATTTTGGCCGGTACTGGATCTGGTTGGCGCCATCGCCACATCTAAGATGAATCACGCGTCAGCGTTAAGCTTTCGCGTAGTTGACCAGCGACGTACCGCCCGCCAATTTCTGTTGCTTCAGAAAATCCTGCAGTTGGTCCATGATTTTTGGTGGGCGCGCCAAGTCGACAAGTCCAGCCGACGTTGAACGTCAAACTTGGTTGCCGACGTTAAACGTCAAGCACGGGCCCACCGACGTTGACGTCAAATGGATATCGGTCTTATTGGTTGTGCCTTCGCTGAGGTCGAGGTGAGTTGCTGCGGCTGAGTTGTTTGACAGTTGTTTGACACTGATCAAGCCGGATCAATACCGGATCAAACTGACTCGGCGAAATTCGCCCTTCAAGCCTGACCACAACAACCCTGCTTGACGTTAACGTCGGCGATGAACCCCTTGGCCTTTGACTTCGCGTCGAGGCCGCTTGACGTCAACGTCGGCGTGTCGGCGTCTCACTGTGCGTCTCCCACGACAATCTTCAAGACTTGAATCACTTGATTCGTGACACCGCGCTTGGGCCTTGTTCGCCTTTTCTCGCTTGGACCTTGCTCGCTTTTTTGGATGGCTTGTTGTTTCTATTGTTTCGCTGGCTGGCAATTTCTGGTATCTCGGTGTATTTATTGTCCAAGTTTCAGGTAGCTCACTGAGGCTATTGTCTAGATCTTTTCACATATATAGCCCCTTCGTGTCGCGTCCCCGCCCCAACTATCCTGTTATGCCCGCGTCTCGCCGAGGCCGCTCAACTCTCCCCTCTCATGGTAAAGCGCCCGCGCGCGTGCCTTCCCCGTTGCCCCGAATCACCGATCCCTACCACTGGATGTACGACTCGTTGCTATATCCTGCAGAATTAGTGAGGCAGGAACCGGGAAGGATCGCCTCCAATGCCGAAGTCTGCAGGCTTCTCAAGTTGCATGGTACGTTCTGCGGTTCTTCCTGAGGGTATTCGTTCAACACGACGTTCCAGTGAAAGCCAAACGTGCAAACGCCAAGAACATACCCAACCGCGATTTGCGGGAAAGAGAAGACTGGGATACCCAGCTTCTCTACGAAAGAGAAAGTGAGCATAATTAACATCATTCTCCCAGTGCAGTGCCTGACCTTTAGGGTAGAGTCTGCATATGAGGACGAGTACGGCAAGTTCGTTCCCGATGCCGAGAATGCGGCCTGGTTCGCCCGAAAAGCCCCTCGCGTCGTGCTGCTCAAAGCTGCCAGAGCCGCCGCCGGTACGTCCACTTCCTTGGTGGTAATTATTCCTACTCAACAGCATGGTCTAGTCGAACTAAATAATCACGATGACCCCCTCATGGCGGCGTACTTGGCCTTGGGTATGTTAGGATTCTCCCCCATCTTGAACATGCTCATATCAATCCCCAGCGCAGGAATTTGAGGCCGACTTCGGTCACGCGTTTTCGTCTCAGGACGGCTGGGACGAACACTTCAAGCAGATGGCTTTCCATGCCAGCACCGCTGAGGCTCTCGCAGCCCGCTTTGATAACGACGTCGAGCAGATTGCGGCCGCTGCATCTCAACCTGTGAAATTCACGGTATACAACCCCTACGACCCGGACGACACGAATTATCTCAGGTTCAACAACGAAAGTACGTCCTTTGTTTCACGTTACTCGCAGACGCTCACCTTGGGTCCAGTGCGCCGGCATGCGCTAACGCTCGACCCAGCCGCTACGTCCCCTCCGAGTGAGGGTAAGGAGATTGTCTTTCTCATCGCCAATTGCTTTGCGGATTGCCCCGAGCGGCGTTTGCGTCAACATTATAAGTGTAAGGTCCCCGATGTCCTTGCCATTCACATCCTCTGACCTCCAGCAGGCGCATACATCAAATATCTCCTGCAGCGAACGGCATGGGACCACTCCAACGATTTGAACGACACGATACAAGAAAGCCGCGGCGCGAATTCAGCTTCCCCTTTCACGGGCCTGCGCCTCTTATGGGAAACTAGGTACGGAGAGTACGACGACTAGTTCAATTAGTTCATACAACTCCCTGCTGTAAATATGTTCTATGTAAATCCGTTCTATGCTATCTAATTACAAGAACTGTGCCCTTCTAAATATTGCGGGCCAGGGGGACTCGTTCAAAGAGCCGTGAACTTCGATATCACGGGCCGGTGAATTAATTCGAAGAAGCCGGCACTTCAAGATCGCGGGCCGGTGGTATTGTGATGAACGTGGTGAGCGGCAAGTACTGGTCGAAACTGCACATCGGCAGGTAAGTCGTTTATTGGATGTATCGCATGCATGTCGCTTATCCTCGTTTATCTCAGTAATATACATTTTAGTAATTCATCGCTCCCCGTACAATGCAGCGAGCGATATTATGGCATCCTCGTTCGTGTCCCTATATACTATGAACTATCTAATTGTTCGCTATTGTATTCCTTCACCGTAAATCGTCAAATTTGATTAAGGAGCCCCATTAATCGACCAACGCACCGGAAAATCGGCCAACCAAGAAGTTTGTGATACCCCTCCGCCACTTGGATAATCCCTCGCCGCCCCCCGCAATCCTCCAAGTCGAATTTTTCTTGGTGATTGACAGTGCACCAATCGCACTCGTGGGGCCAAATCCACGCCCCCTCCCGCTTGAAGTGGTTGTGGAGCAGAGCCTCTGCGACCAGTCGAACCGATCCAGCGTTCCAGGTAACTGCCGACTCACCAAATTTTTTAGCCAACGGCACTTCCCAATAAAACCACCAAATCTGCCGCTGCCCCCTGCATTGGCGAAGCCATTGCTTCCGTCGTTTCGGAGGGTCGATGGCGCGGCCGATTTTGATCTCTCGTCGGGTGAGGGCGCGGCGGCGGCGACGGTTTGAACAATTCGGTTGGTAGCGAGGTATTTCGTACACGTAGATTCCGCCGGGGCCATCGGTTGACGAGACGGCGCGACGAGTGAGGGCAGGATATAGTCTCACCATCCTGTAAACATTCAGGTTCCAGTTATAAAAAAAGCACGCGAGGCTAGTTACGTCGGAGATGAGGAGGAGAGGAAAGTTAGACGCAACCAGCGCGGGATGGATTGGTTCTGGAGGTAAGGCGTAAAATGCGAATCTGGGCCCTAAATCAAGAGCTTGGGCTACTTACCTGCGATATGAGAAGTAGAGAGCCGGGGCCGGAGCGTTCTGGAGGTAGGCGCCAATTACGAAGGTGAGCCAGAAATTGTCAACGAATCTGAGCCCGAAATCCAGAGCTTCGGCCTGCTTACCTTCGATATGAGAAGTAGAGACACGGTGAGCGCGGGGACCTGACCTTGGCGATACGAAGCAGGAGTCCCGGAGCCCCGGAGTTTGCTGGAGTGTAAGTGCAAGATTTCAATGGGGGTTGTCAATGAACGCAGTTCAAGAATGAGAAACGCTACTCACCTTGGATATCAAAATAAATAGAGACGCGGCGGGCGCGGACGCGGAATAGTTCTGGGAGTATGTTGGAGAAAACCCAACAGAGTAGGACACCGATTAAAGGTGCAGAAATCATCAATGAATGCGACAGTACCAGGCCACGAGCCCCAGATTGTGCTGGATATGTAGTTCAAAAATCAGAAAGTGGGTCGTAACTCAATGAACTCAATGCGACTTACCTTTTGGATGCGAGGGGGAAGTGCCAGGGCGCGAGTCCGGAATTAGTTCTGAGGTCCGGCGGCAAATGCGAATGTCGGCGAAGAGACGAATGTCGGCGAAGAGACGAATGTCGGCGAAGAGATGCGGGCAAGTCCCAGCGTCCGCAGAGAAATACCGGTAAAATTCGACTTAAGCTGTGTGACTACCTATCATCAAAGAAAGACTTTGGACAACTTACCTCCCGGCTTGGCCGTGCGTGTCGGGGAAAAAGAGAGGTAAGAATTCGCCTTGAATTTTTAACAAGCAACTGAGCTTGCGGCTCCAGCCAGCGCGTACGAGGTAGCAATGTTATTCCGATAAAAGACGCACCTGGGACGACCTACCTGCGAATCAAGACAACTTCTGAAGGCAGAACTTTATCGCCCACCACACCATTAATTCGAATGAACCTTGATACAATACCGACATACAAGCAATGAAACCGACATTTATTGTCAATGTTTATAGTGTCCCCAATTCAATACATGGGGGAGGGATATATGGTGTAGATCTCCCCAGAATATTTTCAGCAATTTTGGTGCGCCCCTTGCATCTTGGGGCTGTTGAACCGATGTTTAGCTGCTGTTTGGCTCGTGATGTGATTGATGATGTGATGGTGATCAATTCGGCGTGCGGGGTACTATTGAACATCCTGAACATCCCGGCATTTCAGCTCCTCAACCAATGCATACAAAAGTCACTTGAAGGGTATCTTTAAGCAAAGTTGAGTTTCAGGGAGAGAAAAACACGCACTATTTGGGTTTGCCCTCCCGGCTGCCCCCGCCCCCAAGCTTAGATTCTGCGACGCCGGCTGCTGAGTTGTTTTAAAATGTTTAATGAAGTTTGTTCTGGGAATATGAGTAGCCACGGTCTCAGTTCCTTTGGACTGCGGCAGGAAATGAACTGCAGTTTCTTCGGGCGGGGTTTTGAAACTCAATCTAAGAAATGATTGCGAGGGTTGTCTTGGGTGACAGGAATTTGGAAAAGAGCTACCTTCACACAATCTCTGACCTTTGACTGTGCGTCGAGGTAGCCTGACGTTCACGTCGGCAAAGCACCTCACTGTGCATCGCTTCCATCTCTCTGCAACTTTTGGTCCTCTCGCTTTGACCCTTTGACAATGCCGTGTCTTGTCTACTTATTGTTCGACTGAGCGGCATCAAACTTATTGTGGTGATCGCTTCCCTTCAAAATCTGTATTTGAGCCGCCGCCCCCCCCCCCCCCCCCCGATTTCAGAAGCCCAGCCCATCCCCCTCTCAAAATGTCCTCGCAACCTCACAGTGCATCACTGCTCAATCATTAATGCTTCCCGCTCCAACTAATGATCTACCTTCCCGTAGTTGAAGATCTCCAGATCCACCCCAGACAGACGAGTCCGCCATCGGAACGACTGCGCAAGCATACTGTACGCAACTCCGTTCTTTTACTCTCTAACTCTACAACTTAGTGGCAGCTCTGAACACTGGGGAGCGTAACGCATCAGCGGACCGCCTTCTGCAGACAGTGCTCATGGTAAGGGCGTTAAAATGCCCGTACGAGCATCGTTCGCAGCTGTCGACGGGTTACCCCAACATCAGCTCGATCGGCGCGTGGCAAACTCTGTGCCACGGTCCTCCTGGGCAGCCTTGCGGGGGCGATTATCCCAAGTGAGTAACTATGTTGCATGCGGCACGGGAATGCTAATCATTCTGTGTTCAGGGCCCTTACTTTAAATGCAGTGGCCCACACAGCCCTTTGCACATTGCGCTTCCAAGAGGCAGCTCAGGATGACGAGCGCGTGGCTGAGCTAGGAGACACCGAGCTCATCCCTGAGCTAGAGTGGTACATCTTATAATCCTGATGTGGCAACAGGCATATTTACTAGCCTTCTCGTCAGTTCTGCGAGTGCTGCTCGCGCTTCGACCAGTCCCTTGCGCATGATCCACTTCCAATTGAACGGCCAGCAGCTTCAGATTACTTATGACAATGCCTGTCAAGTCTCGCGCAACGTAGCGGGTCACGGAGCCGTGTCCGTGTTGTCGGGATCGACAACGGGCCAGGTAACGAGCGACCTGGAGGATCTGGACCTGCCTGATTTGCAGCCGGTGAAGAATTCCGATGACGAGGATGAGTAATGTGTAGATCTAAATATCTGAAGTGTACCGTCCCAGGTGTCCAATCAATTTTGTTACATGTTCCCCCCCCCCCTTTTTTTTCGCTGGAACCACAAACAAGAATTAATGATTTTTAAATCTCACACGAAGGGTTAGTGTTATGCACAATATTGCAAGCCCGCGTTTATTTATTCAAGTCATCGTAGACACAAGCCTCCGAGTGAGTCGTAATTCACATGATCTTTACAATACTGGAGTCTGGAGCCTTGAGGAATGTGGGAGATACATGGTTAAGGTAGTGAAGGAAGAGTGCCTTAAGAGCTCTCCATTCGTCTGCCTTAAGGCATTGCCAGGCCATCCGCTGGATCCAGCGGAATCTTCCCTGTGCCGAACCGCTTTCACGCGTCAACATCACGTGTGCGCGTCCATCAATGATTGCATCTCCAATGATCGCCAATGACCGCCTTACCTTTCTCATCTCCTGTCCCGCCGCATCCAACAACGAGTTGACTGCGCGTCGCTCCCGCTCAAATGCGATTGACTGAGAGCGTCGTCC